>UESW01003894.1:830856-1017151 GCA_900491605.1 Calamus simplicifolius
CATAATATTTATGCAATAATTAATTTAAGCAGAATGTTTTTGACAATAGTATTTGTGCATTTATACTCATTTACATTTGTTATGTCTTGATTATTTATATTCTGCTGCAAACTGAATGATGCATTACATTTTGAAATGCTAAATAAAATGTTTGTTGTAATATTATTTAATTTCCAGCAACAAATTAGTAGTTTCAATGATTTACATTTTAGTATTCGCAAAAATTTGTATTTGACACAATAATCTTAAAAAGTTAGTGATTACATGTATAATTCACAAGAAGTTAAGAATAACAAGCATAAGTTCGATTGTCTTCGGACTTTCATAATCACAGCACTTTAACCTTTAGACCCGTTTGAGAATTTGTAAGTCTTAGTCTTGCAAATTCTCAAATTGTCCTGGTGGACAGTTTAGGAATATTTCTTGTGCATGTTAGTCTGCTAGTAATCATCGTGGGGTGAGATTTTCGGTTTGCATTTGCTCATACGTTCTCCTAGTGTGGCTTATATACCACACATTTAGGAGAACATATGGGGAAATGCTGCCAAAATTTCAATGTTACCGATCGATGATAATTAATAGCAGAATAACATATCACAAAAAATATTCTTGAATGGGATAGGGCCTTACCTTATAGACATGGAGTGAAGGTAGAATTATTTAAGACACTTGAATTCTTGTGAAGTCTAATGATTAAACGCACCGCCTTGCGGCCCGACACAAACTCAAGCCCTCCCTTTAGCCATGAACCTGTGCATCGGTCCTTGCTAGCATGCCAAGGATCGTAGCCGTGGCTCGCCCTTGCATGGTAGGGGTCCTTAGTTGCCTAAAAAAAATTGTGTACTTATAAATGATTTAAATGGTTGTTATTAACCTTAGTTGTGACCAAGAAATAATTTAGTTATATATTTAGCAATACTAATATAGTTTTATTTTTTGGTTTCATTTAATGATTTACCAGACTTTGTATAAGTCGGTCAAAAATGAGCGGACTCGCTCATGGATGTATGCAAGGATAAAAGATGGCTTGCTGAATCCAAATTTTCTGAATGGATTGAAAGAATTTATCGCATTTGCATGTAGCCAACCTGAATGGATGGATGGGCCTAGGATTAGGTGCCCATGCAACTTCCATAGGTGTCAGAATAAAGCCTACAGAGATGTGGAAACTGTTAAGGTGCATTTGTGTAAAAGGGTTTTGTTCCTGATTACTATGTTTGGTACTGTCATGGTGAACCAGAGGATATTCTAGCAGCTGTTATAGGCCAACAAGAGTCAATTCCCGTAGATGAACCATTTGTGAATTTAAACACATATGAACAAATGGTGATGAATGCATCGGGTAATGACTTCAATCAGAATACATTTATGGAAGAACCAAATCCAGAAGCACAACAATTTTATGATATGTTGCGTGCTGCAAATCAAGAATTGTATCCTGGGTGTGAGGGTCATTCCCAGTTCTCTACAGCTGCTCGAATGTTGAATATTAAGGCAGAACATCGATTATCAAAAAGGCGTTCAATTCTGTAGCTGAGTTAATCAAAGAAATTCTGCCAAATGACAATGTTGCCGTAGATAGTTTTTACGCAACAAAGAAGTTGTTGCGTGGGCTTGGGCTCCCAGTTAATAAGATCGATTGTTGCTTGAACAATTGTATAATATTTTGGGGTGAAGACTCAGAGCTGAGATGGTGTAAGATTTGTGGGCAATCGAGGTTCAAAACACCGAAGGAGGAGCCGGTACAAGTAGGAGGAAAAGTGTGCCTTACAAGAGGATGCATTACTTTCCTCTTACCCCACGCCTGCAGAGATTATACAGATCTGAGGCAACAGCTGCTGATATGAGATGGCATGCCGAACATGAATCTAAAGAGGATGAAATGCGGCATCCATCGGATTCAAAGGCTTGGAAGCATTTCAATGAAAATCATCCTGATTTCGCTGAAGATATAAGGAATGTGAGATTAGGTCTTTGTACCGATGGCTTCCAACCATTTGGTCAAGCGGGGCAACAGTATTCATGTTGGCCTGTGATACTGACTGTATATAACCTTCCTCCGTGGAAGTGCATGAAAGATACTGCAATGTTTTTAACTATTTTTGTTCCAGGACCATTAAATCCAAAGGAAAAGATTGATGTCTTTCTGCAACCGTTGGTGGTTGAATTGAAAATGTTATGAGAAACAGGAGTGGTAGCCTACGACATTTCTATGAAACAGAATTTCTTAATGAGAGCTGCTTTGATGTGGACAATAAGTGACTTTCCGGCATATGCAATGTTGTCTGGTTGGAGCACTGCTGGACGTCTGGCATGCCCTCATTGCATGTATGATTCGGATGCATTTACATTGCAGAAGAGTGGTAAGCAGTCATGGTTTGATAACCATAGGAAGTTCTTGCCCCCAAATCATTCTTACAGGCGTAACTTGATCGCCTTCCGGAAGAACAAAGCAGTCACAAAAATTTGCCGAACCGGTTAGGTCCGGCACGGATCTATTTGATTCTATAGAGCATTTGGGGTTGATGTATGCATGGGAACCGGATGCAGATAGAATAAATAGCCGTATATGTAAAGAACATAACTGGAAGAAGCGAAGTATATTTTGGGATTTGCATTATTGGAGCACAAATCTCATCCGGCACAACTTGGATGTTATGCATATCGAGAAAAATTTCTTTGATAACATATTTAACACGGTGCTAAACATCCCGGGAAAAACAAAAGATACTGCAAAGTCAAGAGAAGAACTTAATCAGTACTGCAGAAGAGGTGATTTGAGAAGGAGTGCCGATGGGACCTATCCTAAAGCATGTTACACTCTTGACAGAAATTCACGAGAAGTTTTATGTAACTGGCTTAGAGGGTTAAAATTTCCAGATGGTTATGCCTCAAATATCGGTAGGTGTGTGGACATGCATAAGCTCAAGTTGTTCGGCATGAAGAGCCACGACAGCCATGTTTTCATGCAACGATTATTACCTATAGCTTTTCGTGAGTTGCTTCCGCAACATGTCTGGAAGACAATTACGAAGCTCAGCTTATTCTTCAAGGAGTTATCTGCCGCAGTCATTACTTCTGCATCCATGGCAAGGCTTGAGGAGGAAATTTCAATTATTTTATGCAAGCTTGAGCGAATATTTCCTCCCAGTTTTTTTGACTCAACGGAGCATTTACCGGTTCACTTGCCATACGAAGCGAGCATAGCTGGTCCCGTGCAGTATCGCTGGATGTATCCTTTCGAGAGGTAAATATATACATCATTAAGATATGTTGACATTTCAAATATTATTTCATTGCTTGAAAATTCGTTAATTTTTTGTTGCAACTTTACATATAGGTATCTTAAGAAGTTAAAAAATAATGTGCGTAATAAGGCAAGGGTTGAAGGTTCTATATGCAATGCACACTTGGTCGAAGAAGTTTCAGCTTTTGCCTCACATTACTTTGAGGGTCACGTCCACACGAGGAGCCGAAATCATGGTCGTAACGATGACGTATGTGTGGACGAAGCAGAAGCTAATGACGGTAGAATATCAATTTTTAAAGCTATTAGCCGTTCATTTGGTGGGCAGAAGTCAAGAAATCTTAGCGATATGGAGTATAATGCAGCACATTATTACATCCTAATGAACTGTCGAGAAGTCGATCCATATATTGAGTAAGTGTATACTTCAATGCTAAATTGAAAATTTAAATTTATATAATAATATACCATAATATTTAATTTCTAACAGTAGTTTTCATCCTTTTCATCCCATAAGGATGTTTTGTGATAGACAACGACAGATGAATCCCGACATCAGTTAAGTTGCAATTGGGCAGAAATTAGAAACGGAGTTTGCTTACTGGTTTTATGAATTTGTGAGTAGTATCACTCAATCAATTTTGATAATGGCTATTATTTTTTGAATTGGATGTCAATAGCTTATTAATTTATAGGTCAACGGTCCATGGTCGACAACCGACAATATTTTCATTAAATGTCTATCGCAATGGCCATTGAAGACCGTAACAACCTCTACTGGCTATTTTGTAAATGGGTACAAATTTTAGATTGAACGATTAGCAGCTTCAAGAGGCACGCAGAACTGGGGCGTGTGTGTAAAGGAGAAAGTGTTGGAGCAAATATGCAGGATTATTATGGAAAGTTAGTAGAGGTGGTTGAAGTTGAATATCCCGGTTGGCCTATGAAACGAACCGTATTGTTTCGTTGTGATTGGTTCGATCCGATAGTTCCTGTGGGCAAAAGGGTTCATAACGACTATAATTTGGTTGAAGTGAACCATCGACGAAGATTGCAAAATATGACCCATTCATCCTTGCATCCCAAGCTCAGCAAGTCTTTTACTGCGGATATCCAAGTTTGCGCAACGACAAGCGAGATTGGTGGGCTGTTTCTAAAATCGCCCACGTTCAACAATCATATTAGAGGAGATTCATCAAGTCAATCAGCCGAGTGCCCTGCATTTCAAGAGGATGAGATGGAAATGCATGCAATTGAGGACGACAGAAGGGCTCCTGAAACATCACTTAGAGATCCAAGTGGTGATGTCCAAGAAATTGCGGATGCAAATGTTCGGTTTCCTTCCGATGATAATGAAACTGATTCGCAATCCGATACGGCATCGGATGTTGAACCAACATTTCACGAAACAAATGACACCGATTAAACATAAAGGTTTTTTAAAATTTAACTTTTTTTTATAAGTGTTAAATTCTTACATAGTCAATCATTAATCATAATTTAATTGTGTGAATCTTTAGTATTTTCAGTATGAGGGGCAGAGGTAGATCTACCGATGACAGATTGGGTGAGCAGAGACGTAGTTTGGATCCTGCGACATCAGATCACATGAGCATCGGAGATGGAGAGTTTGGATCTCCAGCAGAGGTGCAGCCTTCGATCTCTGCAGCAGTATTACCATCCAGCCGATCGGCACAGACCTCCGAGAGTTCTTCCACCATCGGCCGCACTGTACTTAGACTTGATGCTCAGGGGATGTAAGTATATACTAATTAAAAATATTTGTTTATGTTTTTAAGTCATTTACTTATAAACTTGCATTTTTTTAACAGATTCATTGAGCAGCATCATGTATCCAGCCACATCAGCGTCGTTTTTCAGAGGCGTGCAAATCCCAGTGGCTACGATTGGCGCCACGTATCTCCAGCCACGAGGGAGTTTTATTTTTTTGAGTTTCAGGTAAACTTATTAAATATAATTTATCAGTGATATATAATTCTTTAAACTTAATAAATTCAGAAACTAACTATTTATTTTAATGCAGAAAAAGTTTACGTGGGATCCTGCCAGCCATGATGCCATTAGGGCAGCATGGGAGGCTCTGACGCGACGTCGATACTCCGACATGCTTCATCATTGGAGGTCATCGGGTCAGCGTCCTGCGCACATGCCAGAGGGTATTTGGCACGAGTGGCAGCAGGCCTGGGAGTCCGATGGCTGGCGTAGGAGGTCCGCATCAGCCAGCACGAACCGCCGATCTGAGAAGGGCGGTCCTGGCACGGGTCTCTCCCGTCATACTTCGGGCTCCATTTCGATTCAGGAGCACAGACGGCGTATGGTAAGAAAACATAAATATTTTAATTACTATTTAGTTATTTACAAATATTTATATTAATATCATTTTTTTTATTGTTATAGACTGAGCAGGAGGGCGAAGATCCTGGTGAGTTTCTTCTATTCAGGGCGACACACACCAGGAGGGACGGCTCCTGGGTCGACACGCGATCACGGGAGGTTGCGGTAAGAAATTAGATTTATGTAGTATCTGTTTAATTTCTAAAATTTTATTTTGAGAAATTTATTAACTCATTTATTGTTGATTTCATAATTTCAAGACACGAGTCGAGGAGCTTCGCTCCCAGGCATCGCAGGTCGACTCTACTGATGGGGAGACGCCCGTCGAACTCTCAGCAGAGGAGAGTCGATGTGTGTTTTTGGAGGCTGTTGGTGCCCAGCCACGAGACCGCAGGGTCTATGGTCTGGGCACTAGAGCTTCTACATTTTTTCCCCATCAGGCCTCCAGCTCGCGAGTTCCTGCTGATCTTCCTCCCGAGCGTTTACAGGAGCTTCGCAGATCTATTGCAGAGGAGATTCGCCAGGAGGTAGAGCAGGATTTGAGGATCGTATGCGAGGCTGGGATCATGAGGTTGCAGACATGCGAGATGAGATGCATTATTTGCGGGATATGGTTAGCCGCTTGTCGCAGAGTCTTCAGCCTCCACAGCCTCCACAGCCTCCACGTGATCGTTCAGATTCTTGATGTATTTTTTTTTTCTTTTTTTATGTTGTAAAAACTTCAAAATTTTAATATATAAATTATTTTTTGAAATATATTATTGTTTGGATTGAGTGAAAAATGTTTGTATCAATATTTAGATTAGCGAAATTGAATTAACCGTTTTAATTTTTAATCATTTAAATATTTTTAAAAACAAAATTTGCGACGCATTAGCGACTGATATTGGATCGCTAATATTTTTAAAATATTATTATTAAATATTGCGATGCAATGACCTGGCATCGCAATAATTTAAAAATAAATTTAATAGCGACGCATTAGCGACTAAAATTGAGTCGCTATTTTATCTTAAAAATTTTTAATAATATTGCGACGCAATTACCTTGCGTCACAATATTTTAAAATAATTTTTATTTGCGACGCATTAGCGACTCAAATTGCGTTGCTATTATACCAAAATTATTATTAAATATTGCGACGCAGCTGGATGAGTCTCAAT
The DNA here is from genome assembly GCA_900491605.1 of Calamus simplicifolius. NCBI lineage: Eukaryota > Viridiplantae > Streptophyta > Magnoliopsida > Arecales > Arecaceae > Calamus > Calamus simplicifolius. The sequence continues at coordinate 837,622 of UESW01003894.1, forward strand.
ATTGCGACAAATTTAGTGCGTTGCATATTTAATAATAATTTTTTTGTTTTAAAAATTAATTTTAAATATTGCGACGCAATTTAGTGCGTCGCAATATTTAATAATAATTTTTTTTTAAATTTTTTTTAAATTTAGCGACGCATTTGCATGCGTCTTAATATTGCGACGCAATGTGGCGTCGCAAGAGCGTCGCAGAGAGTCGCAATATTGCGACGCAATTGCGATAAAAGGGTATTGTGACGGACAGTTGAGCGACGCCCTCGTTGCGTCGCTATTGCGTCGCAATAGCATATTTAGCGACGCAATTGCGACGCATTTGGGCGTCGTAATATTTTAATTCTCTTGTAGTGGCAATGCTTATCGCAATAGGAGATATCACTTATAGAGCCTTAGTGGTGATCAAAGAAATGGAGGATAGGTGCCCGCATTATCAGCGTTGGGGCCTAGAAAGTATTGGGAAGCTGAATGGACACCTAGCGGCCCTCTGTTCTTCCGGAAGAATGCCCAGTTTGCTGCACTATAAGAAAGAGCCAATTGGGAACTGCTTCAACGGTGGCCAACACCATCTCAGTTGACACTGAACTGGGGTGCGAAGGCAGCCGCTGATGGTGATGCTGGACTGAGCAAGGACAGCTTGCCAGTGACAAGTAGAATGGAGGAAGAATTTCGGGGGCCTTGTAGGAGATAACTTTAATGTAACCAAAACTCTAGCGGATAGAAGATGAAATCCTCAATAGTTTGGTCTTCGGAAATTTTATTAACTTAATGTGCTTTATGAACACGGAGCTTGAGGGAAGACTTTTTACTTGGTTCAATGGTAAGAAGAGCCCTGTACTAAGATTGGTTTCTCTTTTTTCTTGAGTGGGATGGCTTGTTTCCAACATCCTTCCAGAAAGCATTAAACAAACCTAGCTTTCGACCATATCCCCATCCCTCTTGGCTGCAATTTTAGCTTCGGATCAATATGATATACTAATGTATTCAGATTTAAGGAATGGTGGACTAAGGAGGAAGGGTTAGATGCTATTGCCTATGGTGTAGATTACCTATAAGATAGATTACCACTGAATGGATTGCCAGCAATGTTGATTACTGTATTTGGTATACACAGATAATGTTACAATAATATCGATTACTATGTTTGGTATGACAAACATATTACCAATTATATAACATCAAATTCCCAAAATACTCCTAAATCAAATTCATATACTAAATCAAATCTATTAAAAATGAGTTACAGAGTTGCCTGAGAGAGTGCTATAATATTCGTGTAGTGGTCTTACCTGTCTTGTTCTTCGGCGAACTTCGCCGTTCTCACTATTCTTTCGTCATCGGATTATGGAGGGAACTGTCCCCCCATTTTCTACTGAATCGGATCAAGCTAAGCATGGACGGATGCCTAGAAGAAGACTTGCGGATTTTCGATTTATTTGGGTCTCTTCTTCCCTTTCTCTGGCAAAAGTTGCAGAGTTGGAGCTGAACTTCCCAGAGGTAATCTAAGTCCCTCCAGTGGCGTTAGCAGAGGAGACTAGCAGTTGGGAGCAGCATGCCATCCTTGCGAGAAGCATCCAGCGCTAGATTCCTTCGAACACTATAATTCAAGAATTTCGGAGAGCTGGTGTTGCTAGCAAGGTAGGAGCTGTGTGCCTCGCTCATCGATGCTACATCTTCTGATTCTCTGAGCCTATTGATAAGGATTTGGTGTTGGGGAGGCTGTGGGTTGTCAACAGCCAACCAATAGCCACTGCGGAATGGTCATCACAGTTCATTCTGGCATCGGATTCTCTGTCATCTGCCTTGCTTTGGGTCCGGCTACCTAATTTGCCAATTAAATTTTGGAAAGATGACATTCTGAGTTCTATACTTGCCCCAGTTGGCCACTTCCTCTTCTCTGATTCATCAACTAAGGAGAAGCTTAGGGGAGGCTTTGCTTGGGCTTGCATACGCATCGATTTCGGTAGGCCACTGCATCCACGAGTGAGAGTTTGAGGTAACCAATCTCCCTTCTGGTAGCAGTTTGCCTATGAATATCTTGAAGGCATCTGCTCCAGATATGGGTCGATGCACTACCATGGCACCTGCTTACCATTGTCGGAAGCAGAGTCTTCTTCGGCTGGTTCCTCCTTCGGCCCTTGGATGGTGGCTCTGCGTCAGCGTCATCCTCCCAATGGCCAAGCTTCTAATCTGAGGAGGAAGCATCTAGGTGCATCCATCCAACCAGGGCTTGCTCCCCGTTCAGTCCCTGGTGATGGATGGCAAGTCCCGACGAAGATAGCTCATCGGCATCTCTCCAAGAACACCCAAACTCAGGGCTCCCTTGCTGCTGATCCTGCTCTGAAACAAGGAGGGAGGAAGGAGGCTGTGTCAGCTAAAGGTGGAGCACTGGGTGTCTCCCCTGTTTCCCCAGCTGCTGGATCCCCTGGTTCCCTAGGGAGGATAGAGATCGTACTAGCTGATGGTGAAGTGTTGGCTGTCTCCCCTGTTCCTGGTTCCCTTGGGTATCAGCAAGGTTTAGCTTTGGATCAGGTTGGGAGGAAGGGAGGCTTGTTGGCTGGTGGTGTCATGCCAGATGCAAAGGGCGTGCCGATAGGCAGAGAGCATGCCGTTACTGTGGCTAGTAAGCCTTCTGATACCCAGCAAGAGAACTTAAGTTCTATGGACTCTCTAAATTCTAAGGTGAATTTAGAGAATCCCTTTGCATTGTTGGGATCTGATAAGTGGGCTGGGCGGCCTATGGCCCGCAAGGATGTTAATCCCGACCCATATAAGAGGGCCAGGTTGGCGGAGGTTTATACCCCATGTGCTACCTCAAAAATTGAGAAGAGGTAAGGCAAAGCAAAATCATCTGGCTCAGTTACTACACTGGACAAATTCACATTTACAGCACATCAGGACCCACCTCCGGCTCTGTGATCATGACTAATATGGGTGTTCAGTCTTCTTGTAAACAAAGTTTGACCCCTGAGGGGGTGCAAGGTGTGCCTTCCCTGTCAACTCACCTAGAGGGTCGTGACCATGATTAACGGTTTCCTGCCTCAAGGAAGCCATACTGAGGCAAGAAATAGACTCCTCGTCCCCAGAATGAAGGAGGCTGAAGTAATCATGGAGGATTCCCAATTATTGGAGTGTACTAGTCAGAATATTGAGGGTGGCAGCCCGACTAATGGGTGCCTTTCTGGTAATGATATGTTAGAAGATCAGACTGGGTCCCAACCCCCTTTAACCATTTAATGAAGATACTTATTTGGAATGTCAGAGGAGCTCGTAAACCTTCGTTTCGCTCCTCCTTTGGAAGATTTATGCAATTATATAAATTTGATATCTGTGTACTTCTAGAAACCTGTTTGTTGGGTGACAGCCTAACTTGGTTCAGGAGACAGGTGTCCAGATCTTGGTTGGTGCGGGCACCAGGATCAAGCAGAGGATTCTTAACCCTTGTGGATATCTGATTAGTTATGATTCAAGTCTGGAGTTGGGAAATAAAGTTTAGTTTATTTTAAATCTCGTCCAATTCATTTTATTCTAAATTGAGTCCTATCCAGTTCAGTTTATTTTAATATGAGTCCTGTAGTAAGTTCATCAGCTTACAAGAGGAGACATCAGTATTGGAGCAGAAGATAAGGCCATCACAGTCAGATAGAGCAGCTGCTAAATTCAAGTTGGTGCCACACCTACTTCAAGCAGCCCACATGCCACTAGCAGAGCAAGCAACCTTCCCAATCTGGATGATCATTTTCTTCATCTGGACGCCACAGATTTCATGCCGAATCCAGCTGCCGCTGATTGCATCTAGAAGATCACCTTCCTCATCTGGATGCTGCAGATTTTATGCCAATTTGATTAGGGCACCTTTTTTTTCTTTTCTCTCTTTCCATATCTGTATTTTCTTGGACCCCAAGTCTTTTGCTCTATAAAATAGACCCTATTGTATGAATAATGTATCTTTTATTATTAATTAATCAATCCAAGTTTTGAGTTATTTGATTTTTGTTAATTAGTTCTCTGTGCTCTTGTTTCCCTTCTCCCGCGCGTGCCAACATCCCAAGTCTCTAGGAGAAACCCTGGCCGCCACCTTTGTCTTCCAATAGTGGATGCCCAAGAGCCCTTGGCCGGCCTCCCCTTTTCTCTACTCCTTCCTTGTCTCTTTGCCTCTATTATAAATTTTCTCTATTATTCTTTAACCCTTGTATGGTGATCTTGCAGATCCCTCAGTAGCTACGAATTCAGGATTCAAGGTGATCATCATCCAGGTCAGCGGATACTTGACCGCAGATCCGTGGGCTCAAGGCTTGGTCATCTAGGGCGCATCCGCTAGGCAGAGCAACCCCTTCAACACTTTGATCTTCCCCCTCTTTCCAGGTACACCCCTCTAATCTACAAGTAACTTTATTGTAGGAGAGCAAGCCTTACCGGCGCTTCTTAGCCTCGGCGGTCCTTCTTCCTTATTTTTTAGGAACTGTTTCGCATGCGAATTTACTGTGAATTTTCTGAATCCCTCTTAGGCTATTACTTTGGAAGAATAATCAACTACAATTATTAATCATTAAAAAAAAAAAAAAAAATTACTTGCATGTGAATCGATCCTGCATCAGTTTGGTATCAGAGCATAGTTAGGGCTTAATTTTAATTCATGTTATTATCAGTATATCATCTGTTAATTGAATTGTTTCTGCCTGCATACACATCAAAAATTATAAAATTTATTTCTCTAGATTTGTTATAATTTAAAGTATTTTTTTATTTTTTAAGAATTTAATTCTATCTGTGAAAAAAATTCTAAGATTTATTGCTATTTACAGATTTCTGGATTAGGGTTTGTTTTACATGTCATTCATCTGCATTAAATTACTCTTAAGAGCTTTCATTGATGTCAGATAAGGGAGGGATTGAGACCCCTTCCTTGCCCAAAATAACTACCCGTGCATTCCGATCCCAAGCCTCTAATCTAAAACTGAGTAGCAACTTAATTGACATTTGCCCTAGAGGGCTAGGAACACCAACAGTCGGTTTAGTGTATAGGAGGAGACTAGAACAAATCAATCTGGCGTGTGCTCTAAAATTGGTGTCTAGAAGGGAGGTCAAATGTCAAACGACTTAAGCAGAGTGTTGGGTTATTCTAATTAGGCATCTGCAATTTGCGGGACGAGCCTCCCCCCTTCCACCTATCCCAACTGGCCAATTGAAGAGTTACTGTTAGATTGGCTTGCATTAAGCCAAATCCTTTACTCTAGGTGACTAGGTCTAGCATACCGTAGTCCGAGTTAGTCCGAGTCTTGTATGCTTGATTGTGCTTGCATGTGCACTAGATTAGGAGCATCTTTTCGCCCGTCACCACCCCCATTACAGGCTGAACCCATGGCTAATCAAAGCATTGATGATCACTTAAGGATCATCACTGAACAACTATCCAAATAAACCAAGATATCAAGCAATCTGAGGCTAGATTAGGGTCCAGTTGATCAAGTCGAAACTAGGTTGGGCATCCTAGAAGAAGCCCGTGAGCCCCACACTGAGTCTGATCATGAGATCCCACCTCATCCTAGGAGAGCCCAACAGCCTGACCTCTACATAAGGCCAAACCCTAGGAGACCACTTCGACCTGATCCAGTCCTAGATGTCCTCCCTAGGAGACCCAATCATGAGGCAGTAGACCAAGAAGAAAGAGCCCTTAGAAGTGTCAGACTTGAAGCACCTACTTTCGATGGCTCTATGGACCCTAAGGACTACCTAGATTGGAGGAAGGGATGGACCAGTACTTTGACTGGTACGACATGTCTGAAGAGCGTAAGTTTAAGTTTGCCAAGCTCAAGTTAGTACGACTGGCTAGGTTATACTGGGCCACTTTAGAGCGAAGGCAATTATTAGAGGGAAGAGACCCCATAGTCACCTGGCACGCCATGAAGGCTAGACTTAGGTCCAATTATGTCCCCACATCGTATGAACAAAGCCTATTGGACCAGTGGCAGGGATTAATTCAGGTAGTAAAACTGTGAATGAATACATTGCTACATTCAAGAGTATACCATGAGGTGTAATATCGTTCAGTCTGAGGAAGTCATCCTATCAAGTTTAGGTATGGCCTGAGAGCAGATATTCAAAGAGAACTCTACCTAAGAAGGATACACGATTTAAAAGAAGCTTACCAAGTTGCTAGGGATTATGAACGTTTTTAGAGAGGGCCATCCTATCGTAGATCAGAGGCTACCAAGAGCCCTAGCCCATATCCAGGATCTAGCCAGGCCTATTCTAGTCATCCCAGACCTACCCAGTACTCAGACCCCCGCTAGACTTTTCCGAGTCGACCCAACACTAGCCGACCCAGTACAAGCCGAACTGAGTTGAGTCGACCCAGAATAGTACCCTATACCCCAGAGAGAGGATAAGGAAAAATCTATAGAGGTCCAAAGAAATTCCAACCCCCAGAAAATGCTTTAGATGCAACAAACCGGGACATATGATCAGCCAGTGCCCAGTCAGATCCCTTCATATAGATGAGTTACCTGAGACTGAATCCGAGTCCCTAGTTGAGCTGAGAGAGAGGTCTATGAGGCTGATACCCATCTGATAGATGAGTATGATGGAGGGAGGAAACATTTGAGTCTGAAGACCTACTAGGAGTGGTTAGATGTATCTTGACCCAGACTCAAACTAAGGACCAGAAGATTGCGTAGGACTAACATCCTACAGACTTTTGTTAAGATAGGGGATAAGGTGCTCAAGATCATAGTGGATAGCGGGAGTTGTGTCAATGCCGTCTCTACCAATACAGTTAAGTCATTAGGATTGACCACAGTTCCCCATCCTAGTCCCTATAAGGTCTCGTGGGTAGATTCCACCTCTATTCCAATCAAGTCCAGATGCCAAATACTAATCAAATTGCAAAATTATGAGGAAAAGGTCTGGTGCGATGTAATTCCTATGGGTGTTAGTAGTATTATATTAGGTCGACCTTGGCTTTACGATCACGATGCCACCTTGTTTGGTCGATCCAACATCTGCTCTTTTAAACACAATGGGAACAAGTATGTGATACATCCAACTCCACCTAGGGACCCAATCAAGAAAGGATCTAGCAACCTTAAGGATAGCAAACCAAGAGTTAATCTGATTAAAGCTAAGGAATTAGAAAAGGACATCACTGAGGGTAATCCTGTTTGGATTTTGACCACTAAAGAGATCTATGAATCAGTCCAAAAGGAACAACCCCCAAAGTAATTGAGATCCTAGAGGAGTTTAAGGATGTCTTCCCTAAAGAATTGCCTGATCAGTTACCACCCCTGAAAATATCCAACATGCCATTGACCTGATCCCAGGATCCACCCTCCCAAACCTTTCCCATTATAGGATGAACCCACTGAGCATCAAGAACTACAAAACAAGTGGGAGAATTACTTAGGAAAGGTTTCATTAGGGAGAGCTTAAGTCCTTGTGCAGTTCCTGCACTATTAACCCCTAAGAAGGATGGTACCTGGAGAATGTGCATGGACAGTAGGGCCATCAACAAAATCACTATCAAGTATAGGTTCCCTATCCCCAGATTAGATGACATGTTGGACATGATGGCGGGTGCCACTATCTTTTCCAAAATAGACCTTAAGAGTGGCTACCATCAGGTTAGAATTAGACCAGGGGATGAGTGGAAGACTGCATTTAAGACTAGAGATGGTCTGTTTGAGTGGGTCGTGATGCCTTTTGGGCTGTCAAACGCACCTAGCACATTCATGAGAATCATGACCCAGGTCCTGAAAGAGTACACGAAAATTCTTAGTGGTCTATTTTGATGATATATTAATTTATAGCAAGACCAAAGAGGACCATCTTAACCATCTCAGATTAATCTGTCAGACCCTTAGAGAGAATAGCCTATATGCAAACCTTAAGAAGTGTGATTTCATGATGCATAGGGTTATCTTTCTAGGTTTTGTGGTAACCCCAGAAGGTGTTTCAGCGGATCCTGAAAAGGTTAGGTCGGTCGTAGAGTGGCCGGTACCCATGAACGTCCACGATGTCCGCAGCTTCCATGGCCTAGCAACCTTTTATAGGAGATTCATTAGGGGATTTAGCACCATCGTTGCACCCATCACTGATTGTATTAGGAAGGGTAATTTTGAGTGGACTAAGTCAGCTAATAAGGCCTTCCTAGAGCTTAAGGATATGATGACTCATGCACCCATACTTAGACTTTCAGACTTTTCTAAGGTGTTTGAGGTTGCGCGCGACACGTCGGGAGTATGCATAGTGGAGTGTTAAGCCAAGAAAATCACCCCATAGCTTTCTTTAGTGAAAAACTAAATGAAGCTAAACTTAGATATTCCACCTATGATAAGAATTCTATGCGGTAGTACAAGCCCTTAAGTATTGGAGACATTACTTACTACCGCAGGAGTTTGTCTTATTTTTATCATGAGGCACTCCGATTTCTGAACTCCCAAAAGAAGCTAAATTCTAGGCACGGAAATGGGTTGAATACATTCAGGCATACACTTTTGTCCTGAAACACCGTGCCAGTATAGAAAATAAGGTAGCAGACGCCCTAAGCCGTAAGTCTTTGTTGTTGAGTACTGTTAGCACCAAAGTTATAGGATTCGACCGGATAAAAGATGAGTATGAGACCTGTCATGACTTTGGTGAAATTTATAAGATCCTTCAGCTAGGGCCATCCAGTACCAGTGGAGATTATACCATTCAGGATGGTTACCTTTTTAGGGCAATAGACTTTGTATCCCTAGGACGTCACTTAGAGAATTCCTAGTCTGGAAATGCATGCTGGGGGATTAGCTGGTCATTTTGGAAGAGATAAGACTATTCTAGCGATAGAGGACCAATTTTACTGGCCAGGATTAAAAAGGCTCGTTGCCCTGATAATAGCCCGATGTCGAACTTGTGCCGTTGCAAAACAGCAGAAGCAGAACACCGGTCTATATACTCCTTTGCCAGTGCCTGATCGTCCTTGGCAAGACCTCAGTATGGACTTCATTCTAGGATTACCTAAAACCCAGAAGAAGCACGACTCCATCTTTGTAGTGGTCGATAGGTTCTCTAAGATGGCTCATTTCATCCCTTGTTCGCAAACCTTTGACGCATCTAGGGTAGCCCGACTTTTCTTAGACAGCGTGGTCAAGCTCCATGGCCTACCTAAGACCATTGTTTCTGATAGGGATGTTAGGTTCACCAGCTACTTTTGGAAAACGCTATGGCATCTGTTAGGGACCAAACTTAATTTTTCCACAGCCTTTCACCCCCAAACGGATGGGCAAACTAAGTGGTGAACCGTAGTCTAGGAAACCTTCTTAGGTGCCTTGTAGGCGAACACCTAGGGACGTGGGATTTATTACTGCCTCGTGCAGAGTTTGCCTACAATAGCTCAGTGAACAGGTCCACGGGCAAGAGTCCATTTGAGATAGTCCATGGGTACAAGCCTAATCGTCCACTTGATCTAATTCCTTTACCCCTCCACACACGAGTCTCAGAGTCCGCACAAGCATTTGCACAGCATATCAAAGACTTACATAAGGACATTAGCCAGAAAATAAATCTAAGTAATGAAACTTATAAAAGACTGGCTAACTCCGAAGAAGAGCCAAAGAGTTCGGTGTAGGGGATTATGTCATGGTTAGGCTTAGGCCTGAACGGTTCCCACCAGGTACCGTTAAGAAACTTCACGCTTGCGGAGCTGGTCCCTTTAAAATAATAGAGAAGGTAGGACCCAATGCCTATGTGCTAGATCTGCCCTCGGATTGGGGCATTAGCTCTACCTTCAATATTGCAGACCTAGTAGAATATAGGGAATAGCAGCGATTCCTAGTGAGTACTTTGGACCTAACCCTCCTTTCATGAGCGAACCTACCCAAGAGTGTCCACCACCAATTTTACCTGAGCGAGGAGAGCGGATCGAGCGTATCCTAGACGATCAAGCCATTACGATCCGGAATCGCGGTTATCAATGCTACCTGGTCCGATGGCAGGGTCGCCCGAATCTGACGATTCATGGATTACTCGAGAGGACTTGCAACACCTCGACCCAGACCTACTAGAGAGATACCAGAGCCAGAATGACCCATACTCGACGGGTCGAGTTCTTCCCACCCCGGAGAATTGGTGCGGGCACCAGGATCAAGCAGAGGATTCTTAACCTCTGTGGATATCTGATTAGTTATGATTCAAGTCTTGAGTTGGAAAATAAAGTTTAGTTTATTTTGAGTCCGTCCAGTTCATTTTATTCTAAATTGAGTCCTATCCAGTTCAGTTTATTTTAATGTGAGTCCTGTAGTAAGTTCATCAGCTTACAAGAGGAGACATCAGTATTGGAGCAGAAGACAAGGCCATCACAGTCAAACAGAGCAGCTGCTAAATTCAAGTTGGTGCCACACCTACTTCAAGCAGCCCACATGCCACTAGCAGAGCAAGCAACCTTCCCGATCTGGATGATCATTTTCCTCATCTGGCCGATGTCGATTTCATGCCAAATTAAGCTGCCGCTGATTGCATCTAGAAGATCACCTTCCTCATCTGGATGCTGCAGATTTCATGCCAAATTAAGCTGCCACTGATTGCATCTCAATCATATCTAGAAGATCACCTGCCTCATCTGGATGCCATAGATTTCATGCTGAATCCAGCTACCGCTGATTGCATCTAGAAGATCACCTTCCTCATCTGAACGCTACAGATTTCATGCCAAATTTGATTAGGGCCTTTTTTTTCTTTTCTCTTTCCATATCTGTATTTTCTTGGGCCCCAAGTCTCTTGCTCTATAAAAGAGACCCTCTTGTATGAATGATGTATCTTTTATTATTAATCAATCAATCCAAGTTTTGAGTTATTGTGATTTTTGTTAATTGGTTCTCTGGTGCTCTTGTTTCCCTCCTCCTGCATGCCAACATCCCAAGTCTCCAGGAGAAACCCTGGCCGCCACCTTTGTCTTCCAATAGTGGACGCCCAAGAGCCCTTGGCCGGCCTCCCCTTTTCTCTACTCCTTCCTTGTCTCTTTGCCTCTATTCTAAATTTTCTCTATTATTCTTTAACCCTTGTATGGTGATCTTGCAGATCCCTCAATAGCCACGAATCCAGGATTCAAGGTGATCATCATCTAGGTCAGCGGATACTTGGCCGCAGATCCATGGGCTCAAGGCTTGGTCATCTAGGGCGCATCCGCCAGGCAGAGCAACCCCTTCAACACTTTGATCTTCCCCTCTTGCCAGGTACACCCCTCTAATCTACTAGTAACTTTATTGTAGGAGAGCAAGCCCTACCGGGCTTCTTAGCCTCGGCAGTTCTTCTTCCTTATTTTTTAGGAACTATTTCGCGTGCGGATTTATTGTGAATTTTCTGAATCCCTCTTAGGCTATTACTTTGGGAGAATAATCAACTGCAATTATTAATTATTAAAAAAATTACTTGCATGCAAATCGGTCCTGCATCATTGGTCCTCTTATGCAGTGGAGTCTACCGAGCTATCTGGAGGTATTTTAGCTCTCTAGCATAATAACTCCATCAAGGTGGATGCCTTTCATCGATGCAACCAGCAAGTTGCCCTTGTTATCTTGAGGGGACCTCTATCCCCTAGCTTCTCTTGGGAGTCTACGCTAGCACTGATTTTCGAGAGAGGCATATTCTTTGGTCTGAGATCCACTCTCTTCTTGCTTAGGGATGTTCCATCACTCATTGCAGGAGATTTCAACCGCATTGTTGGGGCCAATGAAAAAAAAGGGGGTAGATAGACCAGTGGCTTAGTGGAAAATTTGGAGTTCAGGACCTTCATTTCATATGTTGGTTTGCTTGACTTGGGGTACTCCAATTCACTTGGTATAATAACTGCTAAAGATCTGCGCGAGTTTAGGAGAGATTGGATAGGGCTATGGCCACGACCCACTGGCTTCAGAAATATCCATCTACTACTGGTACTCATCTTTCCAGGATTGCTTCTGATCATTGCCCCATCTTGATTACTACAGATGTGATTGATCAGCAGCAGAGACCATTTTGATTTGAGCAGTTGTGGACCTCCTATTCCTCTACTCGGACCCTCATCTCTCAGGTTTGGCATCTACCTATGAGACAGTGCTACTTATAGGCTATCTCGACATCTGAAGCTTACGAGGCATAGACTCTCTAGATAAAGGAGACTGGAGGTTGAGGATTTGGTCAGAAGAGTGGAACAGGTGGAAGATAATATTACTACCTTCCAGACTAAAGAAGATCTGGAGGGTTTCCTTTCTGATCAGGATATTATATCTCCCTATGCTAAGTTAGCTCTTCACCATTCTCTTCTACAATAACATAACATTTTTTGGAGGCAAAGGTTTTGGATTTAGTGGATTCGAGATGGGGATCATAATATCAGATTTTTCCACTAGGCTACCCTGAAGCATCGAGCAGCTAATAGGATTCGCAACTTGCTGATGAGGTAGGGCACTTCCAGGAGGATATTTACATTATCAGGGATCAGCTTCTTTACTTCTTTCAGTCCAGATGGTCGAAGCGCATTGGAGATGGGTTTCATGTTCATTCGGTCCCGTCTGCTAAGAGTGTCTCAGCAGAGGAGAATGACCTTCTTATCAGGCCGATTTCTGCAAATGAGATTCGGAAGCCTATTTAGGATCTTGGGCCTGATGGGTTTCTACCTTTTTCTTTTGCCATTATTGGAATATAGTGAGCCAGAATGTTGTGCAGGCCATTCAAAGTGTCTTCCAATCCAAAGTAATTCCTGCTGATTGGAACCGAACTTTCATCACTCTTGTGTCTAAGCGTTTTGATGCTTCTGCCCTCAGCATTTTCGACCCATAAGCATGTGCACTACCTTGTACAAGTCTGTGCACATATTATTGTCATCCGCCTATAGAATGTGACACCTTGCCTCATTTATGTGGAGCGGGGCACTTTTATCAGAGGGCGATGCATTACATAATATCTTGATAGCCTAGGAGTTTATGCACGACCTTCAGAGATCTCCCGCCCGCTAGTGTCTTATGGCTGTTAAGCTAGACATGGAGCGAGCTTATGACAAGGTTAGTTGGGATTTTCTATACCGCACTCTTCATAAATTTGGGTTTGACGGCCTTGTTATTGACTGATCATGGCCTGCATTCATAGACCGTCATTCTCTCTTATCATTAACAATAGTCAGACTGATTTTTTTCACTCTGTTATTGGGCTGTGTCAGGGATGCCCTCTATCCCCTTTCCTATTCATCCTTGTTGCTGATGATCTATCTCATGCATTCGCTCAGGCACATGATGACTTTCGCATCACCCCTTTTATGGAAACTCCCCAAGGCTTCTCGGTCTCTCATCTTCTGTTTGTTGATGATAGCATTTTTCTGGGTCAAACCACTATCCATAATGCCACAACCTTTGCTTCTATTATCTAGCTCGACTGTCAAGCCTCTTGTTAGAGAGTTAATATTCATTAGTCCATGATTTATTTGTTTTAGTCCGAAAATGACTGCTATAAGGTAGGAGGCCACATTCCAAACCCTGGGCATTACTACTCAGACTGACTGGCTATCTTATCTGGGAATCCCTATCACGGGAAGACAGCTACGATGTAGAGATTATATTGACCTAGAGCATCGGGTCCGTAACCGTCTTGATGGCTGGCTAGTCACGGGATATTTATGATGGCGAGGATTATCCTAATTCACTCGGTCTTCACCTCTCTTTCTCTTTATCTTCTATCTAATGTTGCAGTCCTGAGGACCTGTCTGAGGAGGATAGAGAGATGGCTTAGAGACTTTCTATGGGGCTCCATGTAGGACGACCATGGTATTCATCTACTGGCATGGGACACTGTCTGCTTGCCAATTTCTGAAGGTGGCCTTGGAATCTAGTCTTTGATAGTCGGAAGAGAGGTGCTGATTGCTAGGCATGCTACGCAGTTCCTATTGGATCCGCATTGCTTCTGGAGCTCTTTTATGCGGGCCCGTTATGGGGGTTGGACTCCCTCTATGGATCTCCAATCCTCCCATGGATATTCTTTCTTTTGGAAGGAGGTCTGTTGGCATGCTTCGATGATCTTGAATAACATCTCATGGATGATTGGTGATGGATCCTTGGTTGATGTTATTTAGGATATATGGATTGTTGAGCTCCCCCTCTCTCTCTTTGGCCTACATTTATCAGCATGGATGTTCCTAGCAGTATGAGAGTTACAGATTTGATCTCTTTAGATCACACACACTGGCACAGACCCACATGATCCGGTTCTTTGGGAAGGAGTTAGCTCTCAGTGTGCTTTCTATTCCGCTCATACCGGGGTACTCATCTGATACCAGATTATGGAGGAGATCATATACTTTTAGCATGCCTATCAGGGACATGATGAAGATCTATAGGCCACACTCGCAGCATATGATCGATGTAGCATGGATCTGAAAGCTTCTTATCCATCCCAGGATCCAGCTATTTATTTGGAAGCTTGCGTGGGATTGTCTTCCCACATGCTCATTACTTGCTGGGAGGGGATCGCCCATTCAGGCTACCTGCCCATTATGTAGATAGGAGGATAAAACCACTGATCATGCCATCTTTAACTGTCCTAGAGCGAGACAGATCTGGATGATGATGGGTTACCATTCTAGGGAGGGTGCTGATGGCTCTCGGAGGGCTACTCTTTTAAGTGACATTCGGCGGAAAATGCGGCAGTAGGGCGCTATTTGGGCTGGTACAGCCTGTTAGATTTAGCTGTCGCGTAACTTGCTTATTTCACTAATGATGTTGTTTCCCTACAGGGTTGTGAGGAAAGTCATTTCCTTCTCTAAAGAATACACACTCCAGGGTTTCACTTCTGATTCTGACATCCATGGCCACTAGGGCTTCTCTGCTGCCTTGGCAGCGAACTGACATACGGTTTTTATATCTTAGGAGCCCCCCTCCAGGGTTTGTCAAAATCAATTTTGACAGGAGTGTTCGGGGAAGAAGTGCTAGCTCAACATTTATCATCCATGGGACCGATGGAGCTTTGTTGGCGATAGGTGAATTTGGCCTCCTAGATTCCTCAATTCCACTGGCTGAGCTTTATGCTGCTTGGGCTGGTATCTCATATGTTATCTGGAGCTTACATGCTCATTGTCTCTTCATCGAGAGGGACTCCACTATGGTCATCCATTGGGTTCGCAGGATTCGGGTGCTCACATACCTAGTAACCCTTTACTCCATGATATCTGGTCTACCCTTCGGAAGGTTCATACAGTCCGGATCCGGCATGTCTATAGGGAAGCTAATGCTACGACGGATTGGGTAGTGGCCTCAGTGGCCTACCATTTAGGTTTTTGGATTTGGAAACAGGATAATCCCTGCCCCATTGTACTAAAAAAATTCTATTTCTGATGTATCAGGGTTGACTCGCACTAGATTAGTATGATAACCCACTTTTTTCTTAAAAAAAATTAAAATACCCTAAATCAAAGTTTTTATATATAAGTAGAAGATACTAGATTTATTTTTTAAGATTAAAATATATTTTTAATCTTTAAACATTTATTCATAATTTTTTTGATTCTTAAACTTTCAATTATCATAATTTATTTATTATATTTTAAAAATAATTTATTTTTTAATATTTTGTTATATAAAATTAATTAAGATTAATAGAATAATTGATATATTATTTTTTTATTTTTATTTTTAAATATTAAATTAATTAAAAATAAATTAATTTTAAAAATAAAAAATTATTTAATTATTTAATTTAATATTTAAAAATAAAAATAAAAATTATTTTAAAAAATTAATTAAAAATAAAATAATTTTTTTAAAATTAAAATATTTAATTATTTATTTAATAAATTTAATATTAAAAAATTTAAAAATTAATTTAAAATTTTAAAATTAATTTTTAATTAATTTAATTTTTTAATTTTTTATTTTTTATTTATTTTTTATAAATTTTAAAAAATAGTAATTAATTTTTTTATTTTTTAATTAGAGTTTTCTTATAACTATATTTTTTGTTTTAATTTTTTTTATTCGATATTTTTCTTTTCTATTGACGAATAATATAATGGTTTATTTTTGTTTGGAGATATAAGAAATAGGTAACGATGGTGAGACGGGAGAAAAGAGAGAGAAAAGAAGGGAATATTTTGTTTTGAGAAAGGGATAATTTTAATTTTAAAAATGGTAGAGACAATTTTGTCAAAAGAAAATATTATTAGATTATAACTTATTCGGTAATATAGATAACCACCTCACTCTGAGATAATCTAGTTATCTGGTGGATTCCATTCAAAATATATACCAAATATGGTTATATGATGGATTTTATTTAAATTACTAGTAATTTAAATAGATTATCTAATACCAAACGCCCTCTTGGTGAAGTATAAAGGAGTGTCCCAATTGTGCTGAGACAAGGATGACGAATCTCGGAAGATTAAGAGCAGAATTACTAAAGTAGTCGAAGAACAGGGCAAAGGCAAGACAAAAGATCAAACAAAAATTAGTCCACGATACCAACTTGCCGGATTTGAAGGAAGAGGAAGTAGATCGCTTACCAACTGAGCTCATATCTAGAAGGATCATGGATGAATCCTTAGTTGACACATTCAAAAGAGGAGTTACATTGAAAGCAAAAACGAAGGGTAGCTTGGCTTAAGGAAGATATAAAAATACAAGATTTTCGTGAAATTGGATTATTACGTTAGTTAATGAGAATGGAAAGGAGCTAAACACACACGAGGAAATCTTGTCCAAGCTGCACACTTTCTTCAAGAGGCTTTTTGAATCAACCTCTTCCTCTACTGCATTTATTGATTGGAATAGTTTTTATAGATATCCCTCAATAGACTTAAGCGCCGGTAGAGCTACTTCCATGGAGGAAGCTAGAGAGCTAGGCTGTATTCTCTTTAGGAGTTTCTAAAGCTTTAGAACTGGATGGATTTTCCTTCTACTTTTACTATAGATATTGAGAGCTAATCAAAGAGGATATTATGGTGCTACCTCAAGACTTACAAGGTGGTAGCGTGGATATGCAGAGGCTAAGCTTTGTCTATAATCTTGATACCCAAGAAAGAAGGTACCTTTTTAGTGCATGATCGCCGAATAAGCTTTGTTAATAGCTTATGCAAAGTCATAGCTAAGATTCTGTTTTTTAGACTAGCCAAATTTCTTTTTTTGTTGGTGGATGAAGCATGATCAGCTTTTATTAAAAGAAGATCAATTATTAAGCACTTCCTTATGGTGCAGAAAATTGTCTTTTCATAAAAAAAAACTTGCACACTAGGGGTCCTATGCAAACTCGGCTTTGAAAAAATTTTGAGGTTTTCTGGCAAAGGTATGGATTACTAGAGGCTTTCCTTCTAAATGGACAGATTAGATCTTTTTATTGCTTACCTTGGCTGTAGTGGGAGTATTAGTCAATGGTTGCCTAGGTAGATAGATTAAGTGCAGACAAGGATTAAGACAAGATGATTCACTATCACTTAGTTTATTTATAGTAGCGGATGTATTCTCCAAACTTTAAAAAAAAGGCCGACTCAATGAGAATAGTCCAAAGAGTTGAATCGGCGCATTGCATATGTGATGCTCGGAGTCTATTTTATCGATGACTCTTATTTTGTGCCATAGAACGAACAAGTTTGTTGATGGTAAAAACTTTTCGTCTTGCATTTGAAAATATATCAGGATTTAAGATTAAATTTTATAAGAGTTTGGTAATTTGTTTGAATGTTAAACGCTTCCTTTGCTACTCTTCTCAATTGCAAGAGGGGTTGCCTTCCATTTACAAACTGACCGTAGAATTTCCAACCTTTAATAAAGAAGATTTGAAAGGTGATTTGTCCCATGGAATGGTAGACTTTGTCTCATCAATTTAGTACTCGCAACGTTCCCATCCTATTTTATGTCTATGCTCAGATTACCAAAGTGGGTTTGCAATAGGATAGACAAGCTGAAGAGAGTTGCAGAGGGAAGACTTGGTATTAGGAATCTTAGCAATATGAATTTAGCTCTATTGGTCAAGTGGATATGGAAGTACTTCAATAGGCATTTAAATGATAGCAGTAGCTTCTGGATAAGGTTCATCTCCAACTCTTGATTCGCTATACATAGATAGAGAAGATTGCGAAAAGTATTCCTAGTATGGAAGGATATATATAGATGATAGGGAATATTCCTCTAATAAGATCGCTATTAGTACGGCCAAGCACGTAGTTGCAATAAAATCAATAAAAAACACAGAATAATAATAGGAACCAAAATCCAAAAGAAAACAGCGAGAGATGAGGATTTTACATGGTTTGGGCTATGTCCACGGCGGCATAGGATCTGCAAGGCTTCACTAAGAGTTGAATCAGGTACAAGCCCTCAAAATGTTGGAAGAGGAGAAGATATTTCTTTTGTGAAAATTTCTGGTTTCTTTCTATTTTTTCATGCTGAAACGTGAAAGGATACATGGCCTTTTATAATTACAAAATGACTCTTGGTCTTCCACAATACTTAATTCAGAATAGCTACTTCCTATGCAATTATAACAGCCTATGCAATTAAATAACAGCAATTTTCTATGCAGTAATTAAATAATATCAACTTCCTATGCAGCAATTTCCAATAATCAAGTTTAGTTTCCAACACCCCCCTTTAAACTTGATTCTTCATGACTCCAAGCATGCTTCTCAACTTCTTGAACTCTTCTTCTTTGAGGGCTTTTGTGAAGATATCAGCTACCTGATCTTTTGTTGAAATGTGGAGAAGTTGTACTTCTTGATTTTGATACAATCTCGAATGAAGTGAAATCTTGTATCAATATGCTTACTTCGATCATGGAAGACTGAATTTTTTGCAAGTTGTATAGCAGATTTATTATCAACAAAAAAGGTTGGTTGGCTCTTCATGTGAAATCTTCATTTCTTGTAGTAGTCTTTGAGCCAAAGTGCATGACAAACACAATTTGCTGCAGCAACTACTCTGCTTCACATGATGAAAGTGTAACAATTTATTGTTTCTTTGAAGACCATGTAAATGCTCCACTTCTAATATAAAAGGCAAATCCACTCGTACTTTTTCTATCATCAATATCTCATGCCCAATTGCTATCACAAAAACCAACTAATTTTATTGGATTAGTAGATGAATAGAAAATACCATAATCTTGCGTACCTTTGATATATCGAAGGATTCTTTTTGCAACAATTAAATGATCCATTCTTGGCTTCTCCATGTAACGACTTATAATTCCAACACTATAAGCAATATCCGGCCTTGTATTTGTAAGATATCTTAAGCTTCCAACCAAACTTTTATAATATGTTGGATTGACAAGATCTCCTTCTCCATCTTTACTTAATTTAGTATTGTATTCAATTGGAGTGGTGCTTGAATTGCAATTCTTCATCTTGAATTTCTCCAAAATTTCCTCTGCATATTTGCTTTGTGAAATAAATATGCCTTCATCTGATTGATTTACTTCAATACCCAGAAAATAAGACATTAAGCCAAAATCTGTCATTTCAAATTCTTTGATCATTGAAGTCTTGAAACTTCAATCATTGCAAGATTATTTCCTGTGAATATCAAATCATCCACATATAGACAAACAAATAGAACATCACCAACATGATTAGACTTCATATAAAGAGAATGTTCAAGAAGGCATTTTTGAAAACCATTTTCAGCAAAATACTTGTCAATCCTTGTATTCCAAGCTCGTGGAGCCTATTTCAATCCATAAAGAGCTCGTTTGAGTTTGTAGATCTTGTCCTTTTTGAATGAAACCCAAAGGTTGTTCTACATAGTTCAAAAAAGCTGATTTCACATCCTTCATTTCATTTGTGCTGCTAAGGAAATGAGAAGGCGTACCGTTTCCATTCGAGCAACAGGAGAGAAAACTTCATCATAGTCAATGCCATATTGTTGTTTGTAGCCTTTTACTACCAAGCGGGCTTTGTGTTTTTCTATTTCTCCACTTGCTACACCCATTTGACTCCAATGGCTTTGACCTTGGGGAAGATTGTGAGTTCCCAAGTGTCATTTTTCTCTATTGATGAAATTTCTTCATGCATGGCATTTCTCCATTTATTTGCTTCATAAAACTCAATTGGATCATAACCTGCAAAAAGACAAAACATAGTATAATCATTAGCATCAAGACGCCTTGTAACGTCAAGCAATTCTTGCACACTCCGAGTTTTGTGTGCTCTATTTGAGGATGAGCCACTGGAACTTTCTTGTGGAGATGAATGTCTTGGACTTTATTGTGGAGTTGATGGAAGATGTTGTGACTCTTCTTCTTCATTATTTTCTTGCATTTTATTGTTATCTTGCCAGCTCCACATTGCTTTTCATTAAATTTAACATCTCTTGAAAAAATCACTCTCTTTGTAATAGGATTATACAACTTATAGCCACTTGAATTTTCAGCATATCCTAAAAGAATACACTTTTCTCCTTTGTCATCAAGTTTGATCCTTTTCTCATCAGGCACTTTGACATAAGCAACACTTCCAAAAATGCGAAGATGATCAACCTTAGGCTTGTATGAACTCCATGCTTGCTCAGGTGTCATATTGTGAAGCCTTTTTGATGGAAATTTGTTCAAATAAACTGCACAAGCAATGCTTCTCCCCAAAATTCTTTAGGCATATTTTTATCTTTCAACATACATCGAACCATATTTAAAATAGTTCGATTTTTTATTTCTGAAACCCCATTTTGCTGAGGTGAATAAGGCATAGTAACCTGATGAAAAATTCCTTGTGCTTTAAAAAATTTGAAAACTCTTTGGATAAATACTCACCACCACGATCTGATCTCAAAGCTTTAATTTGAAAACCACTTTGTTTTTCAACAAGCAACTTAAATTCCTTAAATTTCTGAAACACTTCACTCTTTTTTTTAATAAATAAACCCATGTCTTTCCAGAATAATCATCAGTGAAGGAAAGCATTACCTCCCATAGTTGTTGGTTTGATTGGGCCACAAACATCTGAATGTATCAATTCCAATGGTTTTGTTGCTCTTCTTGATCTTCCTGAAATGAAGGTTCTCCTTTGTTGCTTTCCAACTATGCAAGTTTCACATTTTTCCTTAGACATTTTCAGCCAAGGCATTCCTGTCACCATATTCTTGCTAGACAAAAGTTTTAATCCATCAAAGTTTAAATGTCCATATCTAAGATGCCATAGAGTAGAGTCATCAAGACTTTGTGTTAACATACAAGAGGAGCCGTCAACATGCAAACTTAGCTCAAATATTCTATTTTTTGACATAGGAACATGTGCATTGTTGTTGTCTCTGATAGAAAGACCCAATTCTTTCATGTGAATGTCATAGCCTTTTCAAGCAATTGGCCCAAACTAAGAATGTTATTTTTAATGTCTGGAACTAGACATCTGAAATAAAATTTTAAGTGCAATTTTGAAGCTTGATAAGGATTTTACCTTTCCCTTCAACTGGCCTTTTAGAGAAGTCTCCAAAAGTCACCGAGCCTTTGAAGCTTTCATCAATCTTAAAAAACATGTCCTTTATCCCACACATATGATTGCTAGCACCTGTGTCTAGATACCAAGTACTTCTTTTGATAGCACCAGAAATGTTATTGTAGGCCAAAAGTAGAGTTACTTCTTCTTCTTGTTCTTTTGTAAAATGAATTTTCTCATCAACATAATTAACATTATCTTTGTACCAACATCTTTAGCATAGTACCCATATTTTTGCAAATAAAACAGTTGTCCATACCTTCCTCTTCCTCTAGGATTAAAAATCTTCCTCTACCATGACCTCGGGCATGGTGGTCTCTTATGTCTCCTTGACTTCTTTGAGGTTGATCTTGATGAAATCTTCCACCTCTTCCTCTTCTTCCACGGCCTCGACCATGGAAACTTGTTTGACCTTTAAGATCACCTTTTTCTTGTAGTGTAAGATTGTTTGAAGTACTTGCTCGATGGGTTTCTCCTCCATCCTTTTAGACAGCTTTTGCTCATGTGCTTGTAAAGAGCCCATGAGTTGCTCTATAGTCATCTCTTCTAATTCCTTTGATTCTTCAATGGCTACAACAATGAAGTCAAATTTTGCATCTAAAGAGCGCAAATTTTTTCCATGATTCGAACATTAGTAATTTCTTCTCCATTTCTTTTCAATTGATTGACTATAGACATCAATCTTGAAAATAATTAGAAATTGACTCCCCAGTTACCATTTTGAAAGATTCAAATTCAGACCTTAAATATTGTAGCCGAATCTTTTTCACCTTTTCTGCTCCTTTATGTGCCTTATGCAATAAGTCCCATGCCTCCTTTGATGTTGCAGCTCCAGCGATAATCTCGAATGTGCCTTTATCTACACTTTGGTATAGTGTGTAGAGAGCCTTCTTGTCTTTCTTTTTTGACTCCTTATGTTGCTTTCTTTGCTCTTGTGTGAGCATTGCTTCACCTTCGGTCGGCTCCATGTAGCCGTCTTCTACAAGATCCCAAACATCAAAGGATCCAAGCAAAGCCTTCATTTGGATACTCCAGTTGTCATAGTTGTCTTTGGTGAGTTTGGGTATTTGGGATTGAACAAAGTTCATGGAGGCCATGGATCTTTTGTGGCTCTGATACCAAATTTGTTGGAAGAGGAGAAGATTTTTTTTGGGTAAATTTCTGGATTCTTTCTATTTTTCATGCTGAAACGTGAAAGGATACATGGCCTTTTATAATTACAAAATGACTCTTGGTCTTTCACAATACTTAATTCAGAATAGCTACTTCCTATGCAATTAAATAACAGCAATTTCCTATGCAATTAAATAACAGCAATTTCCTATGCAGTAATTAAATAATATCAACTTCCTATGCAGCAATTTCCAATAATCAAGTTTAGTTTCCAACACAAAACACACTCTCTCAAAAACTCTTATGATCCAGAGAGTTGAATCAGGATCTACAGCACACGGAGGATGTCCTCAGAGAGCCTCCTATTCTCTTTTTTTTCACTCAACTTCACCGGTTGAAGAAGACACACAAAAGGATCGAAGACTCACCTCCAATCTAATCCCATCCCAAAACTGGCTCCACACTTTTGGCAACCATGGACTGATTTTCAAAACTGCTCCACACTTTTGGCAACCATGGACTGATTTGCTGCCTTGAAAATCTCCAACAAATCCTTCACAAGATCAGATTTGGAAGTTGCAACAAATCCTCCCAAAATCAGCTTCTTTAGTTGGCCAAATCGAATTCAAAATTCGAATTCAAACTCCCTCTTGATGAAATTAAGCTCCATCCATAACAATCTCTCACTTGGAGATTAATGGCATCAATCTTAGATCTACCTTCTTTTTCTGTGCCGCGCTTTCCTGATCTATCTCTTGGAAAGCTTCACCAAGTTGCAACAGAGACTCAACTTGTCTCTGCTCACAACCTTGGTGAATATATCTGCAGGATTCTTAGCTCCATCAATTTTTTTCAGCTTCAACTGCTCCTCATCCAACGCACTGTGTATGAAATGATACCTAAGCTGAATGTGCTTGGTTCTTGCATGAAATGCTGGATTCCTTGCCAAGTGAACTGCGCTCTGGCTGTCGCTTCATAATGTATTACACTTGTGCTCCTTGCCGAGCTCCTCCATCAACCTCTGTAACCATATCATTTCTTTACTAGCTTTAGTGATCGCCACATACTCAGCTTCTGTAGTTGACAATGCCACTATCTTCTGCAACTGAGATAACCAACTCACTGCTATATCACCGACAGTAAAAATATAACCAGTGTGCTCCTTCCACTGTCTTTGTCATCAGAGTGATCTGCATCTATAAATTCCTGTACTTGAAGACTATCACCTCCATAGCATAAACTGTAAGTTGATGTACCCCTGAGATATCTCAAGATCCACTTCACTGCATTCCAGTGCTCTTTGCCTGGATTCTGCATGTACCTGCTGACTGCTCCCACTGCTTGTTCGATATCCGGTCTTGTGCAAACCATTGTATACATTAGACTTTCCACGGCTGAGGCATATGGAATTCTAATCATCTTATCCCTTGCCTTCTGAGTTGTTGGACACAACTGCTTGCTGAGCTTGAAGTGTGCTGCCAAAGGTGTTGACACTGCCTTTGCATTCTCCATATTGAACCTCTTCAGTACCTTTTCTACATAGTCCTCCTGAGATAGCCATAGCTTACGTTGCTTTCTATCTCTGTTGATCCTCATGCCAAGAATCTGCTTCGCCTCTCCCAAATCCTTCATTGAGAACTTCTTTGCCATCAGTTTCTTGAGCTCTTCTATCTTCCTCATACTGGAACTGTTACAAGCATATCATCCACATACAAGGATAAAATAATGAACTCATTTGTAACGTACCTCTGAAAGTATACACAATGATCTGACTAGCATCTGATGAAGCCTTTCTCTAGCATGAAATTGTCAAACTTGAGGTACCATTGCCGCAGAGCCTGCTTCAGACCATACAAACTTTTCTTCAATCTGCAGACCATGTCATCCTTTCCCCTGATCTGGAAACCTTCTGGCTGGTACATGTACAGCTCCTTCTCCAAATCTCCATGAAGAAATGCTGTCTTCACATCTAGCTGCTCTAGATGAAGATCCTCCACTGCTACCATACTCAGAATCACCCTGATGGACGTCATCTTGACTACTGGGGAAAAAATCTCATGGAAGTCAATTCCCTCTTTCTGTGCATACTCTTGACAACTAACCTTGCCTTGTATCTCTTGGTACCATCGACCTCATTCTTCATCTTGTACACCCATTTGTTAAACAGAGCTTTTTGCCAGCGGGTAACTTCATAAGATCCAAGTCTTGTTTTTCTTTAAAGAGTCCATCTCATCTTTCATAGCCAACTCCCACTTGACCTTAGCTTCATCCTACATTGCTTAACAAAACATTCTGGCTCTCGAGAATCTGTGTATAAAACATAATTATTAGCAGAATACCTCTGTGATGGCCTGGTAACCCTCGTGGTCCTCCTCAACTGTGGGAACACCGGCTGAGGTACCGATGTATGCATGTGGCTGTCTGTTCCAATCACATCTTCCTCCTCCACATTCTCGGAGTTTCCATCTTAAGTTTGCACTCGGGGAATTTCTCCATCTCTAGGATCGAGTTCTATAAACTCCTGTTTCTTTTCTTCCACTGCATCCTTCCTGTCTTTGTAAGTATGCTCTTCATCAAATACCATATTCCTACTTCGAATGATCTTATTGTTCTAGAAATCCCAAAGCTTGTAGCTATACTCATCGCCACCGTATCCAATGAAAACACACTTTGTAGACTTGGAGTCTAACTTACTCCTCTTCTCTTTCTCAATCAGAGAATAAGCAATGCAGCCAAATACTTTAAGAAAAGAAAGTTTTACCTGTTTTCTATCCAAACCTCCTCTGGAATCCCACCATCCAATGCACTGGATGGACTCCTGTTGATTAAATACACTGCGGTGTTCAGTGCTACCGCCCAAAAATATGTAGGTAGACCTGAGTCAAACTCATACTCCTCTCTCTCTCAAGAATGGTCTTGTTCATTCTTTTTGCCACACCATTCTGCTCTGATGTTCCTGGGACGTTCTTGATCCTTCTGATTCCATGCTCTGCGCAGTAGACATCAAACTCTCTGCTGCAGTATTCACCACCGTTATCTGTCTTGAGACACTTAAGACTTTCTCCAGTCTAGCTTTCACACATGACTCTCCATCTCTTGAAGATGCCAAAGACCTCAGACTTTTCCTTCATAGCAAACACCCAGACTTTTGCTAAAATTATCTATAAACGTGACAAAGTACTTATTGCCCGCATATTATGCCACTGGTGCTGGACCCCAAACATCTGAATGAACCAACCCCAGCCTTTCAGTCTTCTTTTGAGTTATTGCTAACTGAAAACTCACTGCTTTCTGCTTACCATAGATGCACTCTTCACAAAATTCTAGATTCACCTTCTTTAGCCCAGGTAGAAGCTCTCTCCTGTGTAGAATATTTAAGTTCTTTCACTAAGATGACCGAGCCTCCTGTGCCATAATGTAGTCATTGTACCCGTGTCTTATGCTACCATTGAAACTAAACTCTCACTGTCTGCCAAGAAGTAGAGAGTGCCTGTCCGCTTCCCTTTGACAACTACCATAGACCCTTTAGTAATCTTCCACTGAGAATTACCAAAAATTGATACATAACCCTCAACATCAAGCTGGCGGTAGAAATTAGGTTTTTCTTTAACTCTGGGATGTATCTGGCTTGTGCAAGTCTTAATTCTCCGCTTGTCACTGGCTTAAGTACAATTGTTCCTTTACCCACAATTCTGCACTGCTGTCCATTGCTAACTGTGATATGACCAAAATATCCTTGGACAAAATCCGAAAATAGGTGTCTCTTTGAGCTGCAATGGTAAGAAGCCCCTAAGTCTACAAACCACATATCTGAGTTTGCCCCATCGCCGGCTGATAGACACACATCCTCAAAATTTTGCTCAATAGTACTCACAACATTTGCTTCCTGACCTTCTATCTTGCTCTCTGCATCTTTTTCTTCTTCTTACCCCAACAATCCTTGCTCATCTGACCTTTTTTCCTGCAGTTCTAATACTTCATGGGAAATCTCCCTTTGGACTTTCCTCTGCTCTTGGACCGGCCTTTCTCTGACTTCTTCCTCTCCTGTGATCTTCCTCTGGTATCCACCATGAGTGCAGCACTTGTAGAAGTCCCACCCATAGCCTTTCTTCTCATCTCATCATTCAATATACAACTAACTGCATTATTGAATATAAGGTTACCTGATACCGAGTTGCTGACTGTCATCACAAGATTGTCCCAACTCTCTGTCAAGGAACATAAGAAAGAAGAGCCCTGAATGAATCATCAAAAGCAATAGAGACCGACTCCAATTGATTAATCATCGTGTTGAATTTGTTCAGATGCTCCGTCACTGAACTATTCTCAGCCATCTTCAAATTGAAGGGCTTTTTCATGAAAAATATCTTGTTTGAGGTTGAAGGTTTTTCATACAACTTTGTTAAAGCGGTCATCATATCCACGGTGGTCTTTTCCTTTGCAATATTATACACCACTTGAGGTGTCAACGATAATCTGATCGTGGCCAGGGCTTCCTATCCAGAATCATTCAATCTAAGTCGCTCATTGAATCCGGCTTCTTTCCCTCTAATGGAAGGTAAAGATCCTTCTGATATAGGTAGTCCTCAATTTGCATCCTTCACCATCCGAAATTGTGACCATTGAATTTCTTGATTTTGATCTTGTCTTCTGCCATCTCTTTGTTGATTTGTCCGACCGTAATAATATGAAGAAAACCAAGTTCTGATACCAATTTGATAGGAATACAACAAATATTTCTCTAATAAGATCGCTATTAGTACGACCAAGCACGCAGTTGCGATAAAATCAACAAAAAAACACAGAATAATAATATGAACCAAAATCCAAAAGAAAACAGCGAGAGACGAGGATTTTACGTGGTTCACCCAAACTGAGCTACATCCACGGTGGCACATGATCTGCAAGGCGTGAGAGTTGAATCAGGTACAATCCCTCAAAACACACTCTCTCAGAAACTCTTATGATCTAGAGAGTTGAATCAGGATCTACAGCACACGGAGGGTGTCCTCACAGAGCCTCCTATTTTCTTTTTTTTTCACTCAACTTCATCGGTTGAAGAAGACACACAAAAGGATCGAAGACTCTCCTCCAATCTAATCCCATCCCAAAACTGGCTCCACTCTTTTGGCAACCATGGACTGATTTTTAAAACTGGCTCCACACTTTTGGCAACCATGGACTGATTTGCTACCTTGAAAATCTCCAACAAATCCTCTTCAAGATCATATTTGGAAGTTGCAACAAATCCTCCCAAAATCAGCTTCCTTAGTTGGCCAAATCGAATTCAAAATTCGAATTCAAACTCCATCTTGATGAAATTAAGCTCCATCCATAACAATAGATGCCTTTTGGAATTGTATATCCTTTTGCTTTTGTAGAGGAGAGAATATCAGATTTTGAGGAGATAGTTGGATTGGTTCGATCCCTCTTGCTATCTCTTTAAAGATCTATATGGATAAACTATAAGAAAGCATGTATCAGTAGTTGCTGTATGGAATGGTAGAGCACAATAGTGAAAAATTATGTTATATGATCTTCTCACTTTAAATGAAAGTATACCACATCAACAAATTTAGTGTCTTCTAATAAATATCAACCATCTGCATCAGATGTATTGATTTGGAAGCTTTGTAAAAGTGATAGGTACAATATTGACTTCTAATAAATATCAACCATCTACATCAGTAGATGTATTGATTTGAAAGCTATGTAAAAGTGGTAGGTACAATATTGACTCTCTATATATTTATTAACTATAGGATTGTCAAGTATCTATTCTACAATTAAGTCTGCAGCAGATATTCCTTTGGCTTGCAGTCTATGAGTCTTCTAGTTGATCATTTATTCATCAATTATCTCTTTACTCAATAAATCTGAAAGTCTCTTGCTTACTATCTTGGATTGAGCAGTTTGCCTTCTAGCATAATGGAGCCACGGTCTAAGTGGCGAAAAAAAAAAACCAACTAGTAGAAGAAAATATTAGGACCAACTGTGTTGGCTGTTGTATAGCAGGTTTGGAATGAAAGAAACTTGAAAATCTTTACCAACATGGTCCTGTTTGCATCCTTTTATTATTCATAAAATTATTAATAGTTTTGCCTTATAGGGCAAACTTTGTCTGACAAGTGAATTATGCTCGCTATCACTTTTCTAACTCACTTTCTTTCTCTTCTTTCTCTTCTAATTAATGATATATTATTTAATAAAATTTAGTTGAAAAATCTCTTCCTCTACCATTCCTTAAAAAAAAAAGAGATAATATTGAAGAAGTGATTTCCTTGGAATTGTATGTTTGGATATTTGCTTTTTGAAAAGCGAATGTTTAGGTTTAAGTTTGATTGGTGATAAAAAAGATGGTTGTGAAATATACTTTAGGTTTTTGTTAACCTGTGCCCCAAGAAACTCATTAACAACCATTTAATATCCTATCTATCAAAAATTTTCTAGAAATTAGGAGCTTTTAAAGGTTCTTTTGAAGAGTCAATTTAATAATTTTATTTAATTTTATGCAATAGTAAGGCCTTTGAAAAAGTTTTTTTAAAAAAAAATTCTACAATCCGGGGCACCTTCTGCGACATAAGCTTTGTATTATAAAGTGTTTTACATGCATGAATGGCTGCCTTATAAGTATGGATTGTTGTTATTCGCATTCATACAAATATGGATTGTGGATGAACAGTAGATGTCCGTGTATGAAATGAAA
Source organism: Calamus simplicifolius (assembly GCA_900491605.1). Taxonomy (NCBI): domain Eukaryota; kingdom Viridiplantae; phylum Streptophyta; class Magnoliopsida; order Arecales; family Arecaceae; genus Calamus; species Calamus simplicifolius. Next base: position 866,856 of record UESW01003894.1, read on the forward strand.
CATGTAACGGTCATTTAAATGTGGAATACTATGTGATACAAAGTTTGTGCCATAGAAAATCCTATTTTGATGCCATGATGGTCTTAAATGACACATATATATGTGGGGGTATTAAGGTTATAGATTTTTTTATTTTCTTAAAAGTTTTATCGCTGCACATTAAATATCTATTTTAAATATGTTTAAAAAGGTTTTTTTATGTTAGCTCTATTTTTTTTAATGTTATTTTCTGTGAAAGGCCAATCAAACTGGACATTAAATGCCTCTTAATATTTTCTTGAGTTCCTTATTTTTAGTTGACTTCTCACCTTCTTGAGAATTGAATTAAAAAAATATCATTTTTATCTCTATGCATGAGATACAAGTTTATAAATTGATTAACCTTTTCGATCCGGCAACAATAATCAGAATGTATTATAAAATTAATATTAATTAAAAATATGAGAAAATAAAGAAAAATTTCACGAATTTATCAATGATTTTAGCTTTTCCAAACTAGAGGCATTTTTATATTACAAAAAAAAAAAAAAAAAGATTCCTGTGCTATGATTTTTCCATCTTTCGATACGTTCGTTCTTTCTAGGCTTAGGAATCTTTATCATGATATGGTTTACTTTTTCACCGATTGATTTGAATCTTTCAAGCAAACTAATGTCAGTTTTCCGCTAGCTTTCACAGTAAAATCTCTTTCCCATGGATACTTGTGTTTAGAAGTTGCATCAATATCATCGTCCTCGTCGCACAAAAAAAAGAAAAAGAGAACAACAAGTGTGAGCTTACTCCAGCCTAGCCCAACTAAGCCCATTACATTGACTGCACCTTCACTTCCGCTTAAAATAATCTTGAGACGCTACAATGGTTGTTAAAGATACTAGAGGCCAAATTGCCATGCATAGACAAAGAAATACCCTCATCAACTCAATATCAGTTGGGACTGACGATTATTAGCTTTGCAGGCCTTCGCTGAGTGGAAGCCTTTCCAGGTCAAAATACAACAACAGTCATCTAATACCCGATATAATAACGTGTGTCCATGTGGACACGACATGCTGCATTGCATCTTGTGCTAGAGGTAGATACTAGGCCATGCCGCCCATGGCATGGTACGGTACGATCCAGGCCACATGGGCATGCCAGGCATGATCCGGTACAGCTACAGTATCAGACCGTATGGCCCAGTAAACCGTGCTGTACTAGGATCGAAAAATTTTTTTCGTTGGCCCGGCACAGCATGGCCCATGACTGGTCTGGGCCAGCCCGCTGGACCGTGCCGGCATGGCTCAGGCCCAGCACGGTCTGAGGCATGCCTCAGACCATCACGGCACAGCTGTGCCAAGGCTCAGGCCATGCCCATCAGGGCCATATCGGGTCTGAATTTTTTTTTACCACAGCTGCCTAGGCTCAGGCCATGCCCATCAGGGCCATATCGGGCCTGAATTTTTTTTACCATGCCTGACACGGCCCATTTGCTACTGGGCCATGTTAGACATGGCACAGTAATCTTAAAAGCACGATGGGCTTGATACATGCCGTGCTAGGTATGGCCCAGTGTCCACCCTATCTCGTGCTCATTTAATCAACAGGCCGATGCTGTAGCAAATGTTTAACCTCGCATTAGAACTACTCTGCTCCCTCTACTAAATCTTAAGATTTGTAATTTTATATGTGAATAGGATTTTAATTTTGACGAGAGTGAGATGACAAATAAGAGCGACATGTCAACAACTCTCAGTTATTTGAGTGAGTACTTGGTTAGGGGTGCAGGACTACAAGCCCAGGAGCACTTGGTCCGGGATGAAGGGCTAGGCTGGGAGACCAGGTGGCTCGAAGATTTCATAAGCTAAAAATCAGAGCTGTCGTATGCTTGAAACCATTATTTCTTATTACTAATAGATGATGTCAGGGTTCAGGTCCAAAAATTATTAAGTTGTTTGGAAAAACGCTCAAAGTATTAACGCATTTAAATTTGCACTTACTAATGAATCACTCATTAAACAGTCGTTAACAATAACATTAACTAAGATATAATTAAATATATATCCTAAAATCCTGTAGGTTGATTGGATATGTGGGTTCCTGATTGGATCATCCTGTGCAATTCAAAGTGTGTTCCTGATTGGATTATCCTGTGCGATTCATTGATTGCGTCTAATCTTTCTCTCTTTCTCTTTCTCCTTCTCTCCCTCTCTCATGCACATGCATACATATACATACATATATGCATATATCCAGTGGGTTCGTGGGATACGCAGGTCTTTGGATCAGATTTTGCCACCTCATAACCTGGGATTATAAAGCATCCTACATACACGCCAAAACCTATTCTGCTTTTCAATCTGAACATTATCCAAAATCAAGAATTAGCAATCTAAGCAACCAGTGCTTCTTTATGAAAGAACAGGTCAGAGTTAGAATTCCACAAAAACAAACATATCAGTATGGGATGACGCTAAGAGATACTGAGAAAAGGATTCACAGCCGTTCAATTTAATTTTAACGTAATCAAGTTTCCTTGTCCTAAAGAACCTTCAGGCAATCATCGAAACAACAATTAATAAACCTTCTAGTTAACCATTAAATTATTGGTGACGTTACGGAAAAGCCAATTTATCAAAGGACAATCAACTGGTTACAGCAACAATAAATAAAGGCTTAATGATAATCCCTTAAGGTAAGGTAAAAATCAAGAGGAACTTCCGAACTTCTTAGTAATGCCTGCGAAGTATTTTCCCTGGTGGAAAGCTTGCTGAAGTTCAAGCTCAGATGGAAGTCTTGTCCCATCCCCGGCATATGTGCCTGCTCCGTATGGGCTGCCACCTTTCACCGCCGACATTTCAGACATTCCAGCACCGAAGGTGTAGCCTATTGGCACAAAGATCATTCCATGGTGGACAAGTTGGGTTATAGCGGTCAAACTGCAAGAAGATGGAATGAGTCCTTAATCAAAGAAACTTAGACTAATTGGTTAAATAGAACAGAGTCCATAACAGATATCATAATTGGTAAGGAGGATTATATATGAAGGTAAAATCTATATAAACTCTTAGGTAGTGTTTGATATGGGGGATAAGAAAGGATATCCCCTGGATATCCCTCCTTATTCCCAAATGCTATAGCTAGAAGGGATATGTCTGAAAAAATTTAACTAGAGGGGATAACCCATGGTTAACCATGGTTAACCATGGGTTATCCCTTGAACTTATTCCCTAGGGAACCCAGGAACAACTAATGTTATCCCTTGATGGCAAACTTATAATTTTTAAAAAATGCTTATTCCCTCAGCTATCCTATGGATAAATGCTATCCCGTACATTTATCCAGGGATAGCTTATGGGCTATCAAACACTACCTTAAGGACAACAGCTCCAGTCTATCTGCAAAATTGCATTGAACTACATAAATCAGAGACATTATGTCTACGCTGGAGTAAAGATTCAGAAAGGCACGACAACAACACAATATTATACCCGATAGAAAGATCTACAGTGTTCATATGTACCAAAGAGGGCAAGGAATAACAGTAGAGGACTCGAGCAACACCCGGATGGAAAAATGATACTTGATAGAAAAGAATGATATGGATGAATCACCATTAAAAATGCCATTATGATGAGAATCTTACCGTCAGAATGAATTGTGGACTGGATTGATTTTTGGATATAACATTTGAGAGCTGGTAAAAGTATGGATTGATGAACACAGCAATAATTCTTACATGGATGACATGCGATGAAGAAAGCAGCAACCGGATCGAAACCAGATAAAATTAATATGTTGGCTACCACAGGGGCAAAAACATAAAGAAATATTCTGTCAGTTTAAGAGTACAAGGACTTCTCAGAAAACCATTATCTTATGTTCTTTTGATGTAATACCCCATTTTCTTATATGAAATTCTGCAGAATGTTGTCATTTATAACCTTGCCATCCCTGAACTCCTAAAATTCATGAGAACCATTCTGTGGTAGACATGTCTCTAGCGGTTCAAAAAGTTTAATGCGATGTAAACTGAAGGATCAGAGCTTACGGAGTAGTCTCTTGACCACCACCTTGGGATCCAGTGCTGTAGAAGATTCCTGCAGGCTTGCCTGCAAGCTGCTGTGTTCTCCAGAGTCCTCCAGTCGCATCAAGATAAGCTTTAAATTGTGCTGCCATCATACCAAATCTAGTTGGGAATCCAAAGATAATCCCATCGGCCTCAGCAAGTTCGGTTGGTGTTATTATTGGCACATCACTTTTAGGGGGTGCACCCATCTTTGCAAGCACCTCCTGTGGGAGTGTCTCAGGAACCTATTAGGTCAAAATAAGTCAATATAATGACCAACCTGTAGTAAAGTTTGATACAATTCTTTGCAGAAATCTAATAATAATGTTTGGTAGCTCTATATTTTCCTAACAAGACAGGCATCTGTTTCACTGGCATACAATAAAACGTGTACGATTGAGATCATGTGTGACAGATAGAACTTCCCTTCAATTAAACAAGGTACTAATTGACACGCCTAAAGTATTATATGCACCCCTTTGGAAAATAAAGGCTGCAAATCAGTAGATTGAAACTTAATACTCCATCAGATGATGGACTAATAAAATATGAACAAAAACATAGAATGCAGTAACCAAGGCTATGACCTGCTTCACCTCAAGTGGAGCTTGTGAGAATTCACTTCACTTCACTTCCACAAGTTACACAGTTGAATAAGAAACACTTGCTAATTGCAAAATCAACATCAAATTGAGGGATGAAAAGATAATTAATTTTCTGGCTTCAGAATCCCTTGTTAAATTATTTGAAGATTAATTCTTCAATGATAATTCTTATCCATAGTTCGCCAAACATGATGTGTTAGAAATCATTCAGAAAAAAATAGTGAAGGCTTATCCATGACATTGAACAATGAATTATCTTATACAAGCAATTTGCATTTAATCATTAAATATGAAACGCTAAATGTTTCACAACTTGATATAGTTCAAAGAAAAATTCAAAGTTATGTTATGAAAACCTGGTGTATTCGTCAATGCCATTAGTAACAGTTCAAAGAAATATCAATCAAATTGATATCCCAAGAAACTGGTTATCCAAATTTCTAAACAGCTTAAAAGAATTTAAAATAGATAATGATGAACTCAAGAACAAGCACCTGCCACAGCTTAACTTCTACTCCTTCAACAGATGAGGCACCCTTTTTAATCTCTTCTGCTAGCTTCTCAACATGGCCATATGTGGAGTAGTACCTGAAAAAACAAATACCGAATTAATCTTCTTCATGTACCCAGTTCTTTCACGGTTAACAGCAAGTTCTACTAAAATTTTATTAACAGAAAACTTAGGTGACTTGAGTGGCATAAGATATGCAAATAGAAAAAAAGTTGACATGTATAAAATAATTTTGAGGCATAAAAAAACATGGTCTTGTTGCATAATTAAAATACAAGACATGTGGAATGGGAGGGGGGATAACAGGACAAAGGTTCAGATAAACTGATAGCTGAATCCCCTCTATGCATAAAACGACATTAAGAAATTAATGCCGGCCTCATAGGTCAAATAAAGAGATCACTTTTATTTTTTCAAGGCATTATAAAGCAGCAGGGCAATCAAACGAAAAAAAAAAAAAAGACAAAGGAGTGCTGAGAAGAAAAAAAAAATCAAATACACCCTAGATAGACAATTATAAGCAAACTGAATTCATAAAATTTACGAACATTCAAATAACAGGTGAAAAACCTAGAGAAAAATAAACCGGAAAAGGGTGGAGAGAGAGAGAGAGAGGGGGGAAAAAATCAAGATCATGGATAAAGCCACCAATCAAGAAGCTCAGAAATCAAAATACCATCCACATAGAGATCAACGAAACCGTATCCCTCCACAACCCCAATCTCGTCAATCTCCACCAACAAATGCCGCACAAAAATATGGAAAATTGAACAAAAAATAACAAATATAGAATTAAAACCGAGATTAGTTCCAAACGAATGAAGAACAAACACAGACGACGACAGGGAGAATGGGATGAGCAATGCTTACACTATATAAATCTTGGTCGCCATTGATGAAGGCTTGGTAGCTCTTAGCTTTGGATTGCTGGAACGAGGGAAACCTTCGTTAATTCTTTGCGAAAATAAGTGAGCCAAGCTCCCCTATTTATACCCAGAGCCAGAGGCGAAGGAGCCCAATTAAATAAGTTTTAATGCACTATTGGAAACTTTTAACTCCACGATAATCTAGTAATTAGTGTTGATTTAGTCGAGGATTAGCGGGGGAGCCGGATTGACGTCACCGCTGTCATCAACCCATGCTAGCGCTCTCGTCAACGTACCCCGTGCTTTGAGAGTCGCGCTCACGGCATATTTGGCCGTTCGATCGATGGGCCCTTTGGTGCATCCACTATACCGGCACGATCATCGCCGTTGGGATATCGAATTTTATAGATGGGAAGAGGTTTACATGTGTAAATGAGCTTGCTGGACAGCGCTTCGACCTCGTTACGTGGAATAAAATCCAAATTGGATTATTTCCCAAACTAAGAAATTAATAATTATTTTTTGTTTTCCCAAACTAAACAACCTTTATTATTTTATTATTTTAATTCTCATATCAAAAAAAAAAAAAATCGTTCTTACTATCAAAGGTTCACGTTCTAAGGTCGAGCCAATCGGCAAATCTGAGCCGTCGATCTGCCTTCGATCTCCCGATGTGGGAAAAATTAATGGGTATTCGAGATTGACGCATCGACGATGGCATGCTGTCGTATTAGACTTCCCTTCGAGTTTGGACAACTCTCCAAGGTCCACCGAGCCGGGCCGGAAACCACCGATTCAACGGCTGGAGATTTCTGTATCATTCGTCGTTGTTGATGTCACGAATCTGTCACGATGAAACCAGCCTAATTAAAAGATACCCCTGGCAGTCGTCTTATTCACGGTTTTGTCACTGGGCCCACGTAATGCCAGGGAAGCATGACGACGCCTGAGGCCGCGGTACAATGAACCGCCAGACTTCTTTTACCTGCGGTGATGTGCGTCCAGGCACGGGCTCCTTTGTTCTCCGTGGAGTGCTGTGATTTCGACGTCTAATCTAATTCGATTATACCCCCGGGTTAGCCAAATGCAAGAGGGTTCGTGATCAGATCACGGGAGCGGTGGACCAACGGCGCGGTTCACCAAATTAGATGGTCAACATCACGGATCTTTTAAAGGCGGAAGAATCCAACCATCAGAGAAGCTTAAATGTGAACCAGAAATGAGGATGGGGCTGGTTAAATAGCCTTTTCGTCAAAAAGAGTGCGGAATAGTGACATCTTGGGTCCTAATTGGTAGGAAAGTATACCATCAATTAGGGGATGGTTTGTTTAGCTAAGTCACGAGCCTTGTATGGATGCCCAAGATCTATACATGTTTAAGTTTGGTTCTCCTTTACATAAACTAGTTTAATTTGTTTATTGATATTATTGCATGGAGTTTCATAAGAGCATAAAAGAAAATAAACGTGCCCTTTGGTTGCATCATCTCCAAGTAGTTTAGACATAATAAAGATAAAATTGATGCAGAACATCATATTTTATTTGAGATCCTATATGAACATTTTGATGATATTATTGGACAAAGAAATTGTTGGGAGGGCCAACAACAATGGTTTCCTTTAAGTTATATGAGTTAACTTTTTTTCTAGTCGAAACAAACAATTGCTCTAAACAAAATCTTAATTATTATATAATATTGCTGTAAAAACATTATCAAATTTCTTATATTAAAGTATTCTTATATGGATGTTGTAGATATACATTAGCATCAACTAAAATATATATTAAGAAAAAGTTTCATGCGCGTATTTTCTCTGGAGGAACAGTGCTTTTGGCGGTGCCAGAGTAATTTAAGATTCGATCTGCGGCTGTTGCTATTTTGATCTCCGATGAACCTCGCCGTCCTTGGTGATCAAACCTCACTGAAAGATGGAGGAAACTGCGCCCCTCCCTCACTCTTATGGCAGCGGATCAAGCTAGGGAGGGTAGGATGCCGAGTAGTTGCACTACAAGAAAAAAATATATATAGCGACGCTCAAATGCATCGTTAATACATCGCTAAATATGCTATTGTGATGCATTAGCGACGCAATGACGGCGTTGCTGAGATCATCATCGCAATCTCAATTTGTCACAATTGCGTCGCTTAATAGCGACGCACAAATCGTCGCAATATATTGCGACGAATCCTAAATGCGTCGCTAAATTTAATAATAATTTTTAATATTTAATATTATTATTAAATATTGCGACGCATTCATTTGCGTCGCAATATTGTGACACAATTATTTGCGTCGTAATATTTAATAATAATATTTTAGATATAATAGCGATGCAATTTGAGTCGCTAATGCATCGCTAATTAATTTTTTTTTTAAATATTGCAACGCCAGGTCATTGCGTCGCAATATTTAATAATAATATTTTAGATATATTAGCGACGTAATTTGAGTCGCTAATGCATCGCTAATTAAATTTTTTAAAATATTACGATGCCAGGTTATTGCATCGCAATATTTAATAATAATATTTTGAAAATATTAGCGATGCAATTTTAATCGCTAATGCATCGCTAATTAATTTTTTTTAAAAAAATAAAATATTAAAAATTAAAATGGTTAATATAATTTCATTGCATTTAAATATTAATCGAAACATTCATAACTCATATTGATCCAAACATTCATTATTCAATTTTCAAAAATAATTAATATATTAAAATTTTAAAGTTTTCATGTACAAAATATAAAAAGTAAAGAAAAAAATACATCAAGAATCGGCGCGATCACATGGAGGCTGAAAATCCTGCGACATGCGGCTAACCATATCCTGCAACTGACACATCTGCTCTCGCACGTCTGCAAGCTCCTACTGATGGCCTCCCGTACGCTGCTCGAACTCGTGCTCAAACTCCTGTCGAACCTCCTACCGAACGTCCTATCGAACCTCCTGACGAACCTCCTCCGTGATAGATCTCCGAATGTCGTCTAAACGCTCGGTAGGAATATCACCAGAANATTGTATTCATTTTGCATCTGCATTCACTTTCACTCACACTAGCAAACAAATATTTCAAAAGGTTTAAATTTTTTAAAGTACCCATTTCACGCCCCCCCTCTTGGGTTGTCATCTGGGCCAACAAGTTAGTTTCAGAATTTATTAAGATTAAAAAAATTTTATATCAGTGATAAATTATATTTATAAGTTTACATGAAAACTCAGAAAAATAAAACTCCCTTGTGGCTGGAGATACGTGGCGCCAATCGTAGCCACTGGGATCTGCACGCCTCTAAAATACGGTGCTGATGTGGCTGGATACATGATGCTGCTCAATAAATCTATTAAAAAATGCATGTTTATAAGTAATTGACTTAAAAACATAAACATATATGTTTAATTAGTATACTTACAGCCATGAGCATCAAGTCGAAGTACGGTGCGGCCGATGGTGGAAGAACTCTCGGAGGTATGTGCCGATCGACTGGATGGTAATACCAATGCAGGATCACCGCCGACTGCTGGAGAGATCGAAGGCTGTGCGATGTGTGGAGATCCGAACTCCATCTCCAAAGCTCATGTGATCTGATGCAGCAGAGCTATGTCCCTGCTCACTCCGTATGTCATCGGTAGATCTACCTCTGCCTATCATAGAAAATACTAAAGATTCAAGCAATTAAATTACAATTAATGATTGACTATGTAAAAATTTACCACTTTATAAATAAAGTTTGAATTTAAAAAAACCTCTATGTTTAATCGGTGTCATTTGTTTCGTGAAATGTTGGTTCAACATCCGATGCTGTATCAGACTACGATTCAGTTTCATTATCATCGGAAGGAAACCGAACATTTGCATCCGCAATTTCTTGGACATCACCATTTGGATCTCTAAGTGATGTTTCAGGAGCCCTTGTGTCCTTAATTGCATGCATTTCCATCTCATCCTCTTGAAATGCAGGGCACTCGGCTGATTGACTTGATGAACTCTCCTCTAATAAGATTGTTGAACGTGGGACGATTTTAGAAACAGCCCACCAATCTCGCTTGTCGTTGCGCAAACTTGGATATCCGCAGTAAAACACTTGCTGAGCTTGGGAAGCAAGGATGAATGTGTCATATTCTGCAATCTTCGTCGATGGTTCACTTCAAAAATTATAGTCGTTATGAACCCTTTTGCCCACAGGAACTGTCGGATCGAACCAATCGCAACGAAACAATATGGTTCGTTTCATAGGCCAACCGGATATTCAACTTCAACCACCTCTACTAACTTTCCGTAATAATCCTGCATATTTGCTTCAACACTTTCTCCTTTAACACACACGCCCCATTTCTGCGTGCATCTTGAAGCTGCTAATCATTCAATCTGAAATTTGTACCCATTAACAAAATAGCCAGTAGAGGTTGTTACGGTCTTCAATGGCCATTGCGATAGACATTTAATGAAAATATTATCGGTTGGGGACCATGGACCGTTTTACCTATAAATTAATAAGCTATTCACAACCAATTCAAAAAATTAAAGCCATTACTGAAATTGATTGAGTGATACTACTCACAAATTCATAAAACCAGTAAGACTCCGTTTCTAACTTTTATCCAATTGGCAACTTGACTGATGTCGGGATTCATCTGTCGTTGTCTATCACAATACATCCTATGGGATGATAAGATTAAAACTGATGTTAGCAATTAAATATTATGGTATATTGTAATTTAAATTAGAAGTTCAAATTAAGCATTGAAGTATACACTTACTCAATATATGGGTTGACTTCTCTACAGTTCATAAGGATATATAATGTGCTGCATTATACTCCATATCGCTAAGATTTCTTGACTTCTGCCCCCCAAATGAATGGCCGATACCTTTAAAAATTGATATTCTACCGAAATTAGGTTCTCCTTTGTCACACATACGTCATCGTTACGACCAAGATTTTGGCTCCTTGTGTGGACGTGACCCTCAAAGTAATGCGAGGCAAAAGCTGAAACTTCTTCGACCAAGTGTGCATTGCATATAGAACCTTCAACCCTTGCCTTATTACACATTATTTTTAACTTTAAGGTACCTATACGTAAAGTTGAGACAAAAAATTAACCAATTTTCTCGCAATGAAATAATATTTGAAATGTCATATGTCTTAATGAGTATATATTTACCTCTCAAAGGATACATCCAGCGATACTGCACGGGACCAGCTATGCTCGCTTCGTATGGCAAGTGAACCGGTAAATGCTCCATTGAGTCAAAAAAACTGGGAGGAAATTCGCTCCAGCTTGCATAAAATAATTGGAATGTCCTCCTCAAGCCTTGCCATGGATGCAGAAGTAATGACTGTGGCAGACAACTCCTTGAAGAACAAGCTGAGCTCAGTCAATGCCTTCCAGACATTTGCGGAAGCAACTCATGAAAAGCTATAGGCAATAACCGTTGCATGAAATATGACAGTCGTGACTCTTCATGCCGAACAACTTGAGCTTATGATGTCCACACACCTACCGATATTTGAGGCATAACCATCTGGAAATTTTAACCCTCTAAGCCAGTTACATAAAACTTCTCGTGAATTTCTGTCAAGAGTGTAACAGGCTTTAGGATAGGTCCCGTCGGTACTCCTCAAATCACCTCTTCTGCAATACTGATTAGTTCTTCTCTTGACTTTGCAGTGTCTTTTGTTTTTCCCGGGATGTTTAGCACCGTGTTAAATATGTTATCAAAAAAATTTTTCTCGATATGCATAATATCCAAGTTGTGCCGGATGAGATTTATGCTCCAATAAGGCAAATCCCAAATATACTCCGCTTCTTCTAGTTATGTTCTTTACATATACGGCCATTTATTCTATCTGCATCTGGTTCCCAAGCATACCTCAACCCCAAATGCTCTATAGTATCAAATATATCCGTGCCGGACCTAACCGGTTCGGCGAATTTTGTGACTGCTTTGTTCTTCTGAAGGCGATCAAGTTACGCCTGTAAGGATGATTTGGGGGCAAGAACTTCTATGATTATCAAACCATGATTACTTACCATTCTTCTGCAATGTAATGCATCTAAATCATACATGCAATGAGGGCATGCCAGACGTCCAGCGTGCTCCAACCAGACAACATTGCATATGCCGGGAAGTCACTTATTGTCCACATCAAAGCAACTCTCATGATGAAATTCTGTTTCATAGAAATGTCGTAGGCTTACGACTCCTATTTCCACAACATTTCATTCGGCCACCAACAGTTGCAGAAGACATCAATCTTTCCTTTGGATTTGATGGTCCTTGAACCAAAACTGTCAAAAACATTGCAGTCTCTTTCATGCACTTCCATGGAGGAAGGTTATATATAGTTAGTATCACAGGCCAACATGAATACTGTTGCCCCGCTTGACCAAATGGTTGGAAGCCATTGGTACAAAGACCTAATCTGACATTCCTTATATCTTCAGCGAAATCAGGATGATTTTCATTGAAATGCTTCCAAGCTTTTGAATCTGATGGATGCCGCATTTTCATCCTCTTTAGATTCATGTTCGGCATGCCATCTCATATCAGCAGCTGTAGCCTCAGATCTGTATAATCTCTGTAGGCGTGGAGTCAGAGGAAAGTATGCATCCTCTTGTAAGGAACACTTTTCCTCCTACTTGTACTAGCTCCCCCTTCGCCGTTTTTGTACCTGATTGCCCATAATCTTACACCATCTCAGCTCCGAGTCTTCACCCCAATATATCATACAATTGTTCAAGCAACAATCGATCTTATTAACCAGGAGCCCAAGCCCATGCAACAACTTCTTTATTGAGTAAAACTGTCTGCTACAATATTATCATTTGGCAAATTTCTTGATTAACCTAGCTACAGAATTAAACGCCTTTTCTGATAATCGACGTTCTACCTTAATATTCAGCAACCAAGCAGCCATAGACAACTGTGAATGACCTCACAAGCAGGATACAATTCTTGATTTGCAACACGCAATATCATAAAATTGCTGTGCATCTGGATTTGGTTCTTCCATAAATGTATTCTGATTGAATTCATTACCCGATGCATTCATCACCATTTCTTCATATGTGTTTAGATTAACAAATGGTTTATCAACGGGAATTGACACTTGTTGGCTTGTAACAACTGCTGGAATTTCCTCTGGTTCACTATGACAGTACCAAACATCATAATCAGGAACAAACCCCTTTTTACACAAATGCACCTAATAGTATCGACATCTCTGTAGGCTTTATTCTGACACCTGTGATAGTTGCATGGGCACCTAATCCTAGGCCCATCCATCCATCAGGTTGGCTACATGCAAATGCAATAAATTTTCCAATCCATTCAGAAAATCTGGATTAAGCAAGCCATCTTTTATCCTTGCATACATCCACGAGCCAGCCTCGCTCATTTTTGACCGACTTATACAATTTCTGGTAAACCATTAAAGGAAACCACATTATAAAACTATTAGCATTACTAAATATATAACAAAATTTTTCTTTTACACAACTTAGGTTAATAATAACCATTTAAATAATTTATAACTGAACCAATTTTTTTTAGACAACTAAGTTCCCTACCCTGCAAGGCCCGGCCACGGCTACGATCCTTGGCATGCTAGCAAGGACCGAGGCACAGGTTCATGCCAGGCTAATGCTAGGGCTTGAGTTCGGGTCGGGCTGCAAGGCGGTCGTTTAATCATGACTTCACAAGTATTCAAGTGTCCTAAATTAATTCTACCTTCCATTCCATGTCTAAAAGGTAAGGCCATATCCCATTCAAGAATATTTTTTTGTGATATGTTATTCTGCTATTAATTATCATCAATCGGTTACATTGAAATTTCGGCGCATTTCCCTATAGTTCTCCTAAATGTGTGGCATATATGCCACACTAGGAGAACGTATGAGCAAATACAAACCGCAATCTCACCCAACGATGATAATAGCAGACTAACATATCGCAAAAAATATTCTCAAACTGTCCACCAGGACAATTTGAGAATTTGCAAGACTAAGGCTTACAAATTCTCAAACGGGTTTAAAGGTTATAGTGCTATGATTAATAATATGAAAATCCGAAGACAATCGAACTTATGCTTGTTATTCTTAACTTCTTGTCAATTATACATATATAGGAATAGTGTTCTATATATAGTCACTGACTTCTTAAGATTATTGTGTCGAATATAAATGTTTTGTGAAGACTAAAATATAAATAATTAAAACTACTAATTTGTTGCTGCAAATTAAATAATAATACAACAAGACTTTCTATCTAGCATTACATAATTTAATGCATCATTCAATTTGAAGCAGAATGTAAATAATCAAGACATAAATTGTAATAACTACAAATGCACAAATATTATTGCATAACATTCTGCTTAAATTAATTATTGCATAAACATTCTGCAAATTAATAATAATACAACAAGACTTTCTATCTAGCATTACAATATTATTGCATAATCAAGACATAACAATCAGTCTATCCAAAGAGCTCCGACTAATGACATAAATTAATTAATTTATAACTAATCTAATAAAAAATTAGATTAGTGGTCACATTTTTTTTAATATTGTTAAATTATTTAAAAATATTTTTAATAACATAAATATAATAGAATCTAAATTTTTAGTTAATTTTTTTTCATGAGTGTTAAAAAAAAATTTGAAGGGGCCGAGGGGTCGGGAAAACCCCCCTAGCTGTTACTTTTTTTTAAAAAAAATTTAAGTTGCCCATGTTTTAAAAATATATTTATATTTTTTTATATTTATCATCAAATTTTTGAAAATATTTTAAAAACAATAAATATGATAGAATCTAATTTTTTATGAGTGTTAATTTTTTTAATTTAAGGGGCCGGGGTGGGGAAAAGCCCCCTAGCTGTTACTATTTTTTGTCTGGCCATCGTGGCCGGAGAAGACGAACGGGAGGGGCCCCTAACTTTTTTTTTTCGGTGGCCTGGCCACCGTGGCCAGGCCACGGCAGCGGCCGTGACCGGAGAAGATGAAGGGGGGGTGGGGAAACCCCCCTCCCAAATAGTAAATTTTTTTTTGGTGGCCTGGCCACCGTTGGCCAGGCCACGGCAGCGGCCGTGGCTAGAGGCCATGGCCAGAGAAGACGAAGGGGGGGTTGGGAAACCCCCCCCCCAAACAGTAATTTTTTTTGGTGGCCTGCCACCGTGGCCAGGCCACGGCTGGCCACGGCACCGGCCGTGGCCGGACCCTATTTTTTTAAAAAAAAATAAAAGGAGGATGGGCTTACCTCGGTCGCGAGGGGATGCCGCCGGAGTGGGGGGAGCTTCTGCCGGGGGAGAGGACGGGGCGCCGGAGGAGCGAACGGACGGCGGCGGCTAGGGTAGGAATAGGAAGAAGAAGAGAAGGGAAGCGGGGGGCCGACCGACCAAGCCTTAATAGCGGTGATTACGATGCATATATGCGTCGCTAATCACTCGCTATTTTTTTTATTATTATTATGGATTAGCGACGCAACAATGCGTTGCTAATCCATCGCTGCTTTGGCATTTTTATTTTTTTTAGGTAAAACTTAGCGACGCAACTAATTGCGTCGCTAATGAGTCGCTAACTTGGCGCCAATGTCCGACGGGAAAATAATTTTTATTTTCTAGGAATTGCGTTGCAATGCGTCGCAATATTTTTTAAAATTAATAACTGATAAAATTATATTTTCTGAAAAATAATTGCGACGAATTTATTGCGTCGCAATATTTTTTTTTTAATTTTTTTATTACATTTATTTTCTTAAAAACATTGCAACGCAATAAATGCATCGCAATATTAAAAATTGTTTTCTCTTGGAAAATAATTTTTATTTTCTTAGAAATTGCGTCGCAAATGCGTCGCAATATTTTTAAATATTTATAAAAAATTATATTTTTTAAAAATAATTACGATGCATATATTGCATCGTAATTGTTTTTTATATTTTTTATTACATTTATTTTTCTTAAAACATTGCATGCAACAAGTGCGTCGCAATATTAAAAATTATTTTCTTTGAAAAAATTATTTTTATTTTCTAGGAAATTACATCGCAAATGATCGTAAATTTTTAATATATTATAAACTGATAAAATTTATTTTCTAAAATAATTGCGATGCATATATTGCATCGCATTTTTTTTATTTTTTTATTATTTATATTTTCTTAAAAATATTGCGACGCAATAAATGCGTCGCAATATTAAAAATTGTTTCTCTGAAAAATTATTTTATTTTCTAGAAAATTGCATCGCAAATGCATCGCAATATTTTTTACATATTTATAACTGATAAAATTTATATTTTCTAAAAATTATTTGCTAATGCGTCGCATGTTTTTAAATATTATAACTGATAAAATTTAATTTTCTAAAAATAATTACGATGCAAATAATGCATCGTAATATTTTTTAAATTTTTAATTATTTATTTTTTTAAAAAATATTGCGATGCAATACATGCATCGCAATATTAACAATTGTTTTCTCCAAAAAATTATTTTTTAGGAAAATGCGTCGCTAATGCATCGCAATATTTTTAATAATTATAACTGATAAAAATCATATTTTCTAAAAATAATTGCGACGCACATATTGCGTTGCAATATTTTTTTTTAATTTTTTATTACTATATTTTCTTAAAAACATTGCGATGCAAGAAATGCGTCGCAATATTAAAAATTATTTTATCTCGACCATGGCGATCGGTCCGATCAGTGACGATCCGACGGTGCGATCGATCCAAGCCCTGATCTTGATCGGCCACGACCGATCCCGACCGTTTGTATTGGTTCGAGATTGCGATGATCCGATGGTTGCGATCGATCAAGCCCAGATCCCGATCGACCACGATCGATCTCAGACCGTGGCGATCGGTTCGATCACCGATGATCCAACGGTTGCGATCGATCCAAGCCTGATCCCGATCGGCCACGATCGATCTTGGACGTGGCGATTGGTTCGATCGCTGACGTTCGATGGTTGCGATCGATCAAAACCCTGATCCCGATCGCCACGATCGATCTCGGACTGTGGCGATCGGTCCGATCGGTGATGATCCGACGGTTGTGATCGATTCAGTCCTGATCCCGATCGGCCACGACCGATCCCTGACCATTGCGATCGGTCCGAGATCGCGGACGATCCGATGGTTGCGATCGATCCGATAGGCAATGATCCGATGGTTGTAATCGATCCAAGCCATGATCCCGATCGGCCACGACCGATCCCGGACCATGCGATCGGTCCGAGATCGCTAACGATCCGACGGTTGCGATCGATCCAATCCCTGATCCTGATCGGCCACAACCGATCTCGGAGTGGGATCGGTTCGATCGCCGACGATCCGACGGTTGCGATCGATCCAAGCCTTGATCCCGATCGGCCACGACGATCTCAAACCGTAGCGATCGGTCCGATCGGTGACGATCTGACAGTTTCGATCGATCCAAGCCATGATCCCGATCGGCATGACCGATCCCTGACCGTTCGATCGGTCCGAGATCGTGGATGATCCGATGGTTGCGATCGATCCAATTGGCAATGATCTGACGGTTGCGATCAATCCAAGCCCTGATCGATCCCGGTCGGCGATGAACGATCTCGGACCGTCGCGATCGATCCGATAGGCGACGATCCGACGGTTGCAATCGATCCAAGCCGTGATCCCGATCGGCCACGACCGATCCCGGACTGTTGCGATCGGTCCGAGATCGCTGACGATCCAACGGTTGCGATCGATCCAATCCCTGATCCCGATCGGCCACGACCAATCTCGGACAGTGGCGATCGGTCCGATCGCTAACGATCTGACGGTTGCGATCGATCCAAGCCCTGATCCCAATCGGCCACGACCGATCTCGGACCATGGCGATTGGTCCGATCATCAACGATCCACGGTTGCGATCGATCCAAGCCTTGATCCCGATCGGCCACGACCGATCCCGGACCGTTGTGATCGGTCCGAGATCGCGATGATCCGACGGTTGCGATCGATCCAAGCCCTGATCCCGATCGTCCACGATCGATCCTGGACCATGGCGATCGATCCAATCGGCGACGATCCGATAGTTTGCGATCGATCCAAGCCCTGATCCTGATCGTCCACGACCGATCTCGGACCATGGCGATCGGACCGATTGGCGTCGATCCGATGGTTGCCATTGATCCAAGCCCTGATCGATTCCTGGTCGGCGATGAACGATCTCGAACTATCACGATCGATCTGATAGGCGATGATCCGACGGTTGCGATCGATCCAAGCCGTGATCCTGATTGGCCACGACCGACCTCGGACCGTTGCAATCCGTCCGAGATCGGCGACGATCTGACGGTTGCGATCGATCAAAGCTGTGATCCCGATCGGCACGACCGATCTCAGATCGTGGCGATCGGTCCGATCGGTGACGATCCGACGGTTGCGATTGATCCAAGCCCTGATCCTGATCGGCCACGATCGATCTCGGACCTTTTGCGATCGGTCTCAGATCACTGACGATCCGATGGTTGCGATCGATCCAAGCCTTGATCCCGATCGGCCATGACCGATCTCGGACCGTGGCAATCAGTCTGATCATCGACGATCCAACGGTTGTAATCGATCCAAGCCCTGATCCCGATCGGCCACGACCGATCTCAGACCGTGGCGATCGGATCGATCGGCGTCAATCCGATGGTTGCCATCGATCCAAGCCCTGATCGATCCCGGTCGGCGATGAACGATCTCGGACCGTCACGATCGATCTGATAGGTGAGATCCGACGGTTGCGATTGATTCAAGCTGTGATCCCAATCGGCCACGACCGATCTCGGACCGTTGCAATCCGTCCGAGATCGGCGACGATCCAACGGTTGCGATCGATGGAAGCCATGATCCCGATCGGCCACGACCGATGTCGGACCATGGTGATCGGTCCGATCGGCGATGATCCGACGGTTGCGATCGATCCAAGCTCTGATCCCGATCGGCCATGACTGATCCCGGACCGTTGCGATCGGTCCGAGATCGCTGACGATCCAACGGTTGTGATCGATCCAAGCCCTGATCCCGATCGGTCATGACCGATCTCGGCCGTGGCGATCGGTCCGATTACGATGATCCAAGGGTTGCGATCGATCCAAGCCCTAATCCCAATCGGCCACGACCGATCTCGGACCGTGGTGATCGGATCGATCGGCGTCGATCCGATGGTTGCTATCGATCAAAGCCCTGATCAATCCCGATCGGCGATGAACGATCTCGGACCATCGTGATCGATCCGATAACAATGATCTGATTGTTACGATCGATCCAAGCCGTGATCCCGATCGGCCATGACCGATCTCGGACTATTGCAATCTGTCCGAGATCGGCGACGATCCGACGGTTGCGATCGATCGAAGCCGTGATCCCAATCGGCCACGACCGATCTCGGACCATGGCGATCGGTCAGATCGGCGATGATCCAACGTTGCGATCGATCCAAGCCCGATCCCGATCGGCCCATGATCGATCCCGGACCGTTGCGATCGGTCCGAGATTGCTGACGATCCGACGGTTGCGATCGATCCACGCCCTGATCTTGATCGGCCATGATCGATCTCGGACCGTGGCAATCGGTCCAAGATCACGGACGATCCAACGGTTGCGATCGATCCAATCCCTGATCCCGATCAGCCATGACCGATCTCAGACCATGGTGATCGGTCCGATCGCCGATGATCGACGGTTGCGACGATCCAAGCCCTAATCCCGATCGGCCATGACCGATCTCGGATCGATCGCTATTTAACATAATTAATTTTTTTAAAAACATTACGATGCAAGGGTTGCGTCGTAATTTTTTAATATGATAATTATATTATATAAAAATTAATTTTATTTAAAATAATTGTGATGCAACAAGTGCATTGCTAAATTAAAACATAATTTTTCTAATTTTTTGGTTTATTGCGTCGCTAATTCATCGCTATTTAACATAATTAATTTTTTAAAAAATGTTGCAACATACTAAATTGCGTCGCAATATTTTTTTTTCTCATAATTATATTTTATAAAAATTTATTTTATTTAAAATAATTGCAACGCATATATTGTGTCACTAAATTAAAAATTATTTTCTAATTTTCTGGTTTATTGCGTTGCTAATGCATCGCTATTTAATATAATTAAATTTTTAAAAACATTGCGACGCACTGTGTTGCATCATAATTATTTTTTCTCATAGTTATACTTATAAAAATTAATTTTATTTAAAATAATTGCGATGCAGTTATTGCATTGCTAAATTTAAAAATAATTTTTCTATTTTCTGGTTATTGCTTCGCTAATGCGTCGCTATTTAATATATTTAATTTTTTTAAAAACATTGCGACACACTGAGTTGCGTTGCAATGTTTTTCTCTAATATTATATTTATAAAAATTAATTTTATTTAAATTATTTGTGACACAATTGGTGCGTCGCTAAATTAAAAATATTTTTCTAATTTTTGGTTTATTGCGTCGCTATTTAACATTTAATTCTTTTAAAAACATTGCGACGCACTGAGTTCCGTCGCAATATTTTTTTTTCATATTTATATTTTAAAAATTTAATTTAAAAATATTGCAATGCATTATTTGCATCGCTAAATAAAAAATATTTTTTTTATTTTATGGTTTATTAAGTCGCTAATGCATCGCTAATTATGTCGCAATGTTTTTGTTGTCATGGAGGCGTCAGAAAGTGATCGCAATTTAGCGACGCATAATTGCGTCGCTAAATTTGCGTCGCTATTTCAGTATTTTCTTGTAGTGATATCTTTATGGATATCCTCGTTGTATGCATGCCATAAGCTAATTAAAATCTATCTCGAACTTTGGTTATAAACATTTTTTTTTTCATTCGAGTTGGTTCTGACACCATGTGTAAATACCTATCAACTTTCACATACTACCATTTTATGAGTAGCTCTTTCTTTAAGGTTTTGAGTCACATCCTCCTTCGCTTAGTCAAATCTCGGATCTTCGTCACCCAATGGCCCTATGGCCATCTCCAAACGCTACGAAATTCTTCGATCGGTGGCCTTCGACATCCTCACCGACCACTTCGAATATCATTTATAAATATTTTTTAAAAATATTATCATTTATAAATATAATTTTTAAATTAAATATAATAATATATAAATTTTTAATAAATTTAATTTAGGAGTATTTTGGGAATTTGATGTTATATGACTAGTAATCATTTTCATACCAAACACAGTAATCAATATTACTATAGCATTACCTGTGTATACCAAACACAATAATCAACATTGCTAGTAATCTATCAAGCGGTAATCTATCTTATAGCTAATCCATATTATCATTAGAATTATCTGATAATGCACCAAATGCAACATAAGTATCAAGCGTTTTGACCTCGAGGACCACCACATGCTCAATTCAACAAATAGTGATGGAGAGGAGAAATTGATGGTGGCCTTGTTGTGGCCAACATCATCTAACCTCATCTTAAGCATCCAATGGCTGATCAGAGCTGTTCTAACGAAGACCTAGTGTTGAAAGAAGAGGAGCAGAATGAAAAAAAAATAAGGGTTTTAGCAACACTCTTTTAGAACTAGGATAGGCCAATGGGGATGGGACTTGCTTCCCTTCCTTTTCTTCATTGGCTCAAATGGTCCTCTCTTCTAGAGCAACGAAGAAGCAAACGCTCCTTCACTAGCTTTGATGGCCTTCTTTGTAGGATGGCCCTCTTTTGTCATCGTCACCTACCAAGGAATCGATGCCAGTATCAACGCTGTCATTCGGACAGCCTTTATAGGCTATTGATGATGCCTGATCATCGAACTTGAGTGCAGGGAAGATGAGTTTTCTTACTGAGGGGTTCCAGCCAAGTGGGATGACCTGCAAGAAGTCCCAAGACTAGAGGGAGCTCTGGTTGGGACCCTCCGATGCCAAGTTAGCAACCGAGTTACAGCCGAAGGGAAGCTCGAGAGAGCTCCTTAGAGGCAGAAAGAGCTCCGGGAGTTGGAGTTTTTTTGGGGGGTAATAGTGTAGGTGAGCACTTGTGTTCGCATACTTGGGTCTCGAGTTGACTTACCCTTTTATAGGCATTTGACATTCGCATGGGGATTAGCCACGTGGAGGTTACGTGAATTCAGACCGGTCGGTAGGCCTTGTCCAATCGAAGAGGGAGCTGGCGGTTAGTGGGCCAGGTCCCATCGATCAGTGGGGCCAGTTGGTAGGTGGGCCTGGTCCCATTGACGGCATGGCCAGGTAGTAGGTGGGCCTGGCTGTGTCAGGCTGCGTAACTCAGAAAGTTGGCGGGCATGATAGCTGAGCCAACTTGGAGAAGTGGGGCTGCCTCGGCTTATTTGGAGAGGCCGAGGCCGCGGAGGGCGCCGGGGTCAACGAGGAGGAGCCAGGGCAGGCGCAGGGCCGACTTGGAGAAGTTGGGTCTGCCTCAGCTTATTTAGAGAGGTCGGGGCCGCAGAGGGCCACCGAGGCCGACACGGAGGAGCCGGGGCAGGTGCAGGGCCAACTTAGAGAAGTCGGGCCGCCTCGGCTTATTTGGAAAGGCCGGGGCCATGGAGGGCCACCGGAGCCGACGCAGAGGAGCCGGGGTAGGCATAGGGCTGACTTTGAGAAGTCGGGGTGGCCTTGGCTTATTTGGAGAGGACGGGGCTGTGAAGGGACCAGGACCGATGCAGAGGAGTTGGGGCAGGCACAGGGCCCACTGGAGAAGTCGGGGCTACCTCGGCTTATCTGGAGAGGCTGGGGCCGCAGAGGGCCGCTGAGGCTGACACGGAGAACTGGGACAGACGTGTCCGCGCCACTTGGTCAATTTTGTCATGATATCCACGTGGCTCCATTAGCCACATCAGATGCCCCCCGCTCCTGAGCGTGAAGGGCCACATGCTTGCTGTCCTTTAGGCAAAAGGAGTGCAACAATTCAAAAATGATTGCCAGTTATGGGTACACTTAATGGTGGGTGAGCTGGTGTGTTCTCTCAAGGCGGTGTCGCTTCGAAAATCTTCCGCAATCAAGCGGAAAGTGGAAGTTCACGTCAGCTCCGAGCATTCCGAGGGGGCACCTCTCAAAGGATGGGAAAAAGGCAGGTGTCATCATTGCCTCTCCGCTCTTCATGCTCCATCATTGGCCGGGGATCCTGCTACCTGAGCCGAACCGAGGCGATGCGCCTTAGGGGGCAAAATTGCCGACGGCTGGGCACCTGGCGCAATAGTTGCGGGCCACATGGCGAGATCTTGGGTGACGTGATCCGTAGCCGGTGTATAAAGCCTCTCCGCGTGCTCGGGAGAACCTTTACACTGCCATCGCTTCCTCTGCAACCTTCTTCCCTGAGTCCTGAGTTCCCTTGCAGCCCGAGACCTCCAACCTTCATCTTCTTCCTAAGTTCCAGGTTAGTTTCCCCTTTTTGTTCCTCTTTCCTTGATTCATTGACCGCTGGGCTATTAGGGAGGGTAAGAGGCCAGTAGTAGAGTCTCCCCATTCTTCTGATGAGGACCATACCTCGCTAGCTAGCCGAGCGCCCCGATCGGCGGGTGGAATCACCATCTGCAGTCGGCCAGCGGTGAGTGACCAACCATCTGCTCGAACCTTTCCGGTGAGAGCAGTTCCCACCTCTTCCAATCATTCGGCGCCTCCTTTGGCAGCTAGTCTTTACCCGGCGGGGCTGGGGGGGTGGCTTCCACCATGACCCCTAAAGAAATAGAGGTCCTTAGGACCAGGTACAGGGTTCCAAGCTTCATCTACTTGTCCACACTGGGGCCCAAGGACAGAGTGAACTCCAACCTCCCCGGTCGGGTTGCTATGTACGAGGAGTTCTTCCAGTGCGGACTGCGCTTCCCATTTCATCCCTTTTTCTTAAATCTGTTGAATAGGTATAGGTTGGTGCTAGCGCAGCTGACTCCAAACTCAATTCGGATCATCTACGCCTTCGTCATCCTTTGTTTTTTCTAGGGCTCCGAGGCTAGACTGTCCCTATTTCGAGCCTTCTATAAGCTCTGCCGCCAAGGTGAGGGAGCCTAGTTGGTATTCACCGCCAAGCCGAGTAGGGCCCTTCCCCTAGGTCTCTCATCCAAAGTTAGGGGATGGAAATCCCGATTCTTGTTTGCTATGTGGAGGGGGTGAGGGCCGACTAGAGAGAGCCTGATGTTAGCCCCAACAAGAACTCAATTGTGGGTAAGAGGGACGGGGAGTTCTTCCGCTGCCTATCCTCCTACGAGATCCCCTCCTACAAGGAACTTCTATCCGAGGAGAACTTGTATGAGGCCGAATTGGCACCGGTGGTTGGTGAGCACAAAAACTTGTCCCTCTCGCTCCTGGCCCGGCATTTTATCGTATATTTTTACTAATGTCTGTCTTTTGTGCAACAATGAAAATTGTCACTGAGAAGCTAGAGGGCACGATGCACCAAAAGAGACAAGCAACTGGTGAGGAAGTGAGGCCGACTAAAAGAGCGTGTAAGAAGGCTCATGCCAAGCCGGCCCGAGCCCCAGAGGTCCCCGCGCCTCAAGCTGAGGTGGCGCCTGTGGAGGAGCCGGCCAGGAAGGTGCTGGCTGAAGAAGTGGTCCCGGGCTTGGCCAGGCCGAGGTAGAAGAGGGGGAAATTATAGCTGCCACCGAGCCGATCGTGGTGGACCTGGACCCCGAAAGGGAGGTCCCTGCCGCCGCAGACCCAACTGAAGCGGGGCAGGTCGAAACTGCAGGTGACCCTCCGGCTCCCACCGAGCTGGAGATAGAAAGGGCTCCTCCACCTACCGAAGAGGTGGAGGCAGAGACCGAGGGAGCTGACGCTGGGGCGAAGGCGATTGGCAAGCATAGGGCCAAGCTGGGGAGCTCATCCTGGCAATCAATACGCCACTCGGCTCGGCGGGCGATCGACAAAACACCGAGACGGCAACAATGGCCGGCACCCAGACTTTCCTCCATGGAAGACGCTGGGGAGGCCGTCTATCTTCTATCGAGGGCACGGTCCTCACGAATTAATGAGGAGATGGAACAGCAGTCCATCGTTGGGATCCTCGACATGGTGTTCGTGTCGGTGCTCCAGGTAACCCTTCATCCCTGGTTCTTCTTTGATCCATCTTAGCTAACCTATAGCTGACAAGCTTGTTCGGTGCAGATGGCCAATGGGGCCCTCGCCCTTCATAAAGTAGTGTCCCGGTTGGGCGACTTGCTCGGCCGTTCCTAGGAAAGAGTTAAAATATACAAAGGGCAGTGCCAGGGGTTGGCCGAGAAGCTCGCTCGGCAGCAGCAGGAGGCCGAGGCCCGAAAGGAGGATCTGAGCAGTAGCTTAAGGAGGCAGAGAGCCAGGTCGAGATTGAAGACAGCCGAGCCTCCACGGCCGAAACCAAGCTGGCCCTAGTCTCAGCTAGGCTAGAGGTGTCGGGTAAGGATAGAGGAGCTGGTCCGCCAGCTTCAGCATGGGCAGTGGATGAGACCCATGCCGCAGTGGAGAGAACCGCTGCAGCGGAGATGGCGGCGGTCGAGGCAGGATATGGGCGGGCCGAGGTGCTGGCCCACGCCCAGGAGGCTAGGGCCTGTGCCAAGGAGGCCGAAAGCTGTGCTTGGGAAGCCGAGGCGCAAGCCAGGGAGGCTAAGGTGCAAGCCAGGGAGGCCGAGGCCCGAGCCAATAATGTTGTCGTCAACTTTAAAGCTTCATCGGAGTTTGAACAAGAAGTGATTGAGGCCAGCCTCAATGCCTATGCGAAGGGCTTTGACTTGTGTAAAGCAAAGATGTCTGAAGCCTTCAACATCAATAGCTCCAATCTTGAGAAGATCCAGCCCGAGGATCTTAACGGCAAGGAATCAGAGGAAGAGGCGATCGAGGACGCTCCAGGGCCTAGCGGGCCTTAAGACATTTGTATCTTCTTTTTTCTGTATTTTCCCTTTCATCTTGTATTTTCCTTTTGTAACTGACTTTGGGTCAGATTTTGTAATAGTCAAAAGATGTCAATGAAAAGGGCCTTTTCTTCCAAGATATTCCTCTTTGTCCTTCTTTTTATAAGTATCTTGCATGTCTGTGACACCGCGGTGATCCCATAGACTTAGGCTCGATAGTGATTGAACAAACCCGCAAAGGCTCACGCTGTCATTCAGGCTTGTGGTCCATCAGGTTCCCAGCGGGTAAGCAGGATAGTCTATCATCGGCCGTAGGGAAATCTGGATGCACCTGGATGGCTTTTAGAAACACATCTAGGGACTCGCGTGTGAACTTAGGGGGACAGTCTGAATGGATACAAGGCTGCCGGATCCATGAAACGCCTCGAGGGCTGACTCTGAAGATGACTCAAGCGGGCACGGGTTGTTATGGATGACACAGAACCGAGCGGGGTCCCGTTGCCATGATGCCACTGAGCTCTTTTTGAACTGCCACGGGGGTTTATGTGCTGGCCCGAGGAGCACTCAATCGGGTACGGAGCTGTTAGGGACTTGAACCAGCTCTGGGGCATTTCCTTGCCGGGCTGAGTGGTGTCCCATTAGCTGCGATGCTAGCAAGCTCTTTTTAACCGCCTCGGGGGTCTGTGTGCCAACCCGAGGGGCGACTCGACTGGGTACGGAGCTGTTAGAAACTTGAACCAGCTCGGGGGCATCTCCTTACTGGGCCGAGTGGTGTCCCATTAGTCGCGATGCCGATGAGCTCCTTTTAACCGCCTCGAGGGTTGTGTGCCGACTCGAGAGGCGACTCGACCGGGTACGGAGCTATTAGAGACTTGAACCAGCTTGGGGGCATCTCCTTGCCGAGCTGAGTGGTGTCCCGTTAGCCACGATGCCGGCGAGCTCCTTTTAACCGCCTCAAGGGTTTGCGTGCCGACCCGAGGGATGACTCAACCAGGTACGGAGCTGTTAGGGACTTGAACCAGCTCGGGGGCATCTCCTTGCTGGGCCAAGTGGTGTCCTGTTAGCCGCGATGCTGGCGAGCTCCTTTTAACGCCTCGAGGGTTTATGTGCCCTCGAGGGGTGACTCGATCGGGTACAGAGCTGTTAGGGACTTGAACCAGCTCAGGGGCATCTCCTTGCCGGGCTGAGTAGTGTTCCGTTAGCTGCAATGCTAGCGAGCTCCTTTTAACCACCTCAGGGTTTGTGTGCGACCCGAGGAATGACTCAACCGGGTACAAAGCTATTAGGGACTTGAACCAGCTTGGAGGCATCTCTTTGTCGGGCTGAGTGGTGTCCCGTTAGCCACGATGCTGATGAGCTCCTTTTAACCACCTCGGGGGTTTGTATGCTGACCCAAGGGGCGACTTGACCGGGTATGGAGCTATTAGGGACTTGAACCGGCTCGAGGGCATCTCCTTGTCGGGCCGAGTGGTGTCCCGTTAGCCGCAATGCCGGTGAGCTCCTTTTAATCGCCTCTGGGGTTTGTGTGTATATCCGAGGGTCGACTCGACCGGGTACGGAGCTGTTAGGAACTTGAACCAGCTTGGGGGCATCTCCTTGCCGGGCCGAGTGGTGTTCCATTAGCCGCGATGCCAGTGAGCTCCTTTTAACCACCTCGGAGGTTTGTGTGCCGACCCGAGGGGCAACTCGACCGGGTATGAAGCTGTAGGGACTTGAACCATCTCAGAGGCATCTTGTTGCCGAGCCGAGTGGTGTTCCGTTAGCCGTGATTTCAGCAAACTCCTTTTAAACCGCCTCGGAGGTTTGTGTGCCGATCCGAGGGGTGACTCGATTGGGTACGGAGCTGTTAGGGACTTGAACCAGCTCAAGGGCATCTCCTTGCTGGGTCGAGTGGTGTCCCGTTAGCCGCGATATTGGCGATCTCCTTTTAACCACCTCGGGGGTTTGTGTGCCGATCCGAGGGGCAAACTCAATCGGGTACAGAGCTGTTAGGGACTTGAACCAGCTCGGGGGCATCTCCTTGTTGGGCCGAGTGGTGTTCCGTTAGCCGCGATGCCGGTGAACTTCTTTTTTGAGATCCAATCCTCAAACACAAAGAAGAATCGAGCACAACGTCAAAGGAGATCTTTTATTGCTTATCATGTGAGGAGATACACTATTGATAATATCGACGAAGGTTGTCCGCATTTTAGGTACGCGGGATGGGTCGGCCATCAAGCTCTTTAATTCGGTATGCCCCTTGGTGGAGCATCTCGGTGACACGATAAGGACCTTCCCAATTGGGAGACAATTTGCCCCCTTCCGTAGGTTTGGACACTTTGGCCTTCCTGAGAACCAGATCTTCGGGGCGGAACACTTTGGGACGCACTCAGGCATTGTAATACTTGACTGCGCTAGCGGAAGCTTGCCATCGATAGCCGCGCTCGATCGTGCGCCTCATCAATAAAATCAAGGTTGGCACTATCAGGGCAGAGTTGTCTTCTTCATTGTAGGAGTCCATGCGTGGGCTTGGCAGGCCGATCTCGACGGGGATGACCGCCTCAAACCCAAAGATGAGACTGAAGGGGGTCTCGCCCGTCGGGGCCCTTGGGTCGTATGGTAGGCCCATAGCACACTAAGAAGCTCTTCCATCTATCAGCCCTTGGATCCATCCAACCGAGTTTTGAGTCCTCTGAGAATGGTGCGATTCATGACCTCGGCCTCCCCATTAGTTTGCGGGTGGCCAACAGAGGTGAATCGGTGGTGGATGCCTAGTTCGGCGCAGAAAGTCTTGAATGTGGCGTTGTCGAACTGTCGTCCGTTGTCAATGACGAGAGTGTGAGGCAGGCCAAAGCGGCATATGATCGATTTCAGAAGAAGGCCTTGACCTTGCTCTCGGGTAATCTTAGCCAGTGCCTCGACATTGACCCATTTGGTGAAGTAGTCAATGGTGACAAGAAGAAATCTTTGCTGGTCTGAAGCCAGGGGGAATGGTCCAAGGATGCCCATCCCCCATTGGGCGAAGGGCCACGGGCCTAGAGCGGGCTCAAAGGGGCGGATGGCTGATGCTGGATATACGCATGGCGCTGGCAGCCATCGCACTTCTGGACCAGCTTGGCGGCATCCTCCCTCATAGTGAGCCAGAAGTATCCTTGACGGAGGGCCTTTTGCGCCAGAGACCTGCCCCCCAAGTGATTTCCACAGATGCCTTCATGGATTTCTCTAAGGATATAGTTGGCGTCGGCAGGTCCTAAACACTTGAGCAAGGGGTAGGAAAATGACCTTCTGTATAGACACTCGTCTAGGAGGGTGAACTTGGACGCTCTCCATTTGAGCAATCTAGCTTCGTCGCGGTCAGCGAGAGAGTGTCGTCTGTGAGGTAGCGGATGTAGGCATCCATCCAAGTCGGCTGTTGGGTAAGCGGGAGAACTTCTTCTTTGTCTTCAATGCTGGGCCTTTCCAGATGCTCGATGTAAGCATCCCTCATGATGCTGTCAGTGGAGGTGGCCAAGCGGGAAAGGGTGTCAGCTTTGGCGTTCTCGTTCTGAGGGATATAGCTGATGCTGAAATAAGTTAGTGGAGAGACTAAGAGCCAAACCTTGCCCAGGTACTGAGCCATGGTGGGGTCCCATGACTCGTACTCTCCGTTGATTTGCCTAGAGACGAGTTGCGAATTGGTGAAGGCTCTGAGCTGCCTTACTCCAAACTTCTGGGCCAACCTTAACCCTGACAATAGAGCCTCGTACTCGGCCTGATTGTTCATAGCTTTGAACAGAAACCAGAGGGCACACTCCACCTTTTCTTCATCCAGGCATGTGAGGATGACGCCAGCACCGCTTCCTTGGGAGTTCGAGGTGTCGTCCATGTGGAGGATCCAAGACTCCCCACCATCATCTGGCTTGGCATCAGGTTGCCCCATAGAAACCTCCTCGGCTAATTCCTCTGCCCAGGTGCACTCGACTAGGAAGTCGGCTAGGACCTAGGACTTCATAGCCGGCCTCGCCTGGAAAGAGAGGTTGAATTATCCCAGATTAATGGCCCATTTGGCAAGACGTCCTGAGGTGTCCGGACGAGCCATAATGGCTCAGAGGGGCTGGTCCGTGAGTACCACAATGGGGTAAGCCTAGAAATATGGACAGAGATGCAAGCGGAGACGATCAGGGAGAAGATGATATTTTCTGTCTTGGAATACCTAACTTCCGCATCGTGGATCACTTTGCTTACATAGTAGACAGGCTTCTGGGTCCCGTCGGCATCGAGATGCACCAAAACGGAACTGACTGCTTCTGAAGAGGTGGAAAGATAAAGGAATAGACTCTCCCCGTCCTTTGGCTTCGATAGGAGCAGCGGGAAGGACAAGAATGCCTTTAACCCATCGAAGGCCTTTTGACAATCATCTATCCATTCGAAACTATTGACTTTCCCCAGGCTTTGAAGAAGGGCAAACACCTCTCGGCTAATTTGGAAAGGAAATGGCTTAGGGCCACCACCCTTCCTGTGAGCTGCTGCACCTCCTTCTTGCTAGTCAGCGGCCTCATGTCGAGGATGGCGCTGATCTTCTCTGGGTTTGCCTCGATCCCTCATTGGGTCACCATGAAGCCTAAAAACTTGCCTATCGTGACGCCGAAGGCACACTTCTTTGGGTTTAACTTGACTTGAAAACGACAGAGGTTATTGAAAGTCTCCTCCATGTTAGAAACATGGTCAAAAGCGCGGGTCCTCTTTGTCAGCATGTCATCCATGTAGACTTCCATGTTCCGGCCCAATTGATCTTGAAAGAGTTTGTTCATCAACCTCTGATAGGTCACCCCCACATTCTTAAGGCCGAAAGGCATTACCTTGTAGCAATAAATTCCCTTCTCTATCATGAACGAGGTGTGCTCCTCGTCGCTCGGGTCCATCTTTATTTTGTTGTACCCAGAGAAATCATCCATGAAGCTGAGAAGCTCATGGCCAGAGGTAGAGTCCACCAGCTGGTCAATCCGGGGCAGAGGGAAACTGTCTTTTGGGCACGCCTTATTGAGGTCAGTGAAGTCGATGCAGATTCTCCAGCTCCCATTTGCTTTTTGGACCATAACCACGTTGGCTAGCCAGCTAGGGTAATGTGCTTCTTGGATGTGACAGGCGCCAAGTAGCTTGTTGACCTCCTCGTTGATGGCTTTTCGCTGTTCGGGAGCGAAGCTTCTCTTCCTTTGGCAATCGGGCGGTGGTTTGGATCGATGTTGAGTTTATGGGTGATTATCTCCGGAGGGATGCCGGGCATGTTGGATGCCGACCAGGCGATATATCCAAGTTGGCCCACAGGAAAGTTAGAAGACGGTCGCGGTCCTCTAGAGGGAGGAGTCTGCCGATGCACACAGTCCTTGCCGGGTCGTCTCCTAGTGGAAAGATCAAGAGCCGCTCGGCCGGCTCTCCTCCTTTGCTGGACTCCCTGGGGTTAGGTGCTTCTGAGGCTGGCTCGGCCTCCTGAGGACTCGAAACTGCATGGTAGCAAGGCAAGACCGGGCTGACTTCACCCCGCATCTCAGCGACCCTACTATTGGTGGGGAACTATACAATCAGTCGCCTGGTGGAGATGATAGCATCCAGTAGATTGAGGCCTAGTCGCCCGAGGATGGCATTATATGCCAAGGGGACTCGCACGACTAGAAATTTCATGATAACCGTGCTTTGGCATGGCGGCGTTTTGGCCATCACGGGCAAGGAGATTTCGCCTTTGATCCTCACCGAATCTCCTGTGAATCCGACAAGAGGAGCCACCACGGGCTGAAGAGAATCAACAGAAAAGCCTATCCTAACAAATGCGTCGTAAGTAAGGATGTTAGCTGAGCTGCCACTATCAGCTAAGATCCTCTTTACAGGGTGCTTGGTGATCATCATCGAGACGACAATGCCTTCATTGTTTACATTTTTCATAACTGTTGACCCCCCCCCCCCCCCGGCCCCCCCGGGAATTACATTATCTGGTGCTTCTTCCCCCCTTGGCTGCTTGGATGAGGGGCTGCCCCTCATGACATCATTCCTACCGTCTGCTCCGTCGGGGCGTTGTCGATAGCAGCTTGAGCAGGTGAGGGCCCATGAGGGCCGACATAGGCAAAGGTGCCTTCTGGACATATTTCTCGAGGTAGCCCCACTGGATGAGTTCCTCGATGGCGCGCTTCAAACTATAGCAGTTATCGGTATCGTGGCCATAGTCCCTGTGGAAGCGGCAGTAGCGTCTTGTGTCGCGGGGGAGGCCCTTCTTCATGGGAAGAGGTCACTGGAGGTAGGGCTCGCCCTTAATCTTCATGAGGATATGAGAGCGAGGGGCGAGGAGAGGCGTGAGCTCACTCTCCACGGGAGCGATGCTCTGACGCCTGTTGTCTGGTCGGCGAGGCGGCTCGAGCCTCCGGGGGTGAGAGGGTCCGCTCGGCTCAGGACGGGAAGGCTTTCGGCTGGATCCTCTTGTGGACTCTCGGCAGGTGAGGTCAGCCGGGATGTATTTCTGTGCCCAGAGGAGAAGGTCGGAGTAGGAGCTAGGAGGCTTCTTGTCCAAGGAGAAGGTGAAGCAGGAAGGAAGGAGTCCCCACTTCAATGCCAACGTCGCCACCACGTCGTCCAGGTGGTAGACCTTGAGAGCGGCGGTTTTGAATCGGGCCATGAAGTCCCGAAGTGACTCTCCTTCCTTTTGGTGTATAGAGAAAAGGCTATCTGCGACCCTCGGGATCCTTGGACAAGCATCAAAGTGCGCCAAAAATGCCCTTTCCAGCTTTCGGAAGGAATCAATACTATGAGGGGACAGACAGGAGTGCCAAGCGCGAGCGGCTTTCCGTAGGGTGGCAGGAAAAGCCTTGCACAAAAGGGCATCCATAGCCCCCTGGACTTGCACGAGGGATTTATAACTTTCGAAGTGGTCGAGGGAATCTGTCGTACGGATCCAGTTAAGGAAGGCGGAATCTGGAGGGTACGAGTTCCTCCAATATTCGGCGGGTGTGGGGAGGATGGGTGTCGTATTCATCCTCCGGTTGGTTGTTGATTTTTCTGGCGAGCTCATCTAGCCGTCGGTGGTAGTCGTCAAGGCGCTCCTCCTGGATGGCTTGGAGGATGATGAAGAGTAGGATGGAGAAGAATGCGGGAGGTGAGACCTTCGCTTTGGTTCTTCTTGGTGCCGAGGCTTCGTAGAGGACTTGCTCGGGTTGCGGTCGGGAGAACGCGGCCTCTTAAGGGGCTCCTGACGAGGTCTCCTAGGAGAGGCTCGACGATGGCTGGCCCCTCGCTGGGGGGATCCTCCCCTCGCGGACTGCTGGCTAGCAAGCAGGGAAGCAGTTTGATGTTGGGTCGCCATGGACTGTTTCTCCTGGAGTCCATGGACCATGGCAGTGAGGGCTTAAACTTGCTAAGCAAGTGCCGCCAGCTGATCAGCTAGGGCAGCTGCGTCTGGTGGTGGGCAAACAACGGGAGAGTCGGCGGCAGGAGGGTTGACTTTCTGCTACCTAGCTAGTGGGGGATGCCCCCCAGGGTGGCTGGAGGAGGCGTCTTGAGCCCGCGTTACCACCATTGCTCAATGGAAAGAGGAGTAGTTTTTGCAAGTGGATGCTATAGGGTTCGTTTTCCTTCTGCATGTTTGCCTTGCACATCCTTCCTTCCTGGCGTGCCAATATGATGACACCCGATCACCAAACTTGAGCACAGGGAAGATGAGTCTGCTTGCTGAGGGAGTTCCCGCCAAGTGGGATGACCTGCAAGAAGTTCCAAGACCAGAGGGAGCTCTGATTGGGACCCTCTGAAGCCCAAGTCAGCAACCGAAGTCATAGCCAAAGGGGAGCTCAAGAGAGCTCCTTAGAGGCAGAAAGAACATCGGGAGTTGGAGTTTTTTTTGGATAATAGTGTAGGTGAGCACTTGTGTTCACATACCTGGGTCTCGAGTTGACTTACCCTTTTATAGGCATTTGACATTCGCATAGGGATTAGCCACATGGAGGTTACGTGAATTCGGGCTGGTCGGTAGGCCTTGTTCCATCGAAGAGGGGGAGCTGGCGGTTGGTGGGCTAGGTCCCATCGATCGGCGGGGCCAATTGTAGGTGGGCCTGGTCCCATCGACGGCGTGGCCAGGTGGTAGGTGGGCCTGGCTGTGTCAGGCTGCGCAAGTCAGAAAGTTGGCGGCATGACAGCTGGGCTGACTTGGAAAAGTCGGGGTCATCTCGGCTTGTTTGGAGAGGCCCAGGCCGCGGAGGGCCGTCAGGGCCGATGCGGAGGAGCTGAGGCAGGCGCAGGGCTGACTTGGAGAAGTCGGGGCCGCCTCAACTTATTTAGAGAGGCCGAGGCCGCGAAGGACCGCTGGAGCCGATGCGGAGGAGCCGAGGTAGGTGCATGGTTGACTTGGAGAAGTCGGAGC
Organism: Calamus simplicifolius; assembly: GCA_900491605.1. Taxonomy (NCBI): domain Eukaryota; kingdom Viridiplantae; phylum Streptophyta; class Magnoliopsida; order Arecales; family Arecaceae; genus Calamus; species Calamus simplicifolius. The sequence goes on from UESW01003894.1 coordinate 901,063, forward strand.
TGCCTCGACTTATTCGGCTTAACAACAGGTAGGAATTAGAATGTTATACCGCCATGCATGAAACGGGATAGAACTCTGTAGCTGATATCTTAAAAAATGCTAGATGCCCAGGTAGCCATGATCACCTACTGCTAAGAGGTATTTTTGAAGACGAGCAGGCAATTCCACTTGTTGGTTAAAGAGAGAAGAAGAAGAAGAGGCCAAAAAAAACATAAAAAAGTCATAAGCGCCGGTAAAAATAAAATAAAATAAAATAAAATCACAAGCTCCAATTTTATATTTGCGGGTATGAACGTGCCCAACCCCTCGTCCAAGGAAATTTCGCAGAACCTGCCTTCATTGACTTGAGGTCCTTCAAATAAATCATATTTCACGCCCGCCGTTTTCTTTCGTGGGCGACGCAGGCACGCAGTTTTCTTCAAATAAAGTTCTTTCTCCGATCCCGGACGGAGGCACGCAGCCTGATTGACATCGTAACGCTTCTCGTCCCCCTGATTGCCGTCTCGATCGCACTTCGTTCCTCTGGCCCACTAACCCACCACCGTTCTCTCCCTAAATAGTAGCTAGGTCAACTTTAGCCTTGAAAGAAAAAAAAAATCACTTAAAAAGATATTAGAATACCTCTTTGTATTTTATTCTCTCTCTTCATATTTGCATATGGATAACTACACAGCAACTAACCAATAGCCTGCCCAAGAAATCCTCTTCAACTTGGAACAACCAAGGACATGCAGCTGCAATGGCCTATAACATTTTCTAAGAAGGCTTAGAATCTATTTAGTTTAGCTGTTGGTCCTAATTAATAATTACCTAATGGCTATTGATCTAACGTAGCTGTTTGACTAACAAATTAACGATCCAAATAGAACATTATTCCAACTATATCCCAATAACATATATAGCAATAGCTCAAATAACCAACATCTATTTAATATAAATTGCCACGTACAAGATGCTCTAACAATTGATCGAAATATAGGGCACTATTCAAACTATCTGTATAACATAGCATTAATAGCTCAAATAACCTCTCACTTTTCGTATTGAGACTTGTTGCTGCTGAAATCTGTCCTTCGACTCGAGCGCGATCGGGCTTCGAGATGGGCTTCCTCCTAGACGAACTTGCAAAACAGTCCTCACGCGAGAGGTGTTGAGAGTGGCCCTCTGCGGAAGACCATCCAACGCTCAAGTCAGTGGAGATCGGCAATCAACAAAAATGAGAAGAAGGCTCTCGCTGAAGAGTCTCTCCAGAGCTCAGAGTAGAGCGCTAATGGCGGAAGCAGATGCAAAGAAGGAGAGAGGGTGCCAGTGAGCAAGTGCACATACCTGAGGAGCTGACAGACGACTATATTTATAGAGGGTCACCTGATTTCCTGAGGCGTTGTGGGTCCGAAAGTTGTTAGGATCTGAATCCAGTCTATTATGAGATCGGTAGGATTCGTATCTGGTTAGTTAGAGGATCGATGGCTGGGAAAGCTTGTTGATGTCTCGAGATTTGGCGAGGGCATAGGCTCTAGGGCCCTAGACCACTCTCAGATATGATTTCTGTTTGGAATCTTACTACTTCAAGTTTTCCCGCGCTGAATTTCGTAGAGCAATAGGTATCGCTCAGACTTGGCCGAGTGATAGGAGAGATCGGCTAGAAAAGCCGGGTGGTGGGAGTAGCTTGGCCAAGGAGGCAGAAAGACGAAATGACTCGGTCAAAGGGACTGAGAGATGATATGGCATGGCTAGGGCCGAGAGATGACAAAGCTTGGCCGGGGCCGAAAGACGATAGAGCTCGGCTGGAGCCGAAAGACGATAGAGCTCAACTGGGGCCGAGAGGCGACAGGGCTCGGCTAGGGCCGAGAGACTACAGGGCTCGGCTGGAGGCGAAAGATGATGAAGCTCGGCTGGGGCCGAGGAATGATAGGGCTCAGTTGGAGCCGAAAGATGGTGAAGCTTGGCTGAGGCCGAGGGACGATATAGCTCGGCTGGGACCGAGGGACGTGATTCGCGCCTTGGGAATCCTTGGCTCGGTGAGGGGCTAGGGCACTCCGACTTACCGTGGTTGACTTATCTTTGGCGTGTGTAACACAGCAAGTAGGGATCAGGGCTAGCCTTAGCCATGTACACGATTATTGATGCACATCGATTTTACCCCTCAACACATGCCCCCCACTCCCTAGTTCGAAGCATAGGTTTGGGCATAGGGAGTATAATTTCAGGTGGTATGACTTGAACAGAGGGATCTGGAGTTGACAGCCTGCGCAATGATGCCCTATTTAATGTCGTGCGGCCGCCGCGCTTTGTGGGATGTGCCTTTACGGGATGCATCACATAAGGCTCCTTTGGGGCAATGGTTGGGGAATTGCCACGTAGCAAATCCCGGTTTTTATGGCATCCGCAATGGTGGTTTCGGACGTCTCGGTTGAGACGCCTTATCTTTCTCTTAAGGCGGTTTCTTTGGGGGAAAGCAAAGTTGAAACAGTGTCGTTCCTATTCACAGCACTCTTTCGTTCCTCTTTGGAGAATCTTGTTCTTTGCTTCCTCTGTAATCTCGCTCGGTGTTTCTCTCGGCTAGCAGAATGATAAGCCCCGACGACATGGTTTCGGAGATTGCCGCCGAGGATTTGGAGAGAATACGTCAACAATATGGCATTCCCTCGGATGTTCTTCTAAGATTGCCGGAGCCCGAGCATAGGGTTTCGCAGGATCTGGAGAACGGGGTGTTTCTTTATGATGACAGCCTGAAGCGGGCCTCCGATTTCCCCTGCATCCCTTGGTGAAGGAGATTATGAGATTTTACAACATTTGCCCGACGATGGTAGCTCCCAACAGTTGGCGCAACATCATCGGGTTTATCTCAATGTGTAGCCGGATTCAGGTAATGACAACCCTTCCTCTCTTTCATGCTTGTTTCCAATTGATATCTGGGAGGAAGTCAGAGTGGCCTTACATCGAGCCTCGGAGGTCATTTAGGACAACAGATAAGCCATCGTCCATAAAGGAGTGGAAGGTCAGGTTCTTCATTGCCGAGGGAAACATCGGCTCCGACTTTCCCCGGGGATGGGAAAACTTTGTTTGGGATGTGGAAGCACATCCGGTTCTATCTGAACATGAGGAGGAGGACTTAGAGGTCCTCCATGATGGCAGGACGTTTTTGGCTAATGATTTATTGTCAGAGGAGGCTCTCTTCGCCGCCGGGCTTAGCCCCCTCGACCCGCATAGTGAGTCCTTTTATTTTTCCATTGATTTTACTCGAGCAAAGGTATCTCGGTCTAACCGCTTGTTCTCTGTTCCCGCAGCCAAGAAGTCTGAACTATCAGGCCGCATAAAGAAAGGGATGAGCAAGCGCCCGAGGGAGAGCAGCGGTGGAGAGAAACGCAAGCCTGAGAGGAGGGCTCATTTTTTCAAAGAGCGCTCGCCGGAGGTTGGGGTAGTCACGGCGGAGGCACTGAAAACAAAGGAGGACTCAAAAAGGACTGTTGAGATCCCTTGTCCTTCTATGGTGGAAATAGTAGATAGCCCGGATGAGACTCCGTTGGCTTGTCCGGAAGCCCCTCCTTTGGAAGATGAGCCAATGGCTGGCACGGCAGAGGTCGATGCCCCTGAGGGCTCGCCTCCAAGCGAGGAAATGTCCCTAGCCTTGGCACGAGGACAGGAGGGAGCAACCGCAATCGTTGAGGCTCAAGACAAGCTTTCCATTGGAGGGCTCCCTCCGGAGGGATTTAGGGGCGGCGACGTTGGGCCGACTGTAGCGGAGGCTCGCAAGGAGCCTACGGCTGGAGAACCTCTTCTTGGAGAGGTTAGGGCAATAGATGAGCAGACTGAAGCCTTGGTGGTGCCTGCGGGGGAGGAGCAGGTGCCTGCAATCGAGAGGAGAAATTCAGACGAGGGGAGAGGGCAAGGTAAGAGTCTTGTAGCCGAAGCTTCCTCCACCAAAGCTTCGGAAAAACTGGTGCCTGGGCTAGCTAAGTTATCCGAGGAAGCCCAGGCTGGAATTCTGCTGAAGGAGGCCAAGAGGTCAAAGGCTTCTCAGTTGAAGGTTGTCAGGACCGATCCTTCGAACGGGGATGGTCAGCCCGGTAGTTCGGATTTGGCCGTCGAGGCAGCGTTCACTGCCCTAATGAGGTCAGTACTATACCCGGAAGTAGATCCCTCGACGGATGAATTTGCGGACCTAGACCTTGTTGACGTTGCATTTGGCCAGCGGAATGTGGTGAAGGATGTCCACCTTCTCCCCGAGATCAACAATTCTACCCTCATGGGGCTAGCCAGGTCCTACATCTCCCAGGTGAGTTACTATTCCCGAGTAGTAAGTGCCTTCTGGTTAGCTCAATCGCACTTTTCTCACTCGTGTTTCATTCTGCAGAGTGCTTTGATTACTAGGGCACTGTGCTGGTGCTTGAGCCTGGCAATAGGGGCCATCATCCAGGCCAGGAAAGTCAGCGTCGAGCTTCGATCGCGAGTGGAGGCGTCTGATACATTTGAACGACTTCTGAGCACCAGCAACAAGAATTTGGCGAGGATGAGGGTACTGCATCAGGCCGCCCTAGATGAGGCATCCAAGCTGAGGCTTGAAGTGAAAGAGTTGCACGGGCTCATGGCAAAGTTCGATGACACATGCTTGGAGTTATTGCAGATCAAATCTAGGCATTCCAGAGAAATGAAAACTATCAAGAAATAGTTTAGCGAAAGCCTAGGCAGGCAGAGGAGAGAAACCATCGAGGAGAGAAACCGCCTGAATAAAATGCTTGGCGAATTGGAGGAGAAGGTGCGGCAACTCAACCGTGGTATCGCTGACAGGGACGACGGGATCAAGTGGCACTAGGAAAAGCTAACCCAACTCGACAGCGAGCTTTCCCAAGCCTGGAGGGAAGCTGATGGTAGGCAGTTGAAGATCAATGACCTCAAGAGCAGAATCGAGCGGGTTAGGGCTGATAAACTGAGGGCTATTGACGAGGTCAAGGAGTTGACCAAGAAGTTATCCCGGCAGGAGGAGGAGGTATGGTACTACCCTCTTTTTAGCTTCCTTTACTGGCTCACCGTGGCATCGGCTAATTCTGTTTTTACATATGAAGAAGGCGGAGTTGGAGAATCGAAGCCAGACGCAGACCCTGCAAGGGGAACTGGCATCTAGTCGAGGGAGGAACTCAGAGCTCGAGAGGCAGGTCAGTGAGACCGAGGAGCAGATTGCCTTACTGCGGAGTCAAACCACTGAAACTGAAGGGCAGGTCGTTTACTGTGGAATCAAGTTGCTGAAACTGAAATGCAGCTCGCTCTACTCAGGGGCGAACAAGATGTAACCTGTGCCGATGCCTTCCAGCTTGGTGTGGAGGACACTCGAAATAAGATATCCAAGGAGCATCCAGAATGGGACCTCTCCTTCTTGGATGTTGAAACTTTTAAGGCCTATACTCCAGGGGCTGAAGAGGATGAATATGACGATGTTTCAGACATCGATCTTGACGTTGTTCCGGATGTTAGTGTGGCCACGGCTCCTGAAGGGCATTCTCGTCATGCCACTGGGGGAACAACAGTGTTTGAAGTGGGTGAGACTAGTCAAGCTCCCCCGAACATCGCCGAGGAAGCTGTTGAGGCCGCTGAGGCCATCCCCAACCTTGATTCTTAAGGGTCGTCTGTATGTTTTTCGTTTTTCAAACTTGTAACCCAGTTGAGGTTTTCAATGAATGAGCCTTTTGTCTCTATTTGGTTGTCTTTTTAGCCAGTCTTTTGTCTCAGACTTTCTTTTGACTGTGAACACGTTATGACCTGTTCGTGCTCATCGGCCGATTTAGATCGGATTTAAGTAAATGCCTCGGTCGAGGCTGAGGTATAGGGATTGCTCTGGTGAGGCTGAGAGATGTGATGACTCAGCTTAGGCCGAGTAATGCAATTGCTCGGCTGAAGTCACAAAATGCGATAACTCAGCTAGAACTGAGAGATTTGGTAGGTCGACTGGAAAGGACCAGGAATTATGAAAACATCCTGGCCGGGACCGGGGTAATTCGGCTTATCCAGGGCGAAGACGTCGGTGCGCCTTGAGTGCCGTGGGATTATTAATGATCCTCCTCGATTGGGGAGCAGAACTCTTCATCTCCAGTGAACGCCCGCTAGGGCGGTGACATGCGGCATGTCCCGCAGTCGTAACGTTGGGGTTAGTGGCCTCGACAATCGGCATGCCCGCCAGGGGTTCTTTAAAAAGGGCGGAGGAGTGCTGTCACTAACCATCTCCTCAGCTGATCTTTCAAGGTTTTCAATATTGAAATGGCTTTCGAAAGTGGGGGACGATCAACCGGAAGGCCAGACAGCGGTGCTAACAGCCGCGGGGGGTTGCGCTGGAGCCGCACCATGGTGATAGTTGATGGAGAGGTCTTAGCTTCGCTGTTCGCAGACCGCGAACAAATTATGAAAGCGGCCGAGCAGTATTTGGCTGTTTCCACAAGGGATATCGAGCTTCTTTACGAAGCCAACAGTCGGCTGGAGAGGCAGGTAGCGTCCCTCCAGCAATAGTTGGGTGAGTAGGCTCCACGGCGGGGGAGAGCTCAGTGGTGCCTGGAGGAAGTAGCAGGCCCCTGTGAGGGTTGATGTGTCTTTTCTTTTATTCTCCCTTCTTGTGATGAATGAAGAAAGATTTTTGGAACTTCCTTGTTTATTTCTATTTCTGAAATGTTTTTATTTACCATCTAAATTCTTACGAAATGAAACATTCTCCCGGGGAACCTCGAGCACAGCATCCCCGTTATGACCGAAGTAAATGGGGCTCGTAGGTTTCAGCCGGAATGTTGTATGTTGCTCGGTTTTTGTCGAGGCCAAAAGACGCACTCCGACCTTGGCCGAGGCTTATATTCATTAGACGTGCACTCCGACCTTAACCGATGCTTATGCATTCCGGGTGTAGGCCGGGGCTTATAACGTGTCTCGTTACCATTAAGGCAAAAGTAGTTACCTTAGACTAGGCCGAAGTACAAGATAACGTTCGGTTATGTCGAACTGAAAGGAGGTACTTCGGTTTAGTTCGAAGTATGGAGGTAGTTTAGGCCTTGAGTTAAAGCGCAAGGCAGTGTCTCGGTTTATGCTGAGGCATAACGATCAATTGGGCCGGAGCGGATAATATCGAGATGCCCTTACTGAGGAGTACTCGGCTTCTGCGCCTTTTTATTACTCTGTCAGTGCCTTGTCTTTTCCAAGGCGAGTCGACCCTCCTTTTTGCCGAAATGGATGATACGGCTCGGTAACCTACAAAAGGTTGCCTTGGTACTCTCCGGGATCATTTATCACGTCAATCCTTTCCGAGGTGTGACATAAGCGATGTCTCGCCATTGGAGGATGTCACTTTCACCTGGCGATTTTTCAGGTCTGCCCGTATCTCTAAGATCAGTGGGCGATTTTCTGCATTTAAGACCCATGATCTGGGATCAGTGGAAATCTTCTGGCGTACGTCATGGGCTGAGTAACACATTTAGCGCGCATCGAGGGGCGCTGTTTTTATCCTGGGAGGCCACATGGTAGCGCAGATAGGGCATTTTGAATCTCGGGGCTTTCTGCTTTAATAGCTGCTCCCAGTCCATTTTGCCTATAAAAAGGGAAGGAAGGGGCCGTGTTAGGCCATCCCCAAAATTTTTTTCTCTACAAGCTGTGAAAGTTTTCATGATGCTTGTGTCCTTGAGGCTGAGAGTGGAGGGACTAGTTTTCCTTTTGCAAGTCATTTTCTCCCGGATAGCTGGGGTGATGAAGGAGTCACTGAAGAGTAGCTCATCCTTGAGGAAGGATTTTCGGAGATCACATAGAGAGCGTACAGGAGGTCGCAGAGATCACATGGAGAGCGCACATATGCGCTTCCTGTATGTCCTTTGTGGTTTGCCGGTGGGGTCGCAGGGTAGGAAGTGCACATGCACCCACCTAGCATGCGCGGACTTTTCCTTCTCCCTCTGGCTGAATGCTTAGCCCCTCCGTGCGGGGAATCTTCCGCCACACGGAGAGGCATTTGAGAGTAGTGTGGGGCTGATGGTCCCCTATCTCTCTCAATCGGGCAGCGACCTGCAACCCAAAATTCCACCCAAGGGGAAGCTTTCTCAGCATCGGCATCCAAGGGTCTGCGCCTCTTTTTGGATCTCTTAATTCATCCAGAGGACCCGTGGGTAGCCGCCTTGCTATCCATCAGGGTGAGCTGGCTGGTTGCCTGATCTTTTAGGTCAGATGCCGAAATATCATTATTAACCAAAGCTGATTGAAGCAGTTTAGCCGAGCTATTTACTCGTTTTCATTTTCGTGCTTTGATTCACTTGTAACTCCTTTTAGTAGGTTGTAACTTTTCTTTTGATGAGGAAATAAAGAAAGTTTTCATTCCTTCTTCCTTTAGTATCTGCTTCTTTTGTGCTGAGAGTTTTACTCCCATATTACGCCTTTTGTGTCGTGGCATATTTCGGCAGCGCTATCGCTACTTTGATTTTGCTAAGGCTAATGTCTGGTCCTTGGCAGAGAAAGCATATATCCATGTTTGAGTCAAAGAGGGACCTGGGCGGTCCTGTGGACTCATGAGGTAAGCATGATCCTGTTTGCAGAACAAGGCAGGTACTTTGGCAGGGAAAGACAGTTCGTGACATGTCTTCGCTATTGAATAGTGGGAGGTCGTTTGCCTTCGCCGAGGTATAATAGGACGCCTTAGCTACGTTTGGAGAGACCACTTGACTAGGCCAGAGCTTTATGATTTCACTCGATTGTTTCCGAGGATTAAGGGTGTCACTCGGTTGCTACCGAGGTTTAAGGATATCACTCGGTTGTTGCCGAGGATTAAGAATATCACTCGATTGTTGCCGAGGATTAAGGGTGTCACTCGGTTGCTACCGAGGTTTAAGGATATCACTCGGTTGTTGCCGAGGATTAAGAATATCACTCGGTTGTTGCCGAGGTTTAAGAATATCACTCGGTTGTTGCTGAGGTTTATAATATTTTGTATGGCTCTTATGGTAAATATGAATTCCGGTGCGGACTGTCAAAGAGGATGAGGGTTACTCGAGCGACGCATGGGGGCGCCCGAAGTTTATGACTTGGTTATCCTCGAGTGAGGCAAGCTAGTGCTGATCGCTGACGCGCCTTTCCGCGTCTTTTCAAGGATGCCCAATTCGAGGGAGTCTAGCAAGCTCCCGATAGCATTTATTTCAGAAGGGTTTGGCAAACCGGAGGGAGCCTGGTCCCTAGAAAAGGGGGAGTTCCCCGCGCACCTCATCGATGCTTCTCAATCCTCCTCGATGAGGGGGCGCGACCCCTTGTATCCAGCAAGCGCCCGTTGGGGCGGTGACGCGTGGTGAGTTTTCACAGGTTGAGATTAATAATTTGAATGATCGAAATACTCGTCATGGGCAGTTTAAATATGGATGAGAGGGATGCATGTGCCGGTCACCCTTTTTGGAGATCGTCTGGTTCGGCCAGGGCTTGTAAGCTACCCGAATCCGAACTAAGTTTCATAGATTGTTTAGTCTGGCCGGAGTTTGTAAGCTGCCCGAATCCTAACTATGTTTTGGAGATCGTCTGGTCTGGCCGGGGCTTGTAAGCTGCCAGAATCTGAACTAAGTTTCATAGATTGTTTGGTCCGGCCGGGGCTTGTAAGCTGCCAGAATCCGAACTATGTTTTTGGAGATCAATTGGTTCGGCCGGGGCTTGTAAACTGCCCGAATCCGAATGACGTTTTTGGAGATCGGTTGGTTCGGCCGGGGCTTGTAAGATGCCTGAATCCGAACTAAATTTTGGAGATCGGTTGGTTTGGCTGGGGCTTGTAAGCTGCCCGAATCCGAACGATATTTTTGGAGATCGGTTGGTTCGGTCGGGGCTTGTAAGCTGCCCGAATCTGAATGACGTTTTATAGATTGTTTGGTCCAGCCCGGGCTTGTAAGCTGCCCGAATCCAAACAACATTTTGGAGATAGGTTGGTTCGACTGGGGCTTGTAAGCTGCCCGAATCCGAACTATGTTTTTGGAGATCGGTTGGTTCGGTTGGGGCTTGTAAGCTGCCCGAATCCGAACTATGTTTTTGGAGATCGGTTGGTTCGGCTAGGGCTTGTAAGCTGCCCGAATCCGAACGATGTTCTGGAGATCGGTTGGTTTGGTCGGGGCTTGTAAGCTGCCCGAATCCGAACTATGTTTTTGGAGATCGGTTGGTTCGGCCGGGGCTTGTAAGCTGTCCGAATCCGAACGACGTTTTTGGAGATCGGTTGGCTCCCAGCTGCACCGGGAGTGCTTGGCCATATCGAGTCTTTATTGAGTAGAACTCTGCCCAACCGAGATGCGGGGATTTAATTCAAAGGCTCGGCCCAGCCGAGGTATGGAAATTTAATTCGTAGCTCGGTGAGATAGCTCAGAAGTGCCGAGAATGGGTAAGAGGTATCCATTTCTCATCAAAACTTTTTCAAAAAGGAGACCATGCCATAGATAACAGGAATAAGATGCCAAAGTTATAAATGGGGCAAGTCGAAGAGGCATACCCTACTGAAAGTATTTGTAGAGATTGTCCGAACTCCACGTCCGGGGAATGGATCTCCCGCACAGGTCCTGGAGCTTGTAGGTGCCAGGTCCAATGACTTCCGCTACTTGGTAGGGGCCTTCCCAATTTGGAGATAACTTTCCTTGCTCCAGCGGCTTGGAGACGGATGCTTTCCGAAGGACAAGATCACCAGGCGAGAAGGATTTACCCTTGACTCTGGAGGCATGGTAGCGGGCCACCCTTTGCTGGTACGCGGCCATTCTAATTCGAGCTTTTTCCCTAATCTCTTCCACCAAGTCGAGATTGGTGCGGAGCTGCTCGTCGTTAGTTTCTTCTGAGTAGCTTTCCACTCGCGGAGAGGGGAGGCCTATCTTGACGGGGATGATGGCTTCCGTGCCAAAGGCCATCCGGAACGGGGTCTCGCCAGTGGGGATTATCTGGGTGGTGCGGTAGGCCCATAGAACATGATGAAGTTTGTCTGCCCATCTGCCTCGGGCTCTGGCGAGCCAAACTTTAATCCCTTGAAGTAGGGTCCGGTTTGTTACCTCGGCTTCTCCGTTAGCTTGCGGATGCCCTACTGAGGTGAGACGATGACTGATGCCATGATCCTCGCAGAACTCCCGGAACTTGGGATTATCAAATTGCTTGCCATTGTCGATGATGATAGTATGCGGGAGACCAAAACGGCAAATGATGGATTTCCACACGAAATCCCTGGCCCGAGCTTCGGTTATCTGGACCACTGCTTTGGCCTCGACCGACTTGGTGAAGTAATCAATGGCGACGAATAAGAACTTCCTCTATCCAGTAGCGAGGGGAAAAGGACCAAGTGTTGACCCAATTATTGATTTTGATGATTAATAAAGGAATTGAGTATATTTATTTGATTACTAATAGATTTGATAAGTGTTTCAGGGCTTAAAAATTTGATTGATTTAAAGGCATTAAGAAACGTGTTTTGAATCAATTGCAAAATATAAGTTTCAAAGTTTCAGAGCCTGGAGTCGACACCTAGGAATGCTGGAGCCGACCCCATGGCCAGTCAAATATTCTTCTGATTTTTGATACGGTCCGAGCCGACACCTAGAGTTTCGGAGCCGACACCCAGAGTTTCAGAGTCGACACTTACAGTGTCTGGAGCCGACTCCGATGCGGGACAGAACGTTTGATTTTTGACTACCTCGGAGCCGACACTTACAGTCTTTTGGAGCCGACACCTGAGTATGGCGAGCCGACACCTAACTTTTTCGAGCCGACTCCTCGACGAACTCAGAACTTTCTATTTTTGGATAAACGACTTGGAGCCGACACCTGAAAAGTTGGAGCCGACTCCAACCTATCTGGAACGAAATTTTAAAATGCCAGATCAGCTCTAACGGTAATATTTTCTTTTTACCTAACTTCTAACGGATATATTTTGTTTGGAAAAACTTTCCAGGTACATTCCAACGGCTAGTTTTCTCACCAAAAATGGATTAAAGGAAATCTATAAAAAGGGGGAGAAAGCTCGTTTAAAAAAAACAAAAAAAGAGTGAATACAAATCAAAAATCCGAGAAGTCTTGAGCCTGAAATCAAAGAGAAAAGTATCCAAACTCAAATCCTTCCACTCCAAAAAGCTCAAAGAGAAATCCAAGGCGCTCATATTGGAAAAATCGAGGATTCCCAAAATAGAAGAAAAAGCTCTGTTTTCTCAACTTCTCATCTGCAACATTTGCAACGAATCAAAGCTGAGGCCTGATTCAACATCTCCAGAGAGAAGAGGAAAAGAAGAAAAGCTCAAATCCAATCAATCTTCAAAACAGGCTTTTCTAACCTTGCTTATTCATTTTGAATATTCGCTCATTTGAGGAGCTTTGTATTATTGAAAAACATTATTCTTTCTTGTTTGTGCTAGTTCTATCAAGGGGATTGAACTAGTGGAGGTAGTATACCTCGGGTCAAGCTAGATTAGCTTGAGTTTAGGGTTTTGTGCTGGTGAGCCCGAAAACCGGCTGGGTTCGTTGTGATCCCTGGGAAACAACAAGTTTGAGTTGTGATCTTGTAAAACAACTCGACTGTAATCAAGAGGATTATAGTGTGGACCCAAGTGGATCTTGGGAGTGGACGTAGGTGTTGGATACACCGAACCACTATAAAACCTTTGTGTTTGCCGTGCTTTGATTATCTCTTTCTCTATCTCCTTGGTTGTACTTAACATTCGCATTGCATTTCATCTATCTCCAAGCACATAGTTGTTAAAAGGTTAAAATTTTTTAAAGAACCCAATTCACCCCCCCCTCTTGGGTTGCCATCTGGGCCAACAATTGGTATCAGAGCTTGTGCTCATTGTTTATTTGATCACACGATCAAGAGCTAAAGATCCAAATGGCAGCTCAAGTTGGATCTTCATTTGCTGAAGGTCATTCTACAAATAGACCTCCCTTGTTTAATGGTTCCAACTATTCATATTGGAAAGCAAGAATGAGAATATTCATTCAAGCTTCAGATTATGAATTGTGGAGTGTTATAATTAATGGACCTAGCACACCCACACACGTAGTTGATGGTTCTATTGTTCCTAAGCCCGAAAGGGATTGGAATGAGAATGATAGGAAAATGGCTCAGCTTAATGCTAAAGCCATGAATGTTTTATATTGTTCATTAGATGCCAACGAATTTAATCGTATCTCTACATGTAATTCCGCAAAAGAGATATGGGATAGATTAGAGGTTACCCATGAGGGTACAAATCAAGTTAAAGAATCTAAGATAAATATTCTTGTTCATAAGTATGAATTATTCAGCATGGAACAAACTGAAACTATAGCATGCATGTATACTAGATTCACCGACATTGTAAATGGTTTGAAAAGTCTAGGTAAGATTTATACTAATTCTGAACTTGTTCGCAAAATTCTTAGGTCACTTCCAAGGACTTGGGAAGCAAAGGTGACAGCAATCCAAGAAGCCAAGGACCTCAACACTTTACCCTTGGAGGAGCTACTTGGATCACTAATGACCCATGAGTTAACCATGAAGCAGCACATAGAGGAAGATGTTAAAAAGAAGAAGACTATAGCTCTTAAGGCTGCAGAAAGTGAGGAGAGCTGCAGTGATAATGATGATGATGATGAGACTGCTCTTCTAGCTAGAAAATTCAAAAAATTCATGAGAAGAAAGAGACCCTTCCACAAGAAGAAATCTGGAATTAAGATGGAAGGAGAAAAGAGAAAAGGACAAAGAGAAAGACCCCTTAATTTGCTATGAGTGTAAGAAACCGGGGCACTTTAGATATGATTGTCCTCTACTAAAGAAAACCTACAAGAAGAAGAAGAAAGCCTATGTTGCAACCTGGAGCGACAGCGATGAATCCTCTTCAGAGGAAGATCAAAAAGAAGTTGCAAACATTTGCTTTATGGCAAACGACGACAACGAGGTAAGTTCTGAAAATCCTTGTGATGATTTTGCATTTGATGAATTGTTTGAAGCTTTTAATGAACTAGTTGATGATTTTAAAGTTTTAAAAAGGAAATACAGATTTCTGAAAAATGATAATTCAATTCTCATTAAAGAAAAAGATAATCTTACTAATGAGATTAAGATGCTGAAATCTGAAAATAAAATTTGACAAAAGAAAAAGAGTCAATTTCCAATGAAAATGATAAATTAAAGAAGGAAGTGATAAATATAAGAATATTGTTGATAAATTTACTTATAGTTCTGAAAAACTTAATTTGTTATTAGGTAATCAAAGAGCATATTTGATAAGGCTGGATTAGGATATAGACCTAACATAAAACAAAAATTTATCAAAAACTTCTTTAGAAAAGAACAAAATAGAGATAGTGTTACATGTCATTATTGTAACAAGAAAGGCCATAAATCCTATGAATGTAATGTGAGAAACAGTAACAAAATTTAAATAGTAAAGGAAAGAAAATATGGGTTCCCAAAGGAACAATCTTTTATGCTACTAACCATGAAGGACCCAAGAAGGCTTGGGTACCTAAATATAAGACTTAATTATTTTTGCAGGAGTGTCTTGCGGCCAAAAGATCAAAGCGAAAGTGGTATCTCGATAGTGGCTGCTCAAGACACATGACGGGTGACAAGGATCAATTCATCACCCTTGAAAGCAAAAGAGGAGGAGTTGTTACGTTTGGTGACAATGGCAAAGGCCAAATCATGGGGTTTGGTAATATTCAAATAACTCCCTCCACATATATTGAAAATGTTTTATATGTCAATGGTTTAAAACATAATTTAATTAGTATTAGCCAATTATGTGATAAAGGTTTTAAAGTATCATTTGAAGCATCTATCTGCACTGTTTCTAATCCCATTGATAATAGCATTATTTTTATTGGAAATAGAAATGGCAATGTATACTTGATTGATTTAGACAATTTGTCTACTAGTAATCATTGCTTAGTTGCTAATAATGCTAATATGAATGAGATTGGTTGGTTATGGCATCGTAGATTAGGTCATGCAAGCACACACCTAATTTCAAAATTAATAAGAATGGATTTAGTAAAAGGACTTCCACAACTAGATTTTGAAAATAACAAAATTTGCGATGCATGTCAATTTGGAAAACAAACTAGAAACTCTTTCAAAACTAAAAATATTGTTTCCACTTCTAGGCCACTTGAACTACTTCACATGGACCTTTTTGGACCTACTAGAACCACAAGTCTAGGAGGAAAGAAATATGGTCTTGTGATTGTAGATGATTACTCTAGATATACTTGGGTATTATTTTTAGCTCATAAAGATGAGACCTTTCCATTGTTTTTGAAATTCTTCAAAAAGGTCACAAATGAGAAAAATAACACCATAGTGTCTCTTAGAAGTGATCATGGCACTGAATTTGAAAATCATCTATTTGAAAACTTTTGCATAGAAAATGGCATCCATCATAATTTTTCAGCACCTAGAACACCGCAACAAAATGGAGTAGTTGAAAGAAAAAATAGAACCTTAGAAGACATGGCCCGTACCATGCTATGTGAAAGCAACCTACCAAAATACTTTTGGGCGGAAGCTATAAACACGGCATGTTACATTCTTAATAGAGCTTTGATTAGGCCAATCATTAAGAAAACTCCTTATGAACTATGGAACAATAGAAAACCAAACATAAGCTACTTTCATGCATTTGGTTGTAAATGTTTCATTCATAATAATGGTAAAGATAATCTAGGAAAATTTGATGCAAAATCTGATGAAGGCATTTTCTTAGGATATTCAACATCTAGTAAAGCCTATAGAGTGTTTAACAAGAGAAACTTAATTGTAGAAGAATCTATTCATGTAATTTTTGATGAATCTTTAGCATCTAGTTCAAGAATAATTGATGATGAGGAAGATACAAACATTCTAGAAAGAGACATTGAAAAGTTAAATATTGATGTATCTTCAGATCATGAACAAGAAGCCAAAGATAATGATTCCCCTAGTGTTGATGTTGTTGATGCAAATCATAATGATATAGATCTTCCTAGAGATTGGAGATATGCCTATGGTCATCCAAAAGAATTAATTATAGGTGATCCATCTCAAGGAGTAAGAACTAGATCATCAATGAGAAACATCAATAATCATCTTGCATTTGTATCTCAAATTGAACCTAAAACTATTGAAGAGGCAGAAAAAGATAATAATTGGATGTTAGCCATGCAAGAAGAATTAAATCAATTTACTAGGAATAATGTCTGGACTCTTGTAGATAGACCTAAAGATCATTCTGTTATAGGATCAAAATGGGTATTTAGAAATAAATTAGACGAAAATGGCATAGTAATTAGAAACAAAGCTAGATTAGTCGCAAAAGGATATAATCAAGAAGAAGGAATTGATTTTGATGAAACTTTTGCACCTGTAGCTAGACTAGAAGCAATTAGATTATTACTCGCATTTGCATGTCATATGCATATCAATTTATTTCAAATGGATGTTAAAAGCGCATTTTTAAATGGATTTATAAATGAGGAAGTTTTGTTGAACAACCTCCTGGTTTTGAAGATCATGAATTTTCAAATCATGTTTTTAAATTGCACAAAGCACTATATGGTTTAAAACAAGCACCTAGAGCTTGGTATGAAAGATTAAGTAAATTTTTGATTGAAAATGACTTTATAAGAGGAAATGTTGATAAAACACTATTTTTGAAAAGAAAAGACAAGGATTTATTAGTAGTACAAATATATGTTGATGATATTGTATTCGGTGCTACTAACAATCTGTTATGTCAAGAATTTGCTAAGTTAATGCAGGGTGAGTTTGAGATGAGCATGATGGGAGAACTCAATTTCTTCCTAGGACTTCAAATCAAGCAAAGCAAAGAGGGAATTTTCATCAATCAAGCAAAATACACAAAAGAACTTCTCAAGAAGTTTGGAATGGAGTCAATCAAACCACTTGGAACACCTATGAGCCCTTCATGCAAATTGGACAAAGATGAAGATGGTAAGAAAGTAGATCAAAAATATTACAGAGGTATGATCGGATCTCTTCTTTACTTAACAGCTAGTAGACCAGATATCATGTTTGCTGTTTGTCTATGCGCTAGATTTCAATCTGAACCTAAAGAATCTCACTTAATTGCTGTAAAAAGAATCTTAAGATATTTAAGTGGAACTAAAAATGTAGGTTTATGGTATTCTAGAGACTCAACATTAAACTTGATTGCATATTCTGATTCCGACTATGCTGGATGTAAATTAGATAGAAAAAGCACAAGTGGTGCATGTCAATTTTTAGGATGTAACTTAATCTCTTGGTTTAGCAAAAAGCAAAATTCGGTTGCATTATCAACTGCTGAAGCAGAATATGTTGCAGCTGGAAGTTGCTGTGCTCAAATCCTTTGGATTAAGAGACAACTTGAAGATTATGGCATAACACTTGATAAAACTCCAATTAGATGTGATAACACAAGTGCAATTAATTTAACTAAAAATCCAATTCAACATTCAAGAACAAAACACATTGAAATTAGATATCACTTTATAAGAGAACATGTAGCTAATAATGAAATTTGTCTTGATTATGTTAATACTGAAGAACAATTAGCTGATATATTTACAAAACCTTTGAGTGAAGAAAGATTTTGTTATCTTAGAGGTGAATTAGGGATTTGTGACCCTTTGGAATGATTTTGAAACTCTAAGGAATGACTATCTAGATTTCTATTAATTTCTTGATATTTCTTTCATAATTTTAAGGACAAATTATCTAGTCATCTGAGCAATTTGTTCCTCATATTCCAAAGATTTTTTCAAAATTTTATTGAACCTATTGTGACAAGTTTCAGTTGTTTGAATCTCAGTTATTTTTCTCTGAAACTGTCAGTGGAGTCGACACCTCAGTTTGAGGAGTCGACACCTTGTCTGTGTCGCTCTCGGTCCCTGACCTTGGAGCCGACACCCGTATAAGTGGAGCCGACTCCAGTTCGAGCGCTGACTGTGTTAGCGATTTGGAGTCGACACCCGACTTTGCGGGAGTCGACACCTGGGGGTCCCAAATCGACTTTATTAGGGCAGAGTCGACACCTCGTCATTTCATCTCTTTTCAAATTCTTAACCAAACTCTTCCCAAACTCTCTCAAAGCCTCCCCATCTCTAATTCCACCCTATTCAAGCCTTCCTAAGGATCTAATGGCACCTAAGAGGAGAGGATCAGTGCTTGGAGTGCCCGTAGCAACCGGAAAACGATCGGCGAGATGACCCGTGCGCGAGCCGTCTCCGAGTGATTCCTCTTCAACTGCTTCGGACAATCCAGACCCTTCATCTCCTCAGGTAGATACCCTAGCAGGGAGAGTGATAACAATGGGTAGGAAAGTTGATTTCGAGTTCTTTCAATCCGAGGGCTTCTCTATTGGGAATCAAATCAAGGAACTAGGCTGGGATAAAGTGTGTTCTCTAGATGTTCCTACATATCCAGCTCTTGTCAAGGAATTCTATTTCAATCTGTCGAGAGGTGACGGTGGAATCGTGAGCTCAGTCAGAGGTAAAAGGATCCATCTCACTTTTCAGAAATTAGGAAACCTCCTTAGCATTCCCATTACTGGATTAGTTGCCGACATCCACAGTGAGAGGTCAGCCGCTCTATCGAGGATGTTAGGGAGAGAAGTTACAGAATTTGAGGAGATTAGGGCTAACCAACTGCCCTTGGAATTAAGATTACTTCACAATATTTGCAGTAGAATATTATTTCCAAAAACCGTCGATTTGAGTATGTCTCCGAGCGAGACATTGTTGTGATGGACAGTGTGTTGACCAGTCAACCCATAAATTTAGCTGCAATGATGATATTTTATATGGCTGAGGCTGGAGGGAAAAGAAGATCATCCTTACCCTACGGCATGGTGCTAACTATGGTTTTCAGAGCCAAGGTGTTGTGATATTAGACAATGAACCTTCTAAGAATCTCAGGCATACTGATTACTACAGTTTGGCCACCTTGCATCGGATGGGATTTGTTAAGATCAACGGGCAATGGGAAAGGAAAGGCAACTTGGATGAGAGAGCCCCTGAACCTAGACCTTCTGCATCTTTTGAGGCTGGACCATCTGTGAGGGTTCCCTCTCCGCAGCCTAGCAGTCCTGTTCCTGCCCCTGCACCCGCTCAAGTTCATGTTCAGTCATCCACTTCATCAGTTGGTTTTCAGACCTTCAATTGGAGCAACTCAAAGGATTGCTTGCTGCTCAGAAGGATGAATTGAAGACTGAGTTTGATAATAAGTTTATGAATCTTAAAGAAACCCTTTATTCCCTGGATGATCGCATTGGCAAAATAGAATCAACTCTTAGTTCATCTGCGGATTCCTTAAGTAATGATCTGAAAAATATATTTGAAGAACTTAAAGATATCTGTGGAGATTCTGAGACCTACTCCAAGTGCAATGCCGAGCTTCAAGATAAAATCATGACTGCTTGCTCTTTTGTTGATAGAAGGTTGAAAGAATTTGTAGCTACTCAAAGTGATGGAATGGGAAAGATTTTGGATCATTTAACAAGAATCATTAGAACCAATTTGTAATTTTCATGTAATGAAGTCAAGTTTTTTTTTGGTGTTTGATGTTTGTAATGAAAGTTTAGTTTTGATGTAATGAAAGTTTAGTTTCTTTTGTAATACTTGACCTTTGATGAAATGAAATTTTTTTCTATCAATTTTATCTTTTGACTTAACTCTTCTCTATCTTTTTGTTGATTACAAAAAAGGGGGAGAAAGTTATGTCGTATATGCATTAATTATGCTTTGATTGCTATTGATTGGCATTTTATTGATTGCATTTATTTGATTGGTATCAAGTGATTTTGGATATGCATTAATTCAAATAAGCCTAAGTGACAATTGATATAACTGAATTCTAAGTATCCAACACTAAAATGTAGAGCAAAAGGAAAAACAACTGCTAAATTGAACTTCATAGGGGGAGCTACCTTATTCAGGGGGAGCTTACTTGTGAGGATCACTTTCTTAAAATTTTGATTTAAAAATCCTATGCATATACTCAATGTTTTTATAATCATCAAAAAGGGGAGATTGTTGACCCAATTATTGATTTTGATGATTAATAAAGGAATTGAGTATATTTATTTGATTACTAATAGATTTGATAAGTGTTTCAGGGCTTAAAAATATTTGATTGATTTAAAGGCATTAAGAAACGTGTTTTGAATCAATTGCAAAATATAAGTTTCAAAGTTTCAGAGCCTGGAGTCGACACCTAGGAATGCTGGAGCCGACCCCATGGCCAGTCAAATATTCTTCTGATTTTTGATACGGTCGGAGCCGACACCTAGAGTTTCGGAGCCGACACCCAGAGTTTCGGAGTCGACACTTACAGTGTCTGGAGCCGACTCCGATGCGGGGACAGAACGTTTGATTTTTGACTACCTCGGAGCCGACACTTACAGTCTTTTGGAGCCGACACCTGAGTATGGCGAGCCGACACCTAACTTTTTCGAGCCGACTCCTCGACGAACTCAGAACTTTCTATTTTTGGATAAACGACTTGGAGCCGACACCTGAAAAGTTGGAGCCGACTCCAACCTATCTGGAACGAAATTTTAAAATGCCAGATCAGCTCTAACGGTAATATTTTCTTTTTACCTAACTTCTAACGGATATATTTTGTTTGGAAAAACTTTCCAGGTACATTCCAACGGCTAGTTTTCTCACCAAAAATGGATTAAAGGAAATCTATAAAAGGGGAGAAAGCTCGTTTGAAAAAAAATGAAAAATCGGAGTGAATACAAATCAAAAATCCGAGAAGTCTTGAGCCTGAAATCAAAGAGAAAAGTATCCAAACTCAAATCCTTCCACTCCAAAAAGCTCAAAGAGAAATCCAAGGCTCATATTGGAAAAATCGAGGATTCCCAAAATAGAAGAAAAAGCTCTGTTTTCTCAACTTCTCATCTGCAACATTTGCAACGAATCAAAGCTGAGGCCTGATTCAACATCTCAGAGAGAAGAGGAAAAGAAGAAAAGCTCAAATCCACAATCTTCAAACAGGCTTTTCTAACCTTACTTATTCATTTTGAATATTCGCTCATTTGAGGAGCTTTGTATTATTGAAAAATATTATTCTTTCTTGTTTGTGCTAGTTCTATCAAGGGGATTGAACTAGTGGAGGTAGTATACCTCGGGTCAAGCTAGATTAGCTTGAGTTTAGGGTTTTGTGCTGGTGAGCCCGGAAAACCGGCTGGGTTCGTTGTGATCCCTGGGAAACAACAAGTTTGAGTTGTGATCTTGTAAAATAACTCGACTGTAATCAAGAGGATTATAGTGTGGACCCAAGTGGATCTTGGGAGTGGACGTAGGTGTTGGATACACCGAACCACTATAAAACCTTTGTGTTTGCGTGCTTTGATTATCTCTTTCTCTATCTCCTTGGTTGTACTTAACATTCGCATTGCATTTCATCTATCTCCAAGCACATAGTTGTTAAAAGGTTTAAAATTTTTTAAAGAACCCAATTCACCCCCCCCTCTTGGGTTGCCATTTGGGCCAACACTAAGAATATCCATCCCCCACTTAGCAAAGGGCCAAGCGGAGGAAATAGGGACCCGACTGGCAGAGGGGAGCCTCTAGATGTTGGAGTGCCTCTGACATGGGTCACAGGCTCGGACGAGATCATCGGCATCCTTTTGCATGGTAGGCCAGTAATATCCCTGGCGCTGCACTTGTGGATAGAGATCGACTCCTCAGATGACTGCCATAAATTCCTTCGTGCACCTCCCGAAGAGCATAGTCAGCCTCAGATTGGTGGAGGCATTTGAGCAGCGGCATGGAAAAGGACCGCTTATAGAGCTGGTCGTCGATCAGCATATGGTGGGTAGCTTGTAATCTCAGCTTTCTTGCCTCTTTGCGGTCGGCTGGGAGCGACCCTTCTCTAAGATACTTCAATATGGGGTCGAACCGAGATGGCTCGACCTCATCTGCATCACTCGGTCTACTTCCGCGATGCTAGGCTTTTTCAAGATTTTCAAAGGGAACTTCTGCTCGGAGTCCATCGACTCCGCAGTTGCTAGCCGGGATAATAGATTGGCACGAGCATTTTTGGATCCGGGGATCTGGATAACTTCGAATTCAAAGAAGTGAGAGAATAGGTTCCACACCTCTTGGAGATACTGAATCATGTTTGGCTCTCGGGCATCAAACTCGCCCCGCATGTGACCAACTACCAACTGAGAGTCATTAAAGGCATTCAGCTTCTTCACTTTCAGATCACGGGCGATTCAGAGTCCGGCGAGCAGAGCTTCATATTCGGCTTCGTTGTTAGAGGCTGGGAAGGATAACCGAATGCCATACTCAAAGGTCGCCCCCTCGGGGCTAGTGAGGATTAGACCAGCACCGGAGCCATTTGGCGTTGGAGGATCTGTCGACGTGGAGCAGCCACAGGGCACTTGATCTTGGATGTTCGGAGAAGTCTGCAGTGGAGCCATCCTCCGGGATGGTACATTCAAGGAGGAAATCAGCTAGAATCTGGGCTTTGATGGCCAGGCGTGGTTGATAGCGGATATCATGCTCGCTTAACTCAACGGCCCACTTAGCCATTCTTCCTGATGTCTCGGGACGATGGACCACCGCCTTGATGGGTTGGTCGGTGAGGACTGTCACAGAGTGCGCTTGGAAATATGGTCGTAATCTTCGAACCGATATTACCAAAGTCAAGATCAGCTTCACGATTCATGTGTACCTTATCTCGGTGTCCCGGAGCAGTTTGCTAACATAGTAGACCAGCTTTTGGGTTTTCTTCTCTTCTCTGACCAAAATCGAGCCAACCACAACTTCAGAGGCTGCCAGGTACAGAAACAACATTTCTCCCGGATTGGGGTTGCTGAGGAGGGGTGGCGAGCCAAGATACTTCTTAAGGTCTTCGAACGACTTTGGCACTCGGGAGTCCATTGAAAGTTCTTGGCAGATCGGAGAGCTTTGAAGAAAGGAAGGCTCCTCTCAGCCGACCGAGCCACGAAGCGATTGAGGGCCGTAATCCTCCCCATCAGGTGCTGGACTTCTTTGATGGATGTCGGGGGCATCATTTGCTGAAGGGCTTGAATCTTCTGTAGGTTGGCCTCGATGCCTCGCTGAGAAACCATAAAGCCCAGAAACTTTCCCGAGGTGACACCGAAGGTGCACTTCGTTGGATTGAGCTTCATCCGATACTTTTGGAGTGTTGCGAAGCTTTTAGAAAGATCCCCAATATGCTGGGACGCTTCCTTACTCTTCACTAGCATGTCGTCAACGTATACCTCCATGTTCCAACCAATTTGCTCCTTAAAGACCTTGTTTACTAGCCTTTGGTAAGTGGCGCCTATATTTTTCAGACCAAAGGGCATGACACAGTAACAATAGGTATCTCGATCGGTTATAAAGGCGGTCTTTTCTTCATCCTCGGGTGCCATCCAAATCTAGTTATAGCCTGAGTATGCGTCCATGAAGGTCAGCATATGATGGCCGGAGGTGGCATCCACGAGCTGGTCAATCCGAGGGAGAGGGAAGCTGTCCTTTGGGCACGCCTTATTAAGGTCGATGAAGTCGATGCAGATTCACCATTTGCTGTTCGACTTCTTCACCATAACAACATTGGACAGCCAGCTTGGATAATTTACCTTCCGAATGAAGTTTGCCTCGATGAGCTTGTCCATCTCTTCTTCAATTGCTCTCTGCCAGTTAGGGGAAAAGCTCCTTTTCTTCTGCTTCACAGGTTGGGACATCTCGTCCACATTAAGATGGTGGACGAGGACGTCCAGACTGATCCTAGGCATATCTGAGGTTGATCAGGCGAAGACATCAGCATTCCTTCGGAGGAAATTGATCAGCTCTAGCCGGATCTCCCCCTTCAACAGCGACCCGATCCTTATGGTTCGGTCAGGCCGAGCTTCGTCCAATGGCACCTCCTCCAGCTCTTCGGCTGGTTCTCCTCGCTGCTCGGTGAAATCCTTCTGAGTGTCCAGTCCATCGTCCTCGGGCAATCTGGATTGCAGGCTGGTGATGAAACACTGCCGAGTTATAGCTTGACTTCCTCGAACTACGCCTACCCCTCCCTCGGTAGGAAACTTCATAACAAGATATGGGATGGAGACAACGTCTTTGAGGGACATCAAGCCGGGTCTTCCCAAGATTGCATTATAGGGCGACCGGAGCTTGGTCACCAAGAAATCTGCATACACAGTGGCCATGCGGGGCCAGGTCCCCGCACAGACCGTCAAGGTTATGACCCCCTATGGGGTAATGACATCGCCGGTGAACCCCATTAGGGTGGAGTCCACGGCTCGGAGATTCTCCATGAGATGTTTCATCTTCACAAACACATCGATATACAAAACGTTGATGGAGCTTCCACTATCAATGAGAATTCGGCTTACATCATAGTTGTTCAAGTTAAGAGATACAACTAGCGCATCATCGTGCGGGAACTGTATCCCGTGGAAGTTGTCGTTGGAGAAAGAAAGCTTGTCAGGTCGTGCTTTCTTCGGCGCCAAACCTTCTTCATTGTCCCTCCCGCCTGAAGGACTACCGACCACCTCAATAATGTTAATGTGGCCAGCAATCGGAGGATTTGGAGGGGGAGGAGGTTGCTGCTAGGGCTCAGGCCGGCGATCGCCCCTGTTTCTTGACTCGGGGGCTCTCCTGAACTGATCCAGTCTACCCGCTGGATGAGCCTTTCAATCTCATTCTTCAGTTGCCAGCACTCTTCAGTGTCGTGGCCATGGTCACGGTGGTAGCGGCAATACTTGGCGGGGTCTCTCCGGGCCGCATTCCCTCAGAGAAGAGGAGGTCGAGGGAGTTGGTGCTCGATTTCCATGAGGATCTCCACTCTTGGGGCAGTAAGCGGAGTGAACCGGTGGAACCTCCTAGGCGGGCTCTGAGTGCGGTTCCTTGGCGACGGTTGGGGAATCCTCTGGCGGTGCGGCGGACTTGGCCGGCGGTCAAGTCGGTGCTTATCAGAGCCCTTGGGCTCCTTCTTCTTCGTTAGTTCGGCTTGGGCGGCTCTCCGCAACTCTTCGACTCTGGCATATTTGTTTGCCAGAGCCATCATATCGGAGAGGTTTGGAGGGTAGCTGACTTCCAGCGCTAGATAAAAGTTGCTCTCCTTCAATACTCTGCCTGCTAGGGCGGACATGGCCACCTCATGATTAAGGTGGTCCACCTCCAGCATGGCCATATTAAAACGGCCGAGATAATTCTTCAGGGACTCCCCCTCTCTCTGCTTAGCCTCAGAGAGGGAGTCGGATCTCCATCGGTGACGGCAGCTGCTGACGAACTGGCTGATGAAGAGGTGGCTCAGCTCGTCGAATGCAGAGGATCGTATCTGATGCCCCGCGGAACATCATTATCGGTCGGAAGCTGCTGAGATGGTCGTTGGGATCGGAGGAGCCATGATAAGGCTCAATGGCAGGCAGCTTGACGTGGGAGGGAATTACTTCCTCCATGATATTCTTAGAGAAGGGGATGCCCTACTTTGCCTTATTCTAAAGCGGATGGGCCTGCTTGGCGACGTCTAGCTCTTGACGCATTTCTTGGAGTTGGTGGCGGATCTCCCCGTCAGGAAGAGCAGAAGGGGCAGGACAAGGAGAATACTGAGATGGTGTTGAGTCATGGCGAGAGTACACCGGGGAGAGAGATTAGGCCCGCCAAGATCTAGGGAGATCTTTGTCGTAGGCTCGTTGGGGAGCTGGCTCAGCTTCCCTAGGACGGCAAGGGGGGTCCGCAATCCCATGCGGACTGGAAGAAGAGATTGCTGGATGAGCAGGGGCTGCATCCTCCTCAGGAGGGTGAGGGGTATGAGCAGCCGGATGGAGGGCTTCGGAGTGCCCCTGAATCAAGTGGGCCGGAGCCTGGACTTGCTGGACCAGTAAAGCAAACTGGTCCTGGATCATCGGGGCCGCCGGTGGTGACGGAGTCTCAATTGCGGTGGCGGCGGCGCAACAATGCTCACCGGATCAGGTCTTTGAGAGGCAACCTGATCTTGGGCTTCGGAGGTAGCCTTTCTTCGGTTGGCCATGGGAGGAGTTCTCTTTCAGATCGAGATCCTTCTCTCCTGGATCACAAGTTTTGAGGGACTTGAGGGCCCTTCCTCTAGCACCAATTTGTTGCTGCTGAAATCTGTCCTTCGACTCGAGCGCGATCGGGCTTCGAGATGGGCTTCCTCCTGGGCAGACCTGCAAAACAGTCCTCACGCGAGAGGCGTTGGGGGTGGCCCTCTGCGAAAGACCCTCCGATGCTCAAGTCAGTGGAGATCGACAATCAACAAAAATGAGGAGAAGGCTCTCGCTGAAGAGTCTCTCTAGAGCTTAGAGTAGAGCACTAATGGCGGAAGCAAAGGCAGAGAAGGAGAGAGGGTGCTAGTGAGCAAGTGTGCATACCTGAGGAGCCGACAGACGACTCTATTTATAGAGGGTCACCTGATTCCTTGAGGGCGTTGTGGGTCCGAAAGTTGTTAGGATCTGAATCCAGTCCATTATGAGATCGGTAGGATTCGTATCTGGTTAGTTAGAGGATCGACGGCTGGGAAAGCTTGTTGATGTCTCGATATTTGGCGAGTGCATAGGCTCCAGGGCCCTAGGCCACTCTCAGTTATGATTTCTATTTGGAATCTTACTACTTCAAGTTTTCCCGCGCCGAATTCCGTAGAGGTATATGTATCGCTCGGACTTGGCCGAGTGATAGGAGAGATCGGCTAGAAAGGCCGGGTGGTGGAGTAGCTCGGCCAAGGAGGCCGAAAGATGAAATGACTCGGTCAAAGGGACTGAGAGATGATATGGCTCGGCTAGGGCCGAGAGATGACAAAGCTCGACCGGGGCCGAGAGATGATAGAACTCGGCTGGAGCCGAAAGACGATAGAGCTCGGCTGGGGCCGAGAGGCGATAGGGCTCGGCTGGGGCCGAGAGGCGACAGGGCTCGGCTGGAGCCGAAAGATGATGAAGCTCGGCTTGGGCCGAGGGACGATGAAGCTCGGTTGGGGCTGAGGAACGACAGGGCTCGGCTAGAGCCGAAAGATGATGAAGCACGGCTTGGGCTGAGGGACGATATAGCTCGGCTGGGGTCGAGGGACGTGATTCGCGTTTTGGGAATCCTTGGCTCGGTGAGGGGCTAGGGCGCTCCGACTTACCAAGGTTGACTTATCTTTGGTGGGTATAACACAGCGAATAGGGATCAGGGCTAGCCTTAGCCATGTGCACGATTATTAATGCACAGCGATTTTATCCCTCAATAAGACTAATTACTTAAACTGTTTCTATTACTTAGTAAGAATTGGAAGCAACTTAATTAGGCGCAGAACATCCCTCCCCTCCTTATAAGAACTAATTTATCCTTGAGGGTTTGCCTTAAAGAGATGAATTTTGATCTCATTAAGGTCTTCCAAATTGCATTTGTTGGTGATAGGCCACGCCAATGAATTAAATTGAATCCCATCTGAGATGCTTTCATTGCCTACAGAGCAAAGAATAAAATATTTTACCAAATTGCGTCCTATAAAAGATGCTTTCATTGCCGACAGAGCAAATAATAAATATTTTGATGTACAGATAAGTTTAAGGAGGCAGCACATGCAGTGAAACTATGCCCTCTCCATTTGATTTGGATATTTATAAAGCATCAATATTGAGAGCAGAGAAAATCTTTGACAAATTCCTAATAAATGAGGTGTCCGCATAAAAATTCGGCCTAGGCGATAGGCCCTTTTAGAGCAATCTTTACACTGAATTTAACCATGAATTTAATTAGATTAGACCGGAGGGGCTCGAGTCAAGCCATGACAGGTCCAAATTAAATATGACAACTTTATATAATTAGTCATCAATTTAAGAGTTAGCAATAATTAATAATTTTGTAATAATTAGTTATAATTTAGAACCTTGAAAGGTTTAATTAAACATATATTAGAATTTTTGATTGTATATAATTATTTAAATTTATTTAATATATATTAATTTGAAATTAAATATTCATTATAAAAATTTCATGTATCTTTTTCTTTAAACTTTTGTGTTCTTATCGGATCAAAAAGTTTAAATTCAATTTTAATCAAATTTAATTAAAATATATAAAATTTACTTATAATAAATCATAATCTACATAAATTATGAATAAAATTTATTTTTATATCATTTAAAATAATAACTTTATAAAAATAAATTTTAAAAAAATATTATTTAAGCATTTGTTATTACATCATGTGAATGAGCCGCGAGTCGTTGGTGGTGCTCATGTATCGTCGTTGTATCTCTGCGAAGTGCTATATATTGCATCAAATGGGAGAAAGAAAATAAGTTAGGCTGATAAGTTTTAAATTCAATCCCAAGCCAATCAACTTGCTGATGTAGGTAATATCTAAGGAAAAAGCAACCGTCGCAGCGAGTCGGAAGACAGGCAGTAAAACCCTTAGGGGTATGGTGACAGGCCGAAGCGAGTCAAGAGACAGATTCATACGAACAAAGGCATCATAACTTAAAACGTCCATCGAGCTTCCACTGTCAACTAGGATTCTTTTTATAGAATGCTTAGCGATCGTCATGGACACAACGATGCTATCGTCATTTTTGTTGACCACCCCCTCTAGGTCCATTTTAGAAAAGGGGATTACAGAATCTAACTCCCCTTTCCCCCGGCCTCTTGGATGGATCGCCTGCCCCCCAGGAGATCATTGCCACCATCTTCTCAGTCGGAGCATTGTCGATCATTAGTGGCGGAGGCACTGACGGGCCAGGAGCACTTGGGTTTTCCTCTGAACGAACTTTCCCAGGTGGCCCCGTTGGATAAAGTCCTCTATCTCCTTCTTCAGCTGGCGACAGTTGTCGGTGTCGTGGCCGTGATCTCGATGGAAGCGGCATTATAGATTCTTGTTGCGGGGGTCTTCGGGTTCAGCGGAGGAGGGTGCTGAAGATAGGGCTCGCCCTAGATCTCGAGCAGGATGTGAGATATCGGGGTGAGCAAGGGTGTGAATGGGCCATCTCTCGGTGCAAGAGCCCGAGGATGGTTGTTCGGTCGGCGGGGAGGCTCGGGCCTCCTGGGACGAACCTCAGTAGGCTCAGAACAAGCAGCTTCTTGGTGGTGTTTCCGTTAGCCTCGCACCGGGAGGAGTCAGCCTCGTTGGTGCGGATGTACTTTTGGGCCCGGCTCAAGAGCTCGGCATAGGAGCTAGGCGGCTTCTTGTCGAGGGAGTATGCAAAGCGGGAGGGATAGAACCCCCGCTTCAAGGCCAAGCTGGCCACAGAGTCCTCGAGGTTATAGACCTCTAGTGCTGCCTCTTTGAATCGAGCGACGTAGTCCCGCAGGGACTCACCACTCTTCTGCTGGACGGAGAAAAGACTGTCCGCCACTCTGGTATCCTTCGGTAGGTATCAAAATGGGCCAAGAAGGCCCTCTCTAACTGGCGCAAGAAGTTGATACTCCACAGTGGCAGGCGGGAGTACCAGGCTCGAGCAGCCTTCTTCAAGGTGACGGGGAAGGCGATGTAAAGAAGTGAGTCGATTGCCCCCTGGACCTGAATGAGGACCTTGTAACTCTCCAAATGGTCCAGGGGATCGGTGGTCCCGTCGTACGGGTCCAGCTGAGAAAGACGGAACCGGGTTGATATTGGTTCCTCCATGATGCGGCGGGACGCGGTGGTCGGCTGTCATAGTCCGCCTCTGGTGGATTGGTGATCCGGCAACTGAGCTCCTCCAGCCGCTGGTTGTACTTGTTGAGCCGGCGCTCAGCCCGGTGGGCTATTCAGCCATCAAAGGACCCCTCCCTCGAGGATTCTGAGGAGGGGAAGAATGGCGGCGTGCTGATGGGGGCGCTCTGCCTCCCTCCCATGCCGGCGCCTAGAGAAGCACTGACGTGGCGAGAGGGTGACCGGGCCTCTTGGAGGCCTCCCGGTGGTAGGCCTGGCGAAGCGCAGCGGTGGCGAGCCTCTCGGGCGGGAGACCTCCCCCAAGAAGAGTGTTGGCTGGGTTAGACCACTCCTGAAACTGACAGGAGTGGCCCCGGCTGCTGCGCAGCTGCCGGTTGCTGCTGCAGGACTTGAACCGCCGCCACCAGCGACTGAACTTGCATGATGAGGGCAGCGAGCCAATCTTCTTGAAGCTGCTGCGGTGGTGGGTGCAGGGACATCGGCCAGGGGAGCAGATGGGCCGACCGCTAGCGGGTCAGCTCCCTGAAGCTGCCCTCCAGCGTGACTGGTGGAGACTTTTTGTGCACGAGTCATCACCATTGCTTGAGAGCTCAAGGAAAGAGAAATTGTCTCTGACTGGTTCGAAGCTTTTCTCTCTTGATCCTCCCTACCTGGCGCACCAATCTGTTGACGCCAATTCACCTTCCTCCAACACCAGGGAAAAAGATCTTCCTCGACGGGCTCCTGCAATAAAGTCCCCAGAGACCGGTTGGTCCGGTGGGGACCCTCCGACGCTCAAGTTAGCAACTTGGGAACAGATAATAGTTAACTAACAGAAAAGAGCTAGAGAACTTAGAGTTCAGGATCCTTCCCTCGTCGTGAGTGTGTGCCTTTATACCTATTCGAAGGTCTCTTTTTCCCGCTTCTAGAAGGTTGCTGATTTTGAGGTGCCGTTGTCCGGTAACAAACGGAAGGCAAGGCTGACAGTGATGGGTCGCAACCGACACTGTGCATGTCAGAGGTGTCCTGCCTCGCCTACCACCTGCCAAGCGCGGTGCTATGGGTGGCAGGCGGACCTGGTCCTGACAAGCATGCGCCATTACGGGGCATGGCCACGTGTTGTTGCAAGCAAGTGGTGGACCACGTGGCTGCTGCAAGCGATTGGTGGCCATGTGGGCGTGTTAGGCGGCTCGAGGCTGTAGGTGGCCAGGCCCGGAGGCCAGACCGTGGGTAGCTCGAGGCCGAGGCCGAGGCGGAAGCTCGAGGCGGAAGCTCGAGGCTGAGGGGACATTGGGTCCGAGGCCGAGGGGACGCTAGAGACCGAAGGGGTCTCGAAGGCCGAGGGGACGCTGAAGGCCGAAGGGGCCTCGAAGGCCGAGGGGGTCTCGGAGGCTGAGGCCATCCGTAAGACTGAGGCAGGGCTCCGTTAGTTACCTTCACTGTTAACTTTGATGGTGCTGGATCAGCTACATCGCTTTCTTTGCCGGCAGAGCAAAGAATAAATATTTTATGATACGCACAAGTTGAAGGGCCGGCATCTTTCACTGCGCCCCTCTCCATTTGATTTGGATATTTAATAAAGCATCAATATTGCTTTGACAAATTTTTAATAAATGAGGTGTCCGCATAAAAATTCGACCTAAGCGATAGGCGGGTATTAGAGCAATGTTTACGCTGAATTTAACCATGGATTTATTTAGACCTTTTGTTTTTTTAATAATTAGATTAGACTGGAGGGGCTCAATATAACATCCAGCCAAGCCATGACAGGTCCAAAATTAAATATGACAACTTTATATAATTAGTCACAAATTTAACAGTTAACAATAACTAATAAATTTTGTAATAATTAGTTATAATTTAGAACCTTGAAAAGTTTAATTAAACCGATATTATTAGATTTTTTTATTATCTATAATTATTTAAAACTTATTTAATATATAATTAATTTGAGATTAAATATTCATTATAAAAATTTCATGGATTCTTCTTCTTTAAACTTTTGTGTTCTTATCGGATCAAAAGTTTAAATTCAATTTTAATCAAATTTAATTAAAAATATATAAAATTTACTTATAATAAATCATAATCTACATAAATTATGAATTAAATTTTTTTTATATCATTTAAAAAATAACTTTATAAAAAATATTATTTAAGCATTTGTTATTATGTCATGTGAATGAGCCGCGAGTCATTGATGGTGCTCATGCATCGTCGTTGTATCGATGCGAAGTGGTATATGTTGCATCAAATGCGAGAAAGAAAATAAGTTGCTGATAAGTTTTAAATTCAATCCCAAGCCAATCAACTTGCTGGCATAGGTGATATCTAAGGAAAAAGCAACCGCCGCCTTGTTAGAATGTGTCGAGGGGTAAAATCATTGTGCATCAAATCGTGCACGAGGCTAAGGCTAGCCCTGGTTCTTACTCGCTGTGCAACACCCGCCAAGGATAAGTTGGCCTGGGTAGGTTAGGGCGCCTTAGCCCCTTCCAAGCCAAGGATTCCCAAGGCGCAGATCACATCTCTCGGCCCCGGCCGAGCTATACCATCTCTCGGCCCCCGCCGAGCTATATCATCTCTCGGTCCCGTTGACCGAGCCATTTCGTCTTTCGGCCTCCTTGGCCGATCTACTCCCATCACCTGGCCCCTCTAGCCGATCTCTCCTATCACTCGGCCTAACTCGAGCGATACCTGCATCTCTATGGAATTCGGTGCGTGGGAACTTGAAGTCAGAGATTCCAAACAGAAATCACATTCGGGAGTGGCCTAGGACCATGAGAGTGGCCTAGAGCCCCGAAGCCTATGCCTTCGCCAAATCTCGAGATATCAACAGGCTCTCCCAGCCATCGATCCTCTAACTAACCAGATATGAATCCTACTAATCTTATAACAGACTGGATTCAGTTCCTAATAACTTTCGGACCCACAACGCCCTTAGGGAATCAAGTGATCCTCTGTAAATAGAGTCGTCTGCCGACTCCTCAGGTATGCGCACTTGCTCACTGGCACCCTCTCTCCCTCTGCCTTTGCTTCCGCCATTACTGCTCTGCTCAGAGCCCCTGGAGAGACTCTTCAGCGAGAGCCTTCTCCTCATTTTTTTTGTTGATTACCGATCTCAACTGACTTGAGCATCGGAGGATCTTCCGCAGAGGGCCACCCCCAACACCTCTCATATGAGGACGGTTTTGCAGGTCCACCCAGGCAGAAGCCCCATCTCGAAGCATGATTGCGCCCGAGTCGGAGGACAAATTCCAGCAGCAACAAATTGGTGCTAGAGGAAGGGCCTCAAGTCCCTAAAAACTTGTGATCCAGGAGACCAGGATCTCGATCTGATAGAGAACTCCTCCCATGGCCAACCGAAGAAAGGCTACCTTTGAAGCCCGGATCAGGTCGCCTCCCAAAGACCTAATCCGGTGAGTAGTGTCGCGCCGCCGCCATCGTCAGTTATGACCCATCACCACTGGTGGCCCCGGTGACTCAGGACCAGTTCGCCTCACTGGTCCAGCAAGTCCAGGCTTTGGCCCACCTGATCCAGGGGCGCTCCGAAGCCCCTCATCTAGCTGCTCCTTCCCCTTGCCCTCCTGAGGAGGATGCAGCCCCCGCTCATCCAGCGATCTCTTCTTCCAGCCCGCACGGGGTTGCGGACCCCCCTCGCCGTCCCAGAGAAGCTGAGCTAGCTCCCCAAGGAGCCCGCATCAAAGATCTCCCAAGATCTTGGCGGGCCCGATCCCTCTCCCCGGTGTACTCTCGCCATGATTCAACACCGTTCCAGTATTCTCCTAATCGTGCACCTTCTGCTCTTCCTGATGGGGAGATCCGCCGCCAACTCCAAGAAATGCGTCAAGAGCTGGACGCCACCAAGCAGGCCCATCCGCTTCAGAATAAGGCGGAGCAGGGCATCCCCTTCTCTAAGAAGATCATGGAGGAAGTGATTCCCTCCCACGTCAAGCTGCCTGCCATCGAGCCTTATCATGGCTCCTCCGACCCCGATGATCATCTCAGCAGCTTCCGATCGATCATGATGTTTCATGGGGCATCAGATGCGATCCTCTATTGCACTTTCCCTTCCACCCTCAGGGGATATGCCTGAACCTGGTTCAATGCTTTGAAACCAGGTTCCATTAATTCTTTTGATGTGCTGAGCCGCCTTTTCATCAGCCAGTTCGTTAGTAGCCGCCGTCACCGATGAGATCCGACTCCCTCTCTGAGGTTAAGCAGAGAGGGGAGTCCTTGAAGAATATCTCGGCCATTTCAACACGGCCATGCTAGAGGTGGACCACCTTAATCATGAGGTGGCCATGTCCGCCCTGGCGGGTGGAGTATTGAAGGAAAGCGACTTTTACCTGGTGCTGGAGGTCAGCTACCCTCCTAACCTCTCCAACATGATGGCTTTGGCAGACAAGTATGCCAAAGTCGAGGAATCACGGAGAGCCATTCGAGCCAAGCTGACAAGAAGAAGGAGCCCAAGGCTCAGATAAGCACGACCAGCCTGCCAGCCAAGTCTGCCTCGCCACCAAAGGATTCCCCAACCGCCGCCAAGGAACCGCACTCGGAGCCCGCCAAGGAGGTTCCAACGATTCACTCGCTTACTACCCCAAGAGTAGAGATCCTTAGGAAATCGAACGCCAACTCCCTCGACCTCCTCCTCTCCGAGGGAATGCGGCCCGGAGAGATCCGGCCAAGTATTGCCGCTACCACCGTGACCATGGTCACGACACTGAAGAGTGCTGGCAACTAAAGAATGAGATTGAAAGGCTCATCCAGCGGGGTAGACTAGACCGGTTCAGGGGAGCCCCCAAGCCTAGAATGGGGGCGATCGTCGGCCCGAGCCCCAGCAGCAACCTCTTCCTCCTCCAAATCCTTCGATCGCTGGCCACATTAATGTGATTGAGGTGGTCGGTAGCCCTTCAGGCGGGAGGGACGATGAAGAAGTTCGGCATCGAAGAAAGCACGACTTGACGAGCTTTCTTTCTCCAACGATGACTTCCAGGGATTCAGTTCCCGCATGATGATGCGCTAGTTGTATCTCTTAATCTGAACAACTATGATGTAAGCCGAATTCTCATTGATAGTGGAAGCTCCGTCAATGTTTTGTACCTTGATGTGTTTGTGAAGATGAAGCTTCTCATGGAGAATCTCCGAGCCGTGGACTCCACCCTAATGGGGTTCACCGGCGATGTCATTACCCCGGAGGGGGTCGTAACCTTGACGGTCCGAGCAGGAACCTGGCCCCGCATGGCCACTGTGTATGCTGATTTCCTGGTGACCAAGCTCCGGTCGCCTTACAACGCATCTTGGGAAGACCCGGCTTGATGTCCCTCAGAGCCGTCGTCTCCATCCCGCACCTTGTTATGAAGTTCCCTACCGAGCGAGGGGTAGGTAGTTCAGGGAAGCCAAGCTATAGCTTGGCAGTGTTTCGTCATCAGCCTGCAATCCATATTGCCCGAGGTCGATGGACTAGACACTCGGGAGGATTTTGCCGAGCAGCGAGGAGAACCAGCCAAAGAGCTGGAGAAGTACCGCTAGATGAAGCTCGGCCCGACCGAACCATAAGGATTGGGTCGCTGCTGAAAGGGAAGCCCCGGCTGGAGCTGATCGACTTTCTCCGAAGAAATGCTAATATCTTCGCCTGGTCAGCCTCAGATATGCCTAGGATCAGCCCGGACATCCTCGTCCACCGTCTTAATGTGGACAAAATGTCACGACCCGTGAAGCAAAAGAAAAGAAGCTTCGCCCCTGATCGGCAGAGAGCAATTGAAGAAGAGGTGGACAAGCTCATCAAGGCAAACTTCATTCGGGAGGTAAATTATCCAAGTTGGCTGTCCAATGTTGTTATGGTGAAGAAGTCGAACGGCAAATGGCGAATCTGCATCGACTTCACCTACCTTAATAAGCATGCCGAAGGATAGCTTCCCTCTCCCTGGATCGACCAGCTCGTGGATGCCACCTCCGACCATCAGATGCTGACCTTCATGGACGCATACTCAGGCTATAACCAAATTCAGATGGCACCCGAGGATGAAGAAAAGACCGCCTTCATAACCGATCGAGGTACCTATTTCTATCATATCATGCCCTTTGGTCTGAAAAATGCAGGCGCCACTTATCAAAGGCTGGTAAATAAAGTCTTCAAGGAGCAAATCGGTCAGAACATGAGGTATACGTTGACGACATGCTAGTGAAGAGTAAGGAAGCATCCCAGCATATTGGGGATCTTTCTGAAAGCTTCGCGACACTCCGAAAGTATCGGATGAAGCTCAATCCAACGAAGTGCGCCTTCGGCATCACCTCGGGGAAGTTTCTGGGCTTCATGGTTTCTCAGCGAGGCATCGAAGCCAACCCGCAGAAGATTCAAGCCCTCCAGCAAATGGCACCCTCAACATCTATCAAACAAGTCCAATGCTTGACAGAAAGGATTGCGGCCCTCAACCACTTCGTGGCTCAGTCGGCCGAGAGGAGCCTTCCTTTCTTCAAAGCTCTTCGATCTGCCAAGAACTTTCAATGGACTCTCGAGTGCCAAAAGTCATTCGAGGACCTAAAATGATATCTTGGCTCGCCACCCCTCCTCAGCAGCCCCAATCCGGGAGAAATGCTGTTTATGTACCTGGCAGTCTCTGAAGGTGCAATTAGCTCGGTTTTGGTCAGAGAAGAGAAGAAGACCCAAAAGCTGATCTACTATGTCAGCAAACTGCTCCAGGACGCCGAGACAAGGTACACCCGAATCGAGAAGCTGGTCTTGGCCCTGATAATATCGGTTCGGAGGTTATGACCATATTTCCAAGCGCATTTCTTGACGGTCCTTACCGACCAACCCATCAAGGCGGTGGTCCATCGCCCCGAGACATCAGGAAGAATGACTAAGTGGGCCATTGAATTAAGAGAGCATGATGTCCGTTATCAACCTCGCCCGGCCATCAAAGCCCAGATTCTAGCTGATTTCCTCCTTGAATGCACTATCCCAGAAGATGACTCCGCTCTGGACTCTCCTGAGCATCCAAGATCAAATGCCCTGTGGCTGCTCCACGTCAACGGATCCTCCAATGCCAATGGCTCTGGTGCTGGTTTGACTCTCACCAGCCCTGAGGGAACGACCTTTGAGTACGGCATTTGATTCTCCTTCCCAGCCTCCAACAACGAAGCTGAGTATGAGGCCCTGCTCGCTGGACTCCGAATTGCCCGTGATCTGAAGGTGAAGAGGCTGAATGCCTTTACCGACTCTCAGTTGGTAGCTGGTCACGTGCAGGGCGAGTTTGAGGCCCGAGAGCCAAACATGATTCGGTACCTCCGGTAGGTGCGGGACTTGCTCTCCCACTTTTCTGAATTTGAAGTTCTTCAGATCCCTAGATCCGAAAATGCTCACGCTGATCTATTATCCTGATTGGCGACTGCGGAATCAATGAGTTCTTAACAAAAGTTTCACCTGGAAGTCCTGGAAAAGCCTAGCATCGCGGAGACAGACCGAGTGATGCAGATTGAAGTCGAGCCATCTTGGTTCGACCCAATATTAAAGATCTTAAAGAAGGGTCGCTCCCAGCCGACCGCAAAGAGGCAAGGAAGCTAAGGTTGCAAGCAACCCACTATGTGCTGATCGACGATCAGCTATATAAGCGGTCCTTTTCCATGCCGCTACTCAGATGCCTCCGCCCGTTTAAGGCTGACTATGCTCTTCGGGAGGTGCACGAAAGAATTTGTGGCAGCCATCTGGGGAGTCGATCTCTATGCCACAAGGTACTGCGTAGGGATATTACTGGCCTACGATGCAAAAGGATGCCGATGATCTCGTCCGAGCCTATGACCCATGTCAGAGGCACTCCAACATCCAGAGGCTCCCCTCTGCCAGTCTGGTCCCTATTTCCTCTGCTTGGCCCTTTGGTAAGTGGGGGATGGATATTCTTGACCCCTTTTCTCTCACCACCGGATAGAGGAAGTTCTTGTTCGTTGCCATTGACTACTTCACCAAGTGGGTCGAGGCCGAAGCAGTAGCCCAGATAACCGAAGCTCGGGCCCAGGACTTCGTGTGGAGATCCATCATTTGTCGCTTTGGCCTCCCACATACCATCATCACCGACAACGGTAAGCAATTTGATAACCCCAAGTTTCGGGAATTCTGCAAGGATCATGGCATCATTCATTGCCTCACATCAGTAGGGCATCCGCAAGCCAACGGAGAAGCCGAGGTAACAAACCGGACCCTACTTCAGGGATTAAAGCTCGGCTCGCCAGAGCCCAAGACAGATGGGCGGATGAACTTCATCATGTCCTATGGGCCTATCACACTACCCAGAGAATCCCCACCGGTGAGACCCCATTCCGGATGGCCTTTGGCATGGAAGCCATCATCCCTGTCGAGATAGGCCTCCCCTTTCCTTGAGTGGAAGGTTACTCAGAAGAAGCTAATGACGAGCAGCTCCACACCAATCTCGACTTGGTGAAAAAGATTAGGGAAAAAGTTCAAATTAGAATGGCCGCGTACCAGCAAAGAGTGGCCCGCTACCATGCCTCCAGAGTCAAGGGCAAATCCTTCTCGCCCGGTGATCTTGTCCTTCAGAAAGCATCTGTCTCCAAGCCGCTGGAGCAAGGAAAGTTATCTCCAAATTGGGAAGGCCCCTACCAAGTAGCGGAAGTCATCAAGCCCGGCACCTACAAGCTCCAGGACCTGAGCGGGAGATCCATTCCCCGAACGTGGAGTTCAGATAACCTCCGTATATATCATCAATAAAGTATGCTCTCTATAGACTTACCTCATTTACAGCTTCGGCATCTTATTTTTATTTTCTGCGGCATGACCACTGCGATCATTTTTGGAAAGTCGTAATGGGAAACAGATGCCAATTATGCATCCATTCTTGGCACTACCGAGCTATCTCGCCAAGCTTTGAATTAAACTTCCGTACTTCGACTGGGCTGAGCCTTTGAATTAAATCTCCGCACCTCAGCTGGGCAGAGCTCTACTCAATAAAGACTCGATATAGCCAAGCGCTCCCGATGCAGCTGGGAACCAACCGATCTCCAAAACTTAGTTCGGATTTGGGCAGCTTACAAGCCCTGACCGAACCAAACAATCTCCAAAGAGTAGTTCAGATTCGGGCCGCTTACAAGCCCCGGCCGAACCAACCGATCTCCAAAACTTCGTTCGGATTCGGGCAGCTTACAAGCCCCGGTCGAACCAAACAATCTCCAAAGCGTAGTTCGGATACGGGCCGCTTACAAGCTCCGGCCGAACCAACTGATCTCCAAAACTTAGTTCAGATTCGGGTAGCTTACAAGCCCCGATCGAACCAAACAATCTCCAAAGCGTAGTTCGGATTTGGGCCGCTTACAAGCCCCGACTGAACCAACCGATCTCCAAAACTTAGTTCGGATTCGGGCAGCTTACAAGCCCCGGCCGAACCAAACAATCTCCAAAGCATAGTTCGGATTCAGGCCGCTTACAAGCCCCGGCCGAATCAACCGATCTCCAAAGCTTAGTTCGGATTCGGGCCGCTTACAAGCCCCGGCCAAACCAACCGATCTCCAAAACTTCATTCGGATTTGGGAAGCTTACAAGCCCCGACCGAACCAAATAATCTCTAAAGCGTAGTTCGGATTCGAGCCGCTTACAAGCCCCAACCGAACCAACCAATCTCCAAAACTTCGTTCGAATTAGGGCAGCTTACAAGCCCCGACCGAACCAATAAATCTCCAAAACTTCGTTCGAATTCGGGCATCTTACAAGCCCCAGCCAGAACAGATAATCTTCGAAGCGTAGTTTGGATTCGGGCCGCTTACAAGCCCCGGCCGAATCAAATGCTAGAGAAGTATCGTTCGAGTTAGGGCAGCTTACAAGCCCCGGTCGGATCAAATAATCCCAAAACATTGCTCAAAGTTCGAGCAACTAACAAGCCCCGATCGGAACCAAAGGGTAAAAACCTCGGCGACAACCGAGCGATTTCCTGAGGCTCCGGCCTAGTCAAGTAATCTCTCCAATGCCCTGACGCAACTAAGGCGTCCTGCTATACCTCGGTAGAGGCAATCGACCTCCCATTACTCAACAGTAAAGACATGCCACGAGCTGTCTTTCCCCGAAGAAACACCTGCTTCGTTCTACAAATAGGATCACACTTACCTCGTGAGTTCAAAGGACCGCCCAGGTCCCCCCCTTATTCAAACATGGATATATGCTTCCTCTGCTGAGGGCCGGACATTGGCCGTAGCAAGAACAAAGTAGCAATAGTGCTGCCAAAATATGTTGCAACATAAAAAGCATAATATGGGAGCAACAACTCTCAGCGTAAAAAAGAAGCAGGTGCTAAAGAAAGAATGAATGAAAACTTTCTTATTTCCTCATCAAAAGAAAAGTTACAACCTCCTACAAGGAGTTACAAGTGCATCAAAGCACAGGAAATAAAAATGAGTAAATAGCTTGGCTGAACTGCTTCAGTCAGCTTCGGTTAATAATGACAGTTCGGCATCTGATTCAAAAGATCAGGCGACTAGCCAGCTCACCCTGATAAATAGCAAGGCCGGCTTCCCACGGGTCCTTTGGATGAATTAAGAGATCCAAAAAGAGGCACAGACCCGTGGATGCTGATGCTAAGGAAGCTTCCCCCTGAGTAGGATGCTGGGCTGCAGGTCGCTGCCCGATTGAGAGAGCCAGGGGATCATCAACCCCGCACTGCTCTCAACTCTCTCTTCACGTAGCAAAGGATTCCCCTCAGAGAAGAGCCGAGAGTCTAGCCCGGGGGAGAAGGAAGTTCGTACGTGCTACGGTGGTGCCTGTGCACTTCCTACCCTATGACCCCGCAGCCAAACCACAAAGGACACACAGGAAGCGCATATGTGCGCTCTCCATGTGATCTCTGCGGACCTCTTGTGCGCTCTCCATGTGGTCTCCGAAGCTCCTCCCTTGAGGGCAAGCCGCTCTTCAGCGACTCCTTTATCACCCCAGCTGTCCGGGGGAAGACGACTTGCAAAAGAAAAACTCAGTCCCTCCACTCTCAGCTTCAGGGACGCAGGCATCATGAAAATTTCCATAGCTTACAGAGAAGAAAATTTTGGGTATGGCCTGATATGGCCCCTTCCTCCCTTTTTATGGGCAAAATGAACCAGGAGCAGCTGCTAAAGCATAAATCCCTGAGATTCAAAATGCCCTATCCGCGCTACCACGTGGCCTCCTAGGATGAAAACAGCGTCCTTCGATGCGCGCCAAACACGTTGTTCAGCCCATGACGTACGCCAGAAGATTTTCTCTGATCCCGGATCATAGGTCTTAAATGCAGAAAATCGCCCGCTGATCTTAGAGATACGGGCAACCTGGAAAATCGCCCGATGAAAATGACACCCTCCAATGGCAAACAAGTGCTTGCGTCGTACATCGAAACGACCTGCCTTGGAAAAAGCTGACATAATAAGTGTCCCTGGAAAGTACCGAGGCGACCTTTCGCAAACCACAGAGCCGTATTATCCTTTTCGGCAAAGAGAAGAACAGCTCCTTGGAAAAGATAAAAGCATCGGCAGAGTCATAAAAGGGCACAGAAGCCAAGTACTCCTCAATAAACATACCTCGGTATTCCTTCCTCATGCTCAACTGCCCATTGCATTGACGTAAGTCGAGGCATTGCCTTGCATTTTAACCCAAGGCCAAAACTGCCTCCATGCTTCAGAATAAATCAAAGTATCTCCTTTCCGTTCGACATGACTGCACATGATCTTGTGCTTCTGTCTAGTTTAAAGTAACTGCTTTTATCTCAATGGTAACGGAACACACTATAAGCCCCGACCTATACCCAGAATGCGAAAGCATCGGTTAAGGTCGGAGTGCACACCCTATGAATATAAGCCCCGACCTATACCCAGAATGCATAAGCATTGGATAAGGTCGGAGTGCACGTCCTGGGAATATAAGCCCCGGCTAAGACCGAAGTGCGTCTTTTGTCAAAAACCTCGAAGAAAACCGAGCGATATGCAGCATAAGACTCAGACGATAAAGGAAAATATTTCAGAAATGGCAAACAAACAAGAAAGTTCCAGTAAACCTTTCTTCGTTCATTACAAGAGGCAAAAACCAAAGAAAAAATACATTAGCCCTCACAGGGGCTTGATACTTTCTCCAGACGCCGCTGAACGCTCCCCGTGCCGCAGAGCCGAATCAGCCAATCGCTGTCGAAGGGATGCCACCTCCTGCTCTAGCCTACTATTGATTTGGAGAAGGAGCTCGATCTCTCTTGCCGAGACGACCATGTGTTGCTCAGCCATTCTTCGGACTTGCTCGCGGTCCGCGACTAAAGACGCCAAAACCTCCCCATCAACGGTTATCTTGGTACGGCCCCGATGAGGCACCCCAAAGCCGCCA
The DNA here is from genome assembly GCA_900491605.1 of Calamus simplicifolius. Lineage (NCBI taxonomy): Eukaryota > Viridiplantae > Streptophyta > Magnoliopsida > Arecales > Arecaceae > Calamus > Calamus simplicifolius. Next base: position 942,948 of record UESW01003894.1, read on the forward strand.
ACAACGCTGCTTGGCATCCCAGTCGACTTCCCTCCATTCTCGGAAGCCATCCTGTTACTGTAAGCTTGGACAAGCCAACAGGAGATCGGCGGAGGAATTGGTTAACAATGACGTACCACCCATCGGTATTTAAATTACCTCGAGCGAGCGTCCAGATCACCCGAACAGTCAGTTCCAACGCCACTACCATAAAGTCTCGCCACGCGTCATCACTTCCGTGGCCGCATGAGGGAAGCGAGGAATCACTCCTCCTTCACCGAAAAGGATAAATAAATGACGGCGCGCCAGTAAACATCCTTCTCTTTGGGACCAAACTCCCTTCAAAAGGCACGCCCGCCTCTTCGCCTTGCGCTGGCTGAGTTACCCAACTTCGACTCTAACCAGGATACTTCTACAATCCTTGGCCACCACCTGCCGAGCCATCTTATCTCTCGACCTAAGCCAAGCTATCAGGTCACTCGGCTTCATCCGAACCATCTTATCTCTCAGCCTAAGCCAAGCTATCACGTCACTCGGCCCCAGCCAATCTATCCCTATACCTCGGCCTTGACCGAGACATTATTTAAACCTGAACTAAGTCGGTCAAAAAATGCGAATAAGCCATAACTTGATCGCAGTCGAAAGGAAGTCTGCAATAAAAAGACTGGCTAAAAAGGCAAGCAAATGGGGGCCGAGGGCCTGTTCATTGAAAATTCAGAACAAACTACATGTCTAAAAAGGCAAAATACACAAATAACTCTCAGGGGTCAGGAGCTGGATCAGTCCTAGTGGTGCCCTCAACAACGCTTGGGGAAGCCCGGCTCGTTTCGCCCACTTCAAAGGTTGTCGTTTCCTCGGCAACGGATTTGAGGCGTCCTTCAGGGGCCACGGCCTCACTAGCATCCAGAATAGCATCAAGGTCAATGTCCGAAGCATCATCGTATTCATCCTCTTCAGCTCCTGGGGTACAAACATCAGATGTTTCAACATCCAAGAAGGAGAGGTCTCATTCTGGATGCTCCTTGGATATTTTACTTCGAACGTCCTCCACACCAAGCTGGAAGGCGTCGGTGCAGATTGCATCTTGTTCACCTCTGAGTAGGGCGAGCTGCATCTCAGCTTCAGCAGCTTGACTTCGAAGTGAGACGACCTGCCCCTCAGTTTCAGCAGCTTGACTTCGAAGTGAGGCAACCTGCCCCTCAGTTTCAGCAGTTTGGCTCCGCAGTAAGGCAATCTGCTCCTCGGTCTCAGTGACCTATCTTTCGAGCTCTGAGTTCCTCCCTTGGCTAGATGCCAATTCCTCTTGCAGGGTCCGCATCTAGCTCCAGTTCTCCAGCTCCGCCTTCTTCATCTGCAAAAATAGAGTTAACCAGTACCACGCTGAGCCAACAAGGGAAGCCAAAAAGGGGTAGTACTATACCTCCTCCTCCTGCCAGGATAACTTTTGGGTCAGCTCATTGACCTCATCCAAAGCCCTTAATTTATCGGCCTTAACCCGCTCGATCCTATCCTTGAGATCGCTGATCTTCGACTGCCTACTATCAGCTTCTCCCCATGCTTGGTAGAGCTCACTATCGAGTTGGGTTAACTTTTCCTGGTGCCATTTGATCCCGTCATCCCTGTCAGCCATACCGCGGTTGAGCTGCCACACCTTTTCCCCCAGCTCGCCGAGCATTTTATTTAGGCAATTTCTCTCCTCGACGGCTTCTCTCCTCTGTCTGCCTAAACTTTCACTAAACTGCTTCTTGGCAGTCTCCATCTCTCCAGCATGCCTAGATTTGATCTGCGACAACTCCAAGCATGCATCATCGTACTTTGCCAGGAGCTCGCATAGCTTCCTCACTTCACGCTTCAGCTTGGAGACATCGCCTAGGGCGGCCTGATGCAGCACCCTCATCTTCGCCACATTCTCGTTGGCGATGCCCATAGCTTGTTCAAATGTATCAAATGCCTCTGCTCGCGATCGAAGCTCGGTGCTGACTCGCCTGGCCTGGGCACTAGCCCCTATTGCCAGGTTCAAGCGCCAGCATAGTGCCCTGGTGATCAAAGCATTATGCAGAATGAAGTGCGAGTGAGAAGAGTGCGACCGAGCTAACCAGAAAGCACTCACTATTCGGGAATAATAACTCACCCGAGAAATGTAGGACCTGGCTAGCGCCATGAGGGTGGAATTGTTAATCTCGGGAAGAAGATGGGCATCCGTCACCACATTTCATTGGCCAAACGTGGTGTCAATGAGGTCAAGGTCCACGAACTCATCTACCGAGGGACCTATGCCCAGGTACAGTGCTGACCTCATTAGGGCAGCAAACGTCGCGGCGACGGTCAATTCCGAGCTATCGGGCCGACCGTTGCCATCCGAAGGATCGGTCCGAATGACCTCCGACTGAGAAGCTTTTGCCCTCTCGGCCTCCCTTAGCAGAATTCTAACCTAAGATTCCTCGGATAGCTTGGCCAGCCCAGGCGCCAGTTTTCCCAAAACTTTAGTGGAAAAGCTTCGGCTGCAAGACCTTTACCTTGCTCTCTCCCCTTGTCCAAGCTCCTTCCCTTGATCATGGGTACCTTCTCCTCCTCCGCAGGCTCCACCAATGCTTCGGTCTGTTCATCAATCTCCCCAACCACTCCAGGAGGAAGTTCTTCAGCCGTAGGCTCCTTTTGAGCCTCCACTACAGCCGGCCCAACGTCACCGCCCCTAAATCCCTCCTGTCCTCCTGCCAAAGCCAGAGGTATTTCCTCGCTCGGAGGAGGGCCCTCGGAGGCACCAATCTCCGCCGTGCTAGCCATTGGATCACCTTCAAAAGAAGAGGCTCCCAAATAAGCCGATGGAGTTTCATCCGGGCTGTCTACAATTTCCACCACTAGAGGACAGGGGACCTCAGCAGTCCTCTCCGTATCCTCCTCTGCTTCCAGCACCTCCGCCGTGATTGCTTCAACCTCTGACGAGCGCTCTTCAGAAAAATGAGCCTCTTCTCGGGCTTGTGTTTCTCCCCGCCGCTACTCTCCCCTGGGCGCTTGCCCATCTTTTTCCTTATGCAGCCTGATAATTCAGACTTCTTAGCTATGGGAACAGAGAGCAAATGGTCAGGCCAAGATGCACTTGCTCGGTGACATCAATGAGAAAAAGAAAAGGACTTACCATGTGGGTCGAGGGGGCTAAGCCCGGCAGCAAAAAGAGCCTCCTCCGATAGTAAATCGTTAGCCGAAAACGTCCTCCCGTCGTGGAGGACCTCCAAGTCCTCCTCCTGTTCAGATAGAGTCGGACGTGCTTCCACATCCGGACAAAGTTTCCCCATCCCTGGAAAAATCGGAGCCGACGTTCCCCTCGGTAATAAAAAACCTAACCTTCCACTCCTTTATAGACGACGGCTTATCTGTTGTCGTCTTGAAGGACCTCTGAGGTCCGATGTAAGGCCACTCTAATTTCCTCCCAGGCGTCAGATAGTAATAGGCACGAAAAAGGGGAAGAGTCGTCATTACCGAATCCAGCTACACATTGAGATAAATCCGACGACGCTGCGCCAACTGTTGGGAGCCACCATTGTCGGGCAGATGTTGTAGAATCTCATGATCTCCTTCACCAAGGGATGAAGAAAAAATTGGAGGCCCGCCTTTAGGCTATCTTCATAAAGAAAGACCCCGTTCTCCATATTTTGCGAAACCCTATGCTCAGGCTCCGGCAATCTCAGAAGGACATCCGAAGGAATGCCATACTTTTGGCATATTCTCCCCAAATCCTCGGCGGCGATCTCCGAAGCCATATCGTCGGGGCTCATCATCCTGCTAGCCGAGAGAAGCACCGAGCAAAATTAAAGAGGAAGCAGAGAGCAAGATTCTCCAAAGAAGAACGAAAGAGCGCTGTGAACAGGGACAGCAACGTTTCGACTTTGCTTTCCCTCAAAGAAACTGCCTTAAGAGAAAGATAGGGCGTCCCAACTGAGATGCCCGGAACCGCCATTGCGGATGCCATAAAAACTGGGATTTGCTATGTGAAAATTCCCCAACCGCTGCCTCAAAGGAGCCTTATATGATGTGCCTTGTAAAGGCACATCCCACCAAAGCACGGCGGCCGCGCAACATTAAATAGGGCATCATTACGCAGGTTGTCAAACCCGGATCCCTCCATTCAAGTCTTGCCACCTGGAATTATACTCCCTACACCCGAACTTACGTTTCGAACTAGGGAGTGGGGGGCATGTGTTGAGGGGTAAAATCATAGTGCTCAATAATCGTGCATGCGGCTAAGGCTAGCCCTGGTTCTTACTCGCTATGCAACACCTGCCAGGGACAAGTTGGCCTGGGTAGGTTAGGGCGCCTTAGCCCCTCTCCGAGCCAAGGATTCCCAAGGCACGGATCACATCTCTCGGCCCCCACCGAGCTATACCATCTCTCGGCCCTCGCCGAGCTATATCATCTCTCGGCCCCTGCCAAGCTATACCATCTCTCGACCCCCGCCGAGCTATATCAACTCTCGGTCCCGTTGACCGAGCCATTTCGTCTTCGGCCTCCTTGGCCGAGCTACTCCCATCACCGGCCCCTCTAGCCGATCTCTCCTATCACTTGGCCTAACCCAAGCGATACCTGCACCTCTGTGAAATTCATTGCGGGGGAACTTGAAGTTGTGAGATTCCAAACAAAAATCACATCCGAGAGTGGCCTAGGACCCATGAGAGTGGCCTAGAGCCCCGGAGCCTATGCCTTCGCCAAATCTCGAGACATCAACAGGCTCTCCCAGCCGTCGATCCTCTAACTAACCAGATACGAATCCTACTGATCTCATAACAGACTGGATTCAGATCCTAACAACTTTCGGACCCACAACACCCTTAGGGAATCAGGTGATCCTCTATAAATAGAGTCGTCTACCGACTCCTCAGGTATGCGCACTTGCTCACTGGCACCCTCTCTCCCTCTGCCTTTGCTTCCGCCATTACTGCTCTGCTCAGAGCCCCTGGAGAGACTCTTCAACGAGAGTCTTCTCCTCTTTTTTTTTTTTTTGATTGCTGATCTCCACTGACTTGAGCGTCGGAGGGTCTTCCGCAGAGGGCAACCCCCAATACCTCTCGCATGAGGACTATTTTACAGGTTTATCCAGATGGGAGCCCTATCTCGAAGTCTGATCATACTCGAGTCGAAGGACAGATACCAACAGCAACAGAATGCAAAGCTTACCCTCACGCCTGGCCGTTCAACTATAATATTCTTTTTATTTTTATTTTTTCAAGGCGAGCTCAGCTTGTTTTTGAATTGAAAGAGACCAAGTTGGTACCATTTCAATAGTAGATGTAATAACAGAGTATGTACTCAGCTGAGTGGTTTTTCTTGCCAGATACATTTCACCGTCTCGTCAGAATCCTACACTGTTTTCTTTAGAGTTTGATCCGCTGGCCGGTTTGTCCTGTCCCTGTTTCAAGATTGGAAAGATGTCACGTCGATAGAAGGGATTTAGTTAAAAAAAAAAATAAATTGTATTTCCTTACAGAATGGAATGGGGAACGGAAAGGAAGCGTCCAAGTTGCTCTTGCTTTTCTATGCTGAAGCGGGCAGCACCTTGGCATATCAAAGGAGAGGAGACCAAAAGGCCTCCAGTTTGCTGTTGGTTTTCTGCATACAAGATTTTGGGGCCAGCACTTTATGATACACTATCGTCTCTTCTTATCTTCCTTGTTGATGGTTCTTCTGATTGAATAATATTTAGTTGGAGGAGCCTTTTCCCTCATTTTTCTTTGATCTTCCTTTAGTTTTCGGGCATTCCTTTTCTACTTTCACCAAGGAAGCCACTTTCGTCGGCCAGGTATGATACCTCACTTTTGCTCTTATCGTTCATCTCCGCTGACGCAAATAAGATCTTTTTTTTGTTCTTATTCATTTTCCTCCTCTTTTTAACATATATAATTGCAATTTTTATCTTGATGGATTTGAATTTAAACATATAAATGCTAACATCATTTGGGTATCCAAGAACCTGAATAGGGGAACAGCTGAAAGGAAAATTGTCATGAAATTAACGGGATAGAATTTATCTTCATACATACAAGGGTTTAATTTAGGAGGTGTTATGCTTGGCTTATAGTCGCTTAAATGATATTTATGATCATTTTTATGATTAAAATTGTAAGTTTATGTTAAAAAATTGTGCTACCTGCTATCTGTTTGTTATTGTTATGGGGTTGTTTCTTGTTTTTGCCTTTGCCATGAAATTGGACGACTCTGGTTTGCTCCCATGGATGCCTGATCATGATGAAATCCTTGCATCCTCAAAAGAGGGAAAAAATTGTACAAGAGTGCAAGCAGTAGTAATAACTGCAGTATTTCTCTTTTCCTTTTCCTTGCAAATACCTTTTCTTCATCTTTTTGTCATCTGAATTTGAATTGAACTATATGGTGGTGAAGATGAGGTGGGATACAGTATCTAGCTTGTTCCTTAAATATTAAATTACCCTTGAGGTAACATGAGCTGAGAAACAAGGAAGCGCAAAGCATAAATAATGGTGCCCCTTAAAAAATTGTGTGGCCGTAAAGATAACATTCCAATTGGCTTTATCAGGATCATAACTAGATCTACTCAATGATCCTATAAGTTTGGTGTGCTAGATCTTGTTTAATATGTATATTGCCCATCCAAGACTGTCCTAGTTGCTCTTTATGTTCACAGTGTTTGTCTTTAACCAATTGCTAGATTCATCAGGAGGGGACAAGCATCCCTACCTACTAACCAGCCTTCTAAATGTCCTATTAGGCGTTTCTTATCTAGCCCAAATATACCTTTGTAGCGGACAACTAACCGTAGAAATTTGTTAGAACTGTTCATCGAATCTTTAACACTTGAAGTTATGTTCCATTTTTGTCCTCTTTTTTATGGGAAAATGTTTAGATGATCATGATAAGGCTTATTCAATTCTTTGCACTGAAGTAGTGATTCCTCTCTTTTTCCTTAACAGAAGTAATTAGTGCTCCTAACTAGTCGTTGCTGACTCAAAACTAAGTCCTCTTTCAGATATTCAGTCACACTAGCTTGTCAGAGCAAATACTCTTTAATCTTTGTTTATGTACTTGTTTGAGCAAACGTGGTCATATAAATCCTTATGCTACAATTTTCGAACTCGTTTCAAACTATAAAGATGCTCTAGTGACATCTATGCTTGAGTCTTGCTCAGGAGACACCATTTTACTGGCAAGATCATATTGATTTCCTTATATCTTATTAAAAATGGTTATGATCAATGATCATCACTCTGTTTTCAATTCGTTGAGGAGTGCATCTCAGATTAATCTCACAAATCTAGTTGCTTCCTGTGGACAACAGCATGGTCTAAACATGCAGATGTGATTTTTAAATATATATCTCTCATATATTGATTGATTTAGTCTATGAAAGATCAATTTCTTTGTCACTTCCATAGAACAGAGTTCATCTCATCTTTGGTGCCTTTTCTTTTCTAATGTAAAGTATCATGAGATTTATGTTTTGGGAAAAACTTTCAGGATTTTCTTCAATAGGTGAGATGTTTCCCAAAAATGACAAGGACTAACTTAACTCATATGAATCTACTTGAGGTAACTTTAAATTAAGAGTATAGTATTCCTGTGATATAAGGAATCTACTTGGAGCGTTAATCTCAAATGCAGTGGCGGCAACTCCCAATTGGTTGCCATAGTCATCATTTTAGTTGGCCTTGAACTTACGGTTGGTGGTGCATAAAATCGTGAATGGGTGTTGAACGATAATTTGCCATGAACACCTGTTTGATCAGCTAATTCCCTCTAAAGTCAAGATAAAATTGAGCCTTAATATTGTTCATCAATAGTCTCATTTGAGATTAATCCAAATATGGTTGTTGCAATGACTGATATCAATCATTTCACTTCCATTGTTATTAGTTCAATTGACCTCAGCTTGGCTCTGGTACAGGTCATGGGCTTGTCTTGCTTGGCTACTTGTGGAGCAGGAATGGGAGCTGGACTTGGAAACAACATTGTACTGTTCTTATGGAGACACTTGAAGTCCCGAGCAGGCTATCTTCTACATTACAAGAAGAAAGTCAAGAAACTCAGAAAACTTTTTGAGCATTTAATGAATGTAAGAAATGGCTTAAATCAATAGTCGAGGCAATATTCATGAAGGCAAAAAGATCAATGATGTAGTGACTGCATGGCTAGAGAAAGTGAGAAATCTGGAGACAAAAATTGATAATATGGCGAATTAGGTTGAACAAAACAGAAGATGTCTTCTGGGGTTTTGTCCCAACTGTTCTTGGCAGTATCAGCTTGGCAAGGAGGCTACAAAGAAAAAGAAGGATGTGGAGGAGCTCCTCCAAGAAAAAGAAAAGTTTAGCATCATATCCAAGCGTCATCCTCCTACAACCATTGAATCCATGCCTGTGGGCGATTTTATGGCGTTCATCTCTACTAGGATCGCCATGGATCAAGTTATGAATGCATTAGAAGATGACAATGTGCACCTGATTGGAATATACGGTATGGGTGGTGTTGGCAAGACAATCCTGATGGAAGAGATTGGCAGAAGATTGGATAAAATAAGAAGTTTGGTCCTGTTGTCAAAGTGGTTGTATCACATAATCCAAACATTGAGCAGATCAGATGTGAAATTGCTAAGCAATTGGGCATGACACTGGAGGGAAGTGGTGAACCCGCAGCTTGGGAGCTGGCTGATAGGTTGCGTAAGGAGAAGAAAATTGTGATAATGCTGGATGACATATGGGCCAGATTAGAGTTGAAAAACATAGGAATTCCTTTTGGAGAGGATCACCGGGGTTGCAAAATTTTACTAACTTCTCGTAAATCTGAAGTATGTGATTTGATGGAAACTAATGTTTCAGTCCTAGTAGATGTATTGTCAGATGATGATTCATGAGACCTTTTCAAAAATAAGGCTGGAAAGGTTGTTGAAACCTCTGTTGTAGAACCCATCACTAGAAAAGTTGCTAAAGAATGCGGTGGTTTGCCACTCGCAACAGTTGTAGTTGCAAGGGCATTGCAAGGATATAAAGAAGGATGTGAATGGGAGGATGCACTGTCCCAGCTCAAAGAATCCAGTCCTGCAAATCTAGAAGGTGTGGAGGAACATCTGTTCAAGTCACTAGAGCTGAGCTATAAACAATTGAATACTCATGAGATGAAAGCATTGTTTTTGTACTGCTGCTTGTTTGAAGAAGACTATGACATAAGCGAGGATGAGCTTACATGGTATGCAGTGGGTGAGGGTCTGTTAAAAGGTTTGTACTCTTTGGAGCATATCCGAAGGAGAGTGCATTTCTTGGTTGACAAACTGAAGGCTTCTTGTTTGCTATTAAACAGTGATGAAATGGGATGTGTTAAGCTGCATGATGTGGTCCGTGATGTGGCCATACACATTGCATCCAAATATGACAATCATTGCTTTGTAAAAGCTGGCGTAGGAATGAGAGATTGGCCAGAGGGTGAAAACTTGGAAGAATGTAAGAGAATTTCACTGACGAATAATGACCTATGGGCACTTCCTGACCAGCCAAGTTGCCCTAAGGTAGTGACCTTATTATTGAATATAAATCCTATTATAAATGGTATGCCAAACAGTTTCTTTCAAGGGATGGCAGCAGTTACTGTTTTGGACTTGAGTGACACTGATATTGAATCATTACCTCTATCACTTGAACACTTGAAAAACCTAGTGATGCTTCGTCTGGACAGATGCAAAAAATTATAGGATATTACTATGGTTGGGAAATTAAAGAAATTTAAAATACTTGGCTTGCAGCAATGCCGAGTTAGTGTGCTGCCAGAAGAAATAGGAACCTGGTTAGTCTAAAGCTATTGGATATATCAGAGTGTATTTCTCTTAGGATACCATCTACTTTGATATCTAAGCTAATTCAGTTGGAAGAACTGTACATGATGGATCTCAATGTGAACGAAGTTCTCCTTGCTGAGATTGCTTCCTTGAAACGCTTGGTCAGATTACAGGTGTGTGTAAGGGATGCCAAAAATTTTTCTCAAGATTTTCTTCCTGTAAATTCTTGGGAGAACTTAAGCCACTTCATCATTTATAATGAAATTGGTTCTTTTATGTCGGCTTCAGTGTACCAGAGAAATTTTTTTCTCAAGGGAGCAAGCAAGTCAATGAATTGGGCTAAGGTGTTTTTGGATAAAACAGAGGACCTCATATTGGATGACTGCCAGTGGCAAATTGTGAATTTGGCAAAATTAGATGAACCAAATGGTTTTGCATGCCTGAAGAGATTAGAAATTATAAGTTGTCGTCAAATAGAGAGTCTTCTCGATACAACACAAGACGCTCCATCAGCTGCATATCGTGACCTAGAAATTATAAGCCTTTGGCGTTTAAAGAATTTGAACAGAATCTGCAAGGGACCACTTCCAGCTCTATCGTTTAAAAAGTTAGAAGATTGGATATAAACCACTGCATGAGCTTGAATAATATAATGCCATGTGACTTGCTGCAAAGAGTGCTTTGCAGACTAGAAAAGCTTGCGATTAGGTATTGTGGTGAACCACAAGTGATATTAAATTTTGAGGGACTTCAACAAGGAACCATTATGCTGCCAAACTTGCGTAAATTGAAACTTGAGTGGTTACCAAATCTAACCAGCATCTGGACAGGAGTTGTTTCTCATGGAAGCTTGCAGAAACTGAATACTCTGAAAGTGTCTGGTTGTAACAAACTTGCATATCTATTCTCCTGCCAGTTGGATAATGGACGCACAAGACTGCTACCACCTGGAACCTTTGCGAATTTAAAGAAGCTTGAAGTATATGGTGTACGGGCTTACGTTATCTCTTCTTGCCTAGCATAGTGCATGACCTCCAGAGCTTGGAAAGATTGCAGCTCAAAGGTAATGAAGCAATGGAGGTGATAGTTGCGGAGGAGAATGGTATTGAGCTGGAGAAAGGAGCATTCCCCCGACTGAAATTCATGCAGCTGGGAGGCTGTCCAAGTTTGAAGAGGCTCCCATTTGGCCCAGAAAGCGCACCAAAGCTAAAGAAAGTGCATTTAGTTGGACATCATGATAGTGAATTGTTCTCTGGTATTTTACCCTGGTGTCTTCTCCATAAATTGTCACGCCCTTTTTAGTTCACATAAACCTGGCACATCAGCACTGTAACATGGTTAGGGTTAATTTCTTGAAATATGCAAGGTCTTCTTGTAGAACTATATAATCACCTTATAATTAAGAGGCTACAGATTTCATCAGAGCAACCATTATTTACTGGATTACTGACTACAAACCCCAGTTCCTGGATCCTACAACCAGTGCTATAGCACTACATCCTGCCACTACCATGTCACACATCTTTTTCTCTTTTTTTATGCACCTATTGATTACCTTCAGTGGTTGGAGGACTTGGCTGTAGCAGCGTGATTAACCTAGCAAAATGGTTTTCAATTTTATGGTGTTACAGTTGCCTTAAAATCAGCATTCAAGGGCTTGCCTTAAAATTTCAGTTGGAAGTTATTGTGACCACTTTTTTGACATGCAAGCTAAATCTTTTCTTTTTTTCAAAGTTTTGCTCTGGAACTGTCCCAAGTTGTTGCTGGGGTCTGCCTTACACAATTGGATTGGAATTTTACGAAGACCAAACTCAAATTGGGAGGAAAGCCCTTAATTGCATTAGCATTCCATACTCAACCGTCAACTACACTGGCAGGTTATTCAAGGTCTAGGTTGGCCGATCTATTCCCAGGCCTGGATTAGCTTTGCAAAACCTGAAACCACTCGCTGAGCTACAATTAGAGTGCACTAAAGTGTTCGTTTAAGTTACAATCCCTATATGCACAACCTGTTGCAGCTTTTAGTGCAGCCTTTTTTTCAATCTAACCAACGCTGTGCAGTGTATCATAGAATGCAGCAAAAGGCAGTTTGTTTTCTGGGTGATCATTTTCGTTTTCTGAGATTTGTTTTATAGTGGCTAACACATTATGCTGAACACAGGATAGTGAAACCGGTTCATTGGGAGCTTGATGTTTTCTGATGTAATTTTGGGAAGATGGTACCTAATGCAGTCGATTAACTCTCAAAGGTGTTTTGAGTGCCTTGTTTCTATTGTTATTCTTAGGCCATCTCATGTGAGCATAATAATGTTTTGTATTCCTAAGGCATACAAAGTCCAGCATCTTGAAGTGATTTGCAACAAATAATGTGCTTTGTAAGTTGTAACAATTCAGATTCATTCTACCTTTTCGATTATACATTTTATTTTCGACTACTACGTTCCAAAAGCTTTATTTTGGACCGCCTTAACCTAGCTAATCATATTCATTACTGGTTAGATTTTTTTTTTTATTTTTTTCAATAGTTAACCAGACTCCAGAATTATAAGGCTTTTACAATTAAGACGTCTCGGTCTCTAAAATCCTACAGTCCTAAAAGGGACTAAATGGTTTTGTATCTAGTATGAGAATGCTAGCGTACCAAAAATGGTGAGGACCCCACTAGATAGACAACTTAAGTTCTAATAAAAATCACCTAACTAGGAGTGCAATATATTGAAGGGGTGGTGACCTAAGGGCCAGTAGGCCCCCTCTTCCTCTCTAATAGAGTCCAACTAGGGCTCTGGGAGTCTTTGAGGAGACAACTGAACAGGAAATCCTAGCACTTTCTTTGTGTTGAAGCAAGCGCATGGCAGGAAAGAAGAAATCTACAGAAAATAATGAAAAAAAAATAGCTAGATCCCTAGGAAATGGAATCAAGCTTGCATAGACCATTCGACTCCAAGCGCCGGAGGCAGTGAGTTCTCTCAAAGAAGGCCAAGATTTATTGGCGTAAGAGGGGCAAACATGGTGGAAAAGGTCAGGGTAGAATAACTTGCTACAATTGTGGGATCAGTCATGTCGCTTATGAATGCATTGAGCCAAAGAAGGTACGATCTATCTCTACTCTATTATTGTGTTTATGATTTTAGTTGTGCATTACTCATAAAATCTTATCTTGTGTAAATTGTAGACTCAAGAGCAACGGACTATGTATTTAGAGATAAGGAAGTGTTTGTGGAGTACCATTGAATAATATAGAACAAGATAAATATATGTGAGGAACAACACAAGGTTAAAATTAAAGGTATTGACACATACAAATTGAAGTTGCATCGTGATTAAATTTTGCTCTTACATGATGTCTTGTATGCTTTAGAAATATAGTAGAATTTGGTCTCTATGCTAGTCCTTCAACTAATGGTAAGAGCCTTACATTTGCCACTATCTAAATTTAACAACCATACCGTCCTTTTGTTTCAAAAGGTATACTCAGATGTTCCTTGAGTATAGCCATCAATTAACTCAAAAAATATTGATGTCAAACTCGTCAATACATGAGGGCTAAGTTTCCAGAGGTTAGAATAGATGCAATCCAATACCCCTTTAAAAAGATAAAAATTAACTTCAAAATGTATAATTATCTTAAACATACATGCCTACTTTTTAATGTCAAAATATCATGAACAAAGGACTCAAAATTTTACTTCAGGTGAGCTAATGATCCCTAGAATTGTATCACACATTACACATTTGGTTATGCATGATATGATGAGGGTGGATACCTTTGAGCTGTAATAGGGTTACTACCATGAGCATTTTTGTGAGGTAGCTTATTTTATTTTTGTGTTAGATGGCAATTTGTATGACCGTCATTGAGAGAGTTACAAGAGATAACTTTGTTTTGATACGAGGAGGGTCCTTGGGGCCTTGCTGTAAGCAGCCATTCCTTTCTCTTGCTTATGTTACCATTTTTCAATTGAGATGGGTGCGTAAATGGCCTTTGGGTTGGTTTTTGTTTTCTTATTTCTATCGTTTGTTTTGAGAGAGAGCTCACTGCTATACCTCACTTACGATGTATCATTTCATTCATTTCAATGAAATGATAGTGACCATAGTCAAACATTTCTCAAATGGGAGAAGTATAGATGATCTTAGTTATTAGTTAGAAAAGTGATGATGTAACGCTAAAAAAAAAAGGTTCACATTGAAAAAAAAAAAAGGTTTAAAAGTTTATAACTCAAATTTATCTATTATTAATTAACTTATACTTAAGTTGATCTAATATGCTAACAGATTAATTGGACCGATAGATGAGCTTAGAGCGTCAATGCTAGCTTATAGCGTATGACAAGAATACCCCCCTCATGATAACTAGAGGGAAATTGATTTGAACTTCAGATTTTAATAATATGAATCCAACTTACTAATAAATTAATTAATCTAGTAGATGAACTTAAAGTATTTAAGATGAATTTGTATGGTATTGTAGATTGATAAAGATATTATAAAGAAAGTTTCATTTCTGACATCTTCAAAGGATAATCCCACATGTTGTAGCCACGCAAGCATCTTTGGCAAAGTTTACATGAGGCCCAACTAAGTGAAAATTGCTCATAATTTATATTGGTGGCTTTCTATGTCTTTATATGCATTAATTAACTTGTAAAGATTTTTTTAAAGATGTTTTTTCTATAAAATAGCTCATCTTTATTATGCTATTGGGATGCCTACTCTATATGATTACTGCAAACTAGATAATTAAGTAGCAACTTTAAAACCCTTAATTTTTTCTATGAGATGATGATGATTAGGGTGGCTTCGAGAGGAAACCACTCAAAGAAGTTAGCCCGGGTCATATGTACCAAATTTTTCAATGACTCCATATTATATTCATTACTTGATTTTTCTTATTATTGTTGTTTGATGGTAGGATGGTTTTCGATTGTTTGACAAGTTCTTAATTATTTTTGTTACCTATTCTTGAGTCCCTATATACCCTTTTTATTACACTTGTTATATGCCACATTTATGTATATACAGATTTCCAAATAGATAACCATTAAAGAGAGATTGTTGCTTTACCATTGCCATGTTAACCATTAACATACTACATCGCATGTCTAACTGCTTTGCTTGTTACTCATTTTCAAAATCATATATTTGATCATGAAATTAGCTAATGTTTTGGATGTTTTTATGGTAGCTTTTATATGAGGCAAAGGGTTTTGTAGAACATTTAAGATACTTAATTTTATTATACTAAATAATAAAAAATTTAAAATTTTGGAAGGTTTGAGCAGCAAATCCCCCTCCTTGTATTAGATTATTTTCAATACTATTTATAATTTATTCTCTCTTTTGAGGCATCACTCGCCCAAGAACACTATACCTTAGACATCAACTTCAATCAGAAGTTTGAGTTTAACTAGGGAATTGCCATTCCAAAATGGGATTTCTTCTACGTTTAAAGCTATTTCTGCAAGAAAGTTTGCTACTTAATTACTCTCTTATAGTATAGGATGACAATTAAAATTTTTTGAAGGAAAAAAAAGGGATTTTAAATGTTGAAACAGTGGATGGAGGCTGTTTGGGCCCTTACATAATCCAAATACAACAATGGTCGTAGGATATAAGTTGAAGAAGGATAGTACTGATCAACTATTATTATTACTCCTTATCTTGCATCTATTAACTTTGCAATAAGTACAAAAACCACCTGGATAAGAATTGTCCCAACCAGCAAAGATCTTCCATGCTCATCCTAAATCAAGAATTCTGCTTCTACATAATGAGATCTAATAAAACAATATGTTGACCCAAATATTAATTTTGATGAATAACAAAAACTACTTGACTATATTCCTTGAGTACTAATGATTTTGATTAAGTGTTTCAGAGATTTAAATCTTTAATCAATCAAAATCACAAGAAAATTAAGCTTGGTCTTGAGTCTCGCTTTAAGTATCAATTTCAGCACTTAGAGTTAACTCCTACAATCAAGGAGCCGACTCTAGCATGTTTCGATATGCATTGGCACTTTTGGCATGGACTCGAGTCAACTCCTGCAGAGTCTCGAGTTGACTCGGTCTCGAGTCGACTCGGTCAGAGAGACAGAGAGACCTCATTTTTGCATCAAGTTATACAGAGAGTTGCATTTTTGGCGTTCAACTCGAGTCGACTCCCCAAGAACTTGAGCTGACTCCTAGTAAGGCAAAAGATGACTCCTTTACGGGCAAAAAATTATTTTTGGGCAACCCACACTCGAGCAATTTCTCTTTCTCAAGTAAGGGAAGGATTTCATCACCTTTCCTTAGGCCCAAAACAACCATCCTCATCTCGATCCCAAGCTTAATTAAAATTGAGTAAAAACCTAAAGCAAAACTAGGGACACCCATATGGTTGAGTTCCAAGTATTGTGATGAAACTAGTGCACTTAATCCTTCAGTTATTTCTTAAAATGGTGTCTAAGGCTAGGGGTCCAATAGTAAATGCCTTGAGCAGACTTGTAGTTCTCTAATTAGGTCCCTATGAGAGTAGAGGGAGCCTCTTATAACCCCACCTTAATTGTCTAGTGAAAAGGATAATTGTTGAGTTGATTGTAAGTTGAGTTGATTCATTGTACTTAAGCTTCTAGGTCTAGAAACCCTAGAACGAATTTGTGTGTTGCATGTGTTGGGATATGTGCCCATAAACAAATGATATTTATTATTTTGATGAATTTTTAAGAAATTATTTAATATTATACTTGCATGCATGTTTTGATGCTTTATAAATATCAAAAATTTTTGGATTATTTAAATGTGACTTTAAATATTGTATATAAGTGTTATATACAGAGGATAATATTTAAAGTAAAATAATCTATATTTATCCATAATTATAAATTAAGTCGTAATCGGGATCTTTAATTTAAAATTACTAGCATGGATTATTACATTCTGAATGAAACGATCTTATCCGGATTTTTGATAATGAGATTATCGGAATGAAAGCACTTTATATAATTTGATTATATAGGACTGGAACACGATTAATTATGAATCTCTAATAAATTTAAATAGAGCATTCAAAATTAATCAATGATGGTCATATGTGAATTGATCTTAATTTTGAGTTATTAATAGACTCCTATTTATTGTATTATATATTTTGACATACCGGATAATGACACAAAAACATAGTGTCAAATTCTTGGTATATTAGAAATATAATATCATAAGTAGCTGAAAATATTAATATACAAGATGAAATCCATTCTTTCGTAAAGAAGTCAGATGGACGGTTCACATAAGTATTGATTCGGGACTTGAATAATAAGAGCGCTCAATTTATGATTGGATCATAAATATATTATTTATTATAGAATCAATGGTACTTATGGATAAAGATATAATTAAAGAGGTTAACGGAAAATGCTTAGCTTTAATTATGAACCGGAGGATTGACTATATCAATGGACGATTCAAATCCTTTTGAATATAATTAGTTTTATAAATTTAAGAGTGCAGTTTCAAATTTTTAGTGGAGTAATTTGAAATTAATAATTTTGATATTTTAATTAAAGTGTTAATTGAATGTTAAAATTATTGGAGCTTAAAATTATAATATCCATAGTTCCTCTGGATGGCTCCATTAAATTATGTGAACTTGGGTTGAGTTATTAATTTGAAAATCAGAATTCTAAATTAATGTTCATATAGAAATTAATTGGATTAATTTCTATTTTAAATAATATAATTATTTAAAATAAATTTAAAATTATTTTAAATTTAAGAATATACGATGTGCTAGGGAACACATCGTAGGCATATTCCACGAGAAGTGTCTATGTGAAAATTATTTAGTTGTTGAAGAAATATATATGGGATTGTGAGAGAGCTTTTCTCTCTCCCATAACGTCCCATGATAAATATATCAAAACTAACCAATAATTGGTTGTTGGATTGATATACGTTAAAGTAATTCCAAGAGTTGGAAGTTATCTTTATTATTCTCTCAGAATATAAGATTCACGAGAGAAGAATAACAGAGAAGAACATCGGAAGATAATGATCAACCACAGAGAGTTCTCTCCTTCAACTTCACTTTATCTCATGAGTTGAGAATACAAAGTGAATAAAACTTAGTTGTGTGATCTCAATCTCAACCCAAATCAAAAGGAACGCCCACTCGTTCATGTTCATCATAATTTGGAGAACGTTTGGAAAGATCCGTGGTGATCAAAAGGATTTGGTGATTTCAAGATAGTGTTGGTGGAGAACGAAAGGTTAATTTCTTAATCTCCTTATTTTTCTTGTTATTAAATTAATACGGGTATAGATTGCTAACTCAATTTTTTTAAGATATATAATTTGATCCTTATCTTGCTTCTGCTAAGATATGTGATTTGATCCTTATCATGCTTCCGCAAACATCTCAAAATCATTCTGAGATAACCAACAGCATAACCACTAGGTCAGGAGCCCATTACCATTAGCTCCAAGCCCAATCTGGTTTAATCATGGAATCTAATCTTGAAACCTAATTGAGGTCTATTACTAAATAGCTTGCCCAACTGAACCATAGGTTCATCCAAATGGAGACACGAGTAGGGACCCTAGAAGAAGCCCCTAAGACCCATGTCGAGCTTGAGTTTGAGACACCTCTCAACCCTAGAAGAGCCCCACGCTATGACTCAATCTTGGAGCTTAATCAAAGGAGACCCATTCATGATTTTATGGACTAAGATGAGAGAGTCATTAGGAACATCAGGTTAGAAGCACCTACATTTGATAACAATCTTGAACCTAAGGTATACAATGATTGAAAAAGAAGATATGGACCAGTACTTTAAATGGTATGAAATGTCTAAAGAGAGAAAGTTTAAGTTTGCTAAACTCAGATTAGTTTGCCAGGCTACACTATACTGGGAGAATGTTGAAAGGATGACTAGGCAAAGGGAAGACATACCCATAGCTACCTGGAGAGCCATAAAATTTAAGCTTAGGAAAAAGTATCTCCCTATATCCTATCACCAGAGACTTTTAGATCAACGGCAGAAACTGAGTCAGGGAAGCAAGACCGTATCTGAATACATAGCCAAATTTGATGAATATATCATGAGGTGTAGTATAGATGAATCTGAAGCTGTGACCTTATCTAGATTTAGGGCTGCACTACATGAAAACATTCAGAGAGAATTATTTTTAAGAGAAGTTTATGATCTTGAACAGACTTATTAGATAGCTAGAAACTATGAGATATTCCAAAGGGGACCCATAATCTATCGATTTGAACCCACTAGGAATGGTACCCCTAATCAAAAACTAGGGTCTAGTCTAGTGCACCCAAGCTGACCTACTCCTAGCACCCATTGACCTGCAAGGAAAATAAGGGTAAGTCATCAAAAGTTCAGAGAAATTCTAATTCTAATGTTTCTTATTTTAGATGTCATAAATTGGGACACTATGCTGGTCAATGCCCAACCCGATCCCTACACATAGGAGAACCAGAGGAAGAAGATCATGAACCCACTGATGAGCATGAAGGAGAAGTGTATGAAGCTAGAATACACTCAGTGGATAAATATGAAGGAGATGAGGAAGTCTTTGAGTCATCTAATTTATTGGGAGTTGTTAGATGTATCTTAACCCAAACCAAAGAACAAGAGGATTGGCGTAGGACCTATATCCTGCATATATTTGTGAAGTTAGGAAAAAATGTATGTAAGATCATCATAAATAGTGGAAGCTGTGTTAATGCCATCTCAATCAGTGCTGTCAAAACCTTAGGTTTATCTACGATTCCTCATCCCAATCCCTATAAGGTATCCTGAATAGACTCAACTTTCATCCCCATTAAACTGAGATGCCAAATCATGATCCAACTACAATCCTATCAAGAAAAGGCATGGTGTGATATTCTTCCTATGGAAGTTAGCAGTATCATCTTAGATTGACCTTGGTTATATGACCATGATGCTACCCTGTATGGTCGATCCAAATCCTGCTCCTTTAACCACCATGGGAAGAAGCTTGTAATAAATCCAACTCCACTTAAGGATCACATTAAGAGGAAACCTAGTAACCTAAAAGAGAAGAAACCGAGATTAAATCTGATCAGCGCTAAAAAACTAGAGCATGAAATCACTAAGGGTTCACCAGTTTGGATCTTAACTACTAGAGAAATTCATGATCAAACCCAAAAAGAACACCCTCAGGAGGTAGTAGAATTTTTGAAAGAGTTCTAAGATGTATTTCCTAAAGAACTTTCTGATCAATTACCACCTTTAAGGGACATACAACATACTATAGATCTAGTCTCAGGAGCCACTTTGCCTAATCTTTCACATTATAGGATGAATCCCACTGAGCACTTAGAATTACAAAAATAGGTTGAAAAACTCCTCAAAAAGGGATTTATTAGGAAAAGTCTGAGTCCATGTGCAGTACCTGCCCTTTTAACCTCCAAGAAAGATGGCACTTGGAGGATATGCGTTGATAGTCGAGCCATTAACAAAATAACAGTTAAGTTTCATTTTTCCATTCCTCGTTTTGATGACATGCTAGATATGATGGCCGGAGCAACTATTTTCTCTAAGATTGATCTTAAGAGTAGCTATCACCAAGTTAGGATCAGACCTAGGAAGAGTGAAAAATAGCTTTTAAGACTAAGGATGGTCTTTATAAGTGGGTAGTAATGTCTTTTGGATTGTCCAATGCTCCTAATACTTTCATGATGATTATGACCCAAGTTCTAAAAATGTTCATTGGAAGATTTGTTATTATTTATTTTGATAATATTTTGATTTATAGTAGGACTAGAGAAGATCACCTAAGTTATGTCCGATAAGTCTGTTAAGCCCTTAGGAAAGATAGCCTCTATGCCAATTTGAATAAATATGAGTTTTTGACCTATAGAGTCACCTTCCTAGGATTTATAGTGACCCTCGAAGGAGTATTAGCTGATCCAAAAAGATTAAGTTCATAGTTGAGTGGCCAGTACCTACTAGTATGCACGATGTGCGTAGCTTCCAGGATTTGCTACCTTCTATAAACGATTTATTTATGGATTTAGCTTTATAGTTGCACCCATTACTGATTATATTACAAAGGAAACCTTTGAATGGACTAAAGCTACACATAAAACCTTCCTAGACATTAAGAACAAGATGACCCAAACACCCATTTGAGGTTACCCAATTTTTCAAAGTCTCTTAGGTTGATTATGATGCTTCTGGAGTGGGTATAGGAGGAGTCATAAGTCAAGAAAGTCATCCCATAGCCTTCTTTAATGGAAATTGAATGAGGCTAAGCTTAGGTACTCGACTTATGATAAGGAATTTTACGTGGTAGTTCAAGCCCTAAAATATTAGGGACATTATTTACTACCGCAGGAATTTGTTTTATACTCTGATCATGAGACACTCCGATTCCTTAATTCCCAAAAGAAACTAAACCATGGCACGGTAAGTGGATAGAATACATTCAAGCTTACACTTTTGTATTGAAACACCATGTTGGTACTGAAAATAAGGTCGCTGATGTTCTTAGCTATCGATCCATGCTCTTGAATTCTGTTAGGATTGAAGTCGTCAGATTTGACAAACTGAAAGAGGAATATGAGACCTGCCCTGACTTTAGTGAAATCTGTCAATCTATGAAACAAGGACCATCTAGTTTGCATAGTGAGTATACCCTTCAGGATGACTACTTCTTTAAGGATAACAAGTTGTGTATTCCTAGGACTTTCCTTAGAGAATTTTAGTTTGGGAAACCCATGCAAGAGGTCTAGCTAATCATTTCGGTAGGAACAAGACCATTCTAGCAATTGAGGATCAGTTCTATTAGCCAAGTATTAAAAGGAACGTCGCTTAGATTATGGCTAGATGTTAAACTTGTGCTGTTGCCAAATAGCGAAAGCAAAACATTGACCTTTATACCCCGTTACCTGTGCCCGATTATCCTTGGCAAGACTTTAGTATGGATTCTATATTATGATTGCCTAAGACCCAGTAGAGACATGATTCAATTTATGTTGTGGTCGATAGATTCTCCAAGATGGCTCATTTCATACCCTGTTCCCAAGCCTTTGATGCCTCCAAGGTAGGCCAAACTTTTCTTAGATGAAATGGTTAGGTTACATGGCTTATCAAAATCATTGTATATGATAGGGATGTCCGATTCACGAGTTACTTTTGAAAAATCCTTTGGCACATGTTAGGGACTAAGCTCAAATTTTCTACCTTCCACCACCCTCAAACCAATGGCCAGACTGAAGTAGTGAACCAAATCCTTAGAAACTTGTTGAGATGTTTTGTAGGTGAAAACACTAAAATTGAAACCTTTTGTTATCTAGAGCCGAATTCGCCTACAACAGTTCAGTTAATAGGACCACAGGTAAGAGTCAATTTGAGATTGTCCATGGTTATAAGCCTAATAGACCCATAAACCTAATCCCTTTGTTCATATGCACGAGTCTTGAGTCAGCTAAATCATTTGCACAACATGTTAGAGATTTGCATAAGAAAATTATCAATAAGATTAATTTGAGTAATGATACTTATAAAAACATAGCTAATTCTCGAAAGAGAGTTAAAGAATTTACTAAGAGAGACTATGTGATGATTAGGCTTAAGACCTGAGCGGTTTCCTTCGAGGACTGTGAAAAAGTTACATGCCCATAGAGCTGGACCCTTCAAAGTGATAAAAAAAAGTTGGACCTAATGCCTATATGCTCGAGTTACTATTCGAATTTGGCATTAGCTCAACCTTCAATATCTTAAACCTAGTTGAGTATAGGGAGCTAGCGATGATACCTAGTGAGCCGTTTGGACCCGACTCTATTCTTGAGAGCAAACCCATACCTGAGTGTCCACCAATAAATTTACCTGGGAGCATAGAAAGGATTGAGCGTATCCTAGATAACCAAGTTATTACTACTCGGGATAAAGGCTACCAATGTTATTTAGTTCGTTGGCAAGATCGATCAGAATATGAGGATTGTGGATCACTCGACAGGATCTGCAGCGCCTCGACCCAAACCTATTGGAGTGGAACCAGAGCCAGATTGACCCTTACTCGACATGGTTGAGTTTCTTCCATTCCCAAAGAATTGGTGTGGGCATCAGAATCAGACAGAAGTTACTGAGCTCATTATGGATTTCTGATTGATGTAGTTAGACTTTTGATTCCTACCAATCCATTTGAGTTCAGATTTATTATGGATTTCTTACTTTATGTTGGTTTGACTTGAAGTCCTGTAATCAAGTTTTGTCGGTCCAGTAATTTTATTTGAGTCAAGTTAAGATTTATTGAGTCAAAGTGTAAGAAGTTGAAGATCCAAGACCATGAAGGATCACATTCAGTGTGCCACCTCAGCAGCCACATGGAAACTCAGTCAAAGTAGGCGTCATCTATTCAATTAGGGCATTTCAAAATTTTTATGAAGTCATCTTAGCATAAAAAAAAAAACAAATAAGCCCCCTATGGAAGGTAATTTGCCGTCCACCTTTATGAAAAGTAGAATATGACGCCATCCTCTGATATCTTTTTCTTATTTCAAAATGCCACCTATCTTTTTATTTGAAAAAATATGGTACCCTTATTTTCTCTTTTTTCATGTAATTCAAGGGTTATGGTTTATTATAAAAACCGCTCCATTCTTCTTGTTGAAAACAAATTGATGATTAATGAACAAAAGAGTCTTCTTTTTCTATTTTCCTATGCTCCTAAGCATTGACACTCCATGAGGAAGAGAGTGAGAGGCCTAACAAATACCATTCTAACACCTATTCCAAGCATTTCGGCCCCAAGACGCCAAGGTGCTATGATTCTTATGAAGTCCTCCTTGCCTTTAGAACCATTTAAAGAAAAGCCGAAATATCTGCAAAGCATAGCTTCTTCTTTCAGGTGCCCATCTCGGGAGGTGTGTGATCCAATCTATTAGGATGAAGACTATCATTGCCTGGTAATCAGACCCATCCCTTTTCATAAGTTCTATTTTGTTGAAGAAAGAGCATATTTTAAGTAGTGGTTTCTCAACCCTATGATCTTATTTTCTTTATTTCTTAGTGAATCATGTACTTTGGATTGGATCCTACGAGTGTGCAGGGTGGTAACATATTAAATAAGAAAATATAATCAAACTAATTATAGTCCAATAATAATTTTCAAAATTAATTAAATATTAGTTTGAAGCATTGACATACCAATTTATAACAACTATAATTTAAACAACAAGATGAAACTAAATTTTTATCAGCATAACTATTTACAAAATTTTTAGAAGTTTCCATTAGTTTGATAAAATCAAAATATTCAAGAGGGTTCTACAAAATTAAAGGAATGGTCAGCTTAATTAAGACAAGATTTGGATTTAAGCTCGCTGTCAATCTTTGAAGTCCACCTGCTAGCCTAATTAACTATGTAAGCTGGCTGAACCATGTGGCCTTCAAGTGGAAGTTAATTGGTAGCGAATGAACTTGAGTTATAAGTACATAACATTTTCTTTTTCATTCAATAATTATTATCTTAAACTATTATTGTTTCTTTTCAGAGAGATCCTATTACGAAAGAAGAGCCATCCAGACTTCATACGTGGAATACTCTTTATTTTGACAAAAAGAATAATCAATGGATAAATGAAAGAGCTGAAGATACCCATATAAGTTTTATCATTTGAAAATACAATATTCTTGAATGTAATGTTTTATACTAAAACATGTTGAATTTATTTTTTTCATTGCAGGCACAGTTAGTAGAGCGACTTTCTTTACAGGACTCTACCAATCAATGAGGATGCCGCTTTTGAGGAGGTTTTAGGTTCTAGATCTGGTTACAAAATGGGATGAGGTCCACTACCGAAGGTACATCGAGAACTAGAGGTAGTTCTTCATATTCGAAAAACTCACAATTAAAAGAGTTACATGAGTGCCGAGGGAACTACACGAGTGTCGAAAGCAGTTGAGTCAACAGAAGGATCATCACTGAGCAACAGAAGATTATTGAGGATCTAAAGGCGACGACTGATCAGCTCACTACTTACATGCGACAGCCAGTGCCTAGATTTCCTCCTAGTAGATCCCAGCAAACCTAATTTCCTCCATAGTAAGTGCATTTTTTTTAATTATGTATTTTAAAAACATTGTATATGATGATTTTATTGAAATGAATGAAAATTTTTATTAAATTTTTTGGGAAAATTTTGAAGCAGAAAATTATTTCTAATATCATTGCTTTAATATTATATTAAATTATTGTAACATATGCAAAACAAAAAAAATTAAATTAAAATTAAAATAAAATTTATTACGATGACTTAGTTTCACCGTAATAGCTTCCTATTACGGCAAAATTAAGTTGTCGTAATAGATTAGATGTTATTACAGCGACTTAGTTTTGCCGTAATAGCCGTAATAACGTCTAATCTATTACGGCGACTTATTTTGCCGTAATAGCTTCCTATTACGGTAAAATTAAGTCATCGTAATAACATCTAACCTATTACGGTGACTTAAATTCGTCGTAATAGGAAGCTATTACGGCAAAACTAAATCGCCGTAATAAATTTTTATTTTAAATTTTTCTTTAAATATATAAAGACGATATATATTTATCATAATATGTTATTTATTACGACGAAAATAATTTCATCGTAATAAGTTATTACGACAACACATAATAACTTATTATGGCGACTTTTGTGCTTATTATGACGAATTAATTCGTCATAATAAGTCATTTTTCTTGTAGTGAGAATTGACATATCCTATAGTTAGTGAAGGACTTAGTTCCTTTAGCACATTTGATTCTGAAGGTTAGGTGAAATAGGTGAATTATTTAGCAAGAATGTGAAATAGGTGAAGATGTGAATCATAGAGTTAAAGCAGGATGGATTAAGTGGAGGAGTGCTTCAGAAGTATTATATAATCGGTGCATCCCATTAAAATTAAAAAAAATTATAAAACCGCTATTAGGCCAGGTATGTTATATGGAATAGAGTGTTGGGCAATACTGAAACATGTGAATAAATTAAGTGTAATAGAAATGCGCATGTTAAAATAAATATATGGTAAAACTTTAAAAGATAGAATTAGAAATAAATATATAAGAGAAATGATATGAGTAGCCCTAATTGAAGATAAAATGAGAAAAAATTAATTACGGTGTTTTGGATATATACAATGAAGACCTTTAGATGCTCTAGTTAAAAAGAGTGATCTTTTAATAATTCATGGTAAGGATAGAGGTAGAGGTAGATCTAAACTAACATGAATAAAAATAACTAAAAAAGATATAACTATTTATAATTTGAATATCGACTTAGTCCTGAATAGAGCATAGTGAAGGAAGCAGATTCATGTAGCCGACCTTATGTAGTTGGAAAAGGCTTAGATGAGTTGAGTTGAATTGAGTTGTATCATAGTTAAACCCTTAAAAGTTGGAGGCATTTAGTTATATAAACTAGTTACTTTTTAAGAATTTATTTTAGTAAAAAATAAAGCTTTGATTTTTTATTTGTTTGAAAGGTTAATATTAAAAAAATGTACTTATGAGACTCGAGTATTGAATAGGGATGACAAATCATATCAATGAGTCATAAATAGGTTGGATCAACTTTAAATATAATGATAAATGGGTCAATTCGAATCCAATCCGTTTATTAATCAGGATATAATTTAAATATAGATTCATCCCATGTATTACACGGGTTACATGACATGACCTGTATAATTTGTTTAACCTATGTAACCTATGTAAGCCGTAAAACTTATAAAATGGTATAATTCGTATACCTGGGTAAACTATATAAAATCTATTCACCTTGTATAATCTGTGCATATGTTTAATACCAACCTATTTATAAAGTAATTATATATTAAAAATTATAACTAAAGCAAAAATAAGAAAAAAAAGAGAGATAAGTATAAAATCCTTACATAAGCATATAATCATCATCATAAAATAATAATTGATTAAATATAACATTAAATTAAATAAAAAATTTTGTAGGTCATATTCAGATCGGTAGATCAAGTTACAACAATTGACCAATTTAATCATTGGATCAATTGTGGTTAACCCATAACCCAACTTATTTATTAATCATATCTAATGGGTCAATCTGATTTTTACTTGAACCCAATTATACTCAACCTAAATCCATTAACTTCATGTCGACTGTGTTTGGATGGGGGAATAAGGCCTGGAATAGGCCCTTATTTCGCCTTGTTCCTCCAAACACAATGAAAAAGAAGAGTGGGCCACACTAGAACAGCTATTCCAGTCAACCCTTCTTATTTCGATTTCTTATTCCATGGTATCCCATGGAATAGCTCCTATTCCCACTGCAGCTATTCCAAGGGCACCGATGGAATTAAATTAAATAAATTAAATAAATTTATTTATAATATCATTTAAATAAATTAAATAAATTTATTTATAATATAATTTAAAATTAAATAAATTTATTAATAGAAAATAATAATTAAGTATGTTATTTTTTCTTTATTAATATAAATAATTTATTAAGTATGTTCTTATATTATTTTATTAATAATAATTAATTATTTTTACCTTATTATAAATAATAATTTATTCAGTCATTTTAAAAAATAAAAATTGATAAATCATTTTTATTGGAAGAGATATCTTTGAAATTTTAGAAAAATTCTTCATCTATTCCTACTGGAATACATGCTTATTCTCATATCATCCAAATATCATTTGGAATAACACTGCATTAATTGCACTAGAATAACATGGAATACCAGATTTTCATCCAAATAGAAATCTGGAATAACAAAGGGAATAACTATTCCTATGGAATTCGTATTCCTATTCCTGTAATAACTTTTTGACATCCAAACGCAGCCGTCGGGTTTAAGTTGTATTCATAGATCGTATCCAACCTAGTATCAAAGGTGACTTCTAATCACTTATGTTATTCTTTTCATAACGTAGAACCCATTAGAAGTGCTGAGGAACCTTTCTAGCATTAGCACTCAATAAGTCAACCAACTCTTCAGGAGGGTGATAATTCTATGATAATTCTAGCACATACTATAAAAAGTGTCATTGCCTTAGAAGCAAGAGAATTAGCTACTTGGTTTGCTTCTCTCATAACATGCTTGATCAAAACTCTGTCTTTAAAAGAAATAAGCATATGTGTAATACCTCACAGATAGAGATGGAGATAACTAGAGGATTCTTTAGCCACCCAATTATTGTAGCTGATCAGTTGTCTTTGATAATAAAGCCAAGAGCTAAGGAAAATGAGGGAAGCTTCTTTATCCCATGCTAGGCAGCTATGAGTTCAACAAGAGAAATCAATGAAGTTGGCATAGGACAAACTCCCCCCATAACAAATCTACTAAGATCATCTCGACACTCCTACCATTAAAGATTTAATATAACCATTAAAATTTAATTTGACCTAACCCGATGGTGGACACCAAGAAATGAGGGGTGTATTTTGGACTCTTTCGAAAGTAGGAGTAGCGTCCCCAAATGCCAAATGGAGTCAATGATTGAAGAGCTCTGAAATACTCATGAGATAGGCAAGTAGCTTGCATCATGATATTGTGAGGACTTTTGGATTTGCTCTGAAAAATAAGTTTATTTCTACTTCTCTAGATACACCATAAAGTATGAATCAATAAAAAAATTCCTTCCTCTGATCCATAGAAACTGACATGCTACATATGAAATTGAACAAGTATCCATAAAGTGAAATTGAGGACCATACTAAGTATTCATAAGGGTTCATAACCTTTGAGATGATGAGTAGTAGAGAAAAAGATTATCCACTATCTCAATTATTGAGAACCAATGGCTACATATAGAGAAATTGAAGGTAAAATTGCACTGGGAAGTCCTTGATGAATAATCCTATAAAGGAATTGAAAGATCCTCCGAGGGTTTCTATCTTTCAAACTTAGGCAACTAGCCTTAAGGTGGGGTTTAGTGGGGGAGTTATACAAGCTCAATAAACTTTATTAATCACCACATAATCATGAAATAATATCATCTTAATCATCACCATTTCGAAGCATCTAAGTTATATCACTAGTAATATAAGAAGGAGACACCCGATATAGCAGGTCTAGGTTTCAACCCTGTGCTTGATCAAGTAAAAATCCACCGTGCATAGTATCACATAACAATAATTACGAATAATCCTTTTGATAACTTTACAGTATGTGGGGATAGCTTCAAATAACAATAAACAGTAATCACCAAATAAAAATAAAAAATAATAGAACCAGAGTGAGACACACAAATGCCTAGAATCTTGCCCCATAGAACCTTAGCCTTCAGAGACCAGGATAGCATCTCAGAATATAAAATGAAAACATAAGGCAACACGGGACACTTATGGCATAGACTCATACTAGATTAAAAGAAATGTGTAGGCATATATTCACTAGAACAGAAAAATAAGGAGCATAGATATAGACTTCAATGCAATGCACCACCTTAGTTAGGAAACAAAAGGTCCAAAGAATATCCAATAGAAATTTCAAATCAATTCGATCATAGGCATGCTTCATATCAAGCTTGATAGCCATCTAAGCATTAGAAGGAGAAGCCATTAGTTGGTACCAGATAAGGATTCAATAGTGGAGCAACATTAGCATGTGAGGTCATGGAGGTACGCCATCCTTCTTTAATTGATTCCAATTATGCATTTCAATCTTTCAACTTTCAAGCTACCCTCTCTATATGTGAAACTAAGAATTGAACCCTCCCAACATTAGCCATTGATTCCCTATTTGTCCCACCTTATAGTAAACCTTTGGTCGTAGTATGAGCATAGATAGGATCTAATTCAGTAGAGTTTGAAATCCTCTTAGCCGTTTGATTTGAAGGATGCTTAAATTGAGAGATGTGAGGAGGAGAGATGGTTAGCCTGCTATCAGGTATGGCATTTTTAGGGCATAAAACTTTATGTTGATCCACCGATCGGCCTCCTTGAGTCCTAACCTTCCAAAGGCAAGGGGCCTAAGCTATGTGGGTTTTTTCCTTTGGCTTCTCAGGTCTTCATAATAGGCCAGTGAAGGGGTTTGAGCTTTGTGAGGCTAAGCCTAGCAACAAGTTTATGCTCAGGGTTAGAAGATGCTGATGATGAGCTTGAGTCCACACCTTCTGAGCATAATGAAGTTTTCCTCCCCTATTTACCTCTCTTGAAAGACTTGGACTTAGACCCATGCTGATTAGCTGCCTTTGCCTAGAAGATGATGTGCTCTGATTTTGCCCCAAGTCCCATCACCATCGGGTCTTCCTCCATAACTGTTAGATGATCAGGGTTATTTCTATCACATGGCTTAGCTAGGGTCTCAAAGCGAGAATCTAATTCGAATTTTTTCCAACTCCCTTTCTTATTCTTTCAGTCATCTCCATGATTTGCCTAACTAGTGAGAATCTCACCTTTTGTTGCTCCCACTATACCATTCATTTGCTGAGACTGTAGCTAGGTTAGCCTATTGATTCTTGGCTGATGCCTCCTATGGGAGTTAGACTATTTCAACTCAACTTGATCATCGTCTCCAAGTCTCTTGAAATTAGGATGCTATGTCCTTGCTTCCATCCAAAGACTAAGGAATCCTTCTTTTGGGGCACCTGCCCACCACCTTTGAGAGGCCAATTCAACCCTTAAATAGACCATAAAAATTTTTCTACTAGCTGAAAAGAAACCACATTCAAATGAGTCATGACCAATT
Organism: Calamus simplicifolius; assembly: GCA_900491605.1. NCBI lineage: Eukaryota > Viridiplantae > Streptophyta > Magnoliopsida > Arecales > Arecaceae > Calamus > Calamus simplicifolius. The sequence goes on from UESW01003894.1 coordinate 973,397, forward strand.
TGACCACAAGCATAGCAAAACAGAAGGATACCCTTATAGGCAAATGATTGCCAAATAGGGTCACTATCATCATTGCTTATGATGTTAATATCTGGCATAGGAGGAGCCTCCAAATTAACCTAAACACAAACCTCTATAGTATCAAGGTCTCAATTAAATTATCCAACCAAAGGGGCTTTCTAGCCATTGAAGTAATTTCCATTATGCGGCTCTTGGACCAGAACTCCACAGGTAATTCTTCAATATGCATCCAGATCATTGCACTAAAAATAGAATTCTTAGAAATTCAGTTTTCATCAATCTAAAGTAAGCATTTGACCTCCAACCATCCAAGGCCCTTTAGTATTAATCTTAACAAGATCTTCTTCAAAACCAAATCTGAAGACCAAGTTAACAAACCCTAGATGAAGCACATCAAACTTAGTAACTATATGCCATTTCTTATTCAAAGTTTGTGACAAAAATTTCAATCCAAGATGATGATCTAGAGTTTTACCAATTAAGGTTGGTTTTCATTCCCCCTTTTGCTTCATTATATCATGTGTAGATAATCTTACTTGTTAAAATATTTTCATAAAGACTCGACTTGCTCATACTGAGGAAGCTCTGGTTATCTCTACCCATGATCAAAAACTCTTCTATCTTGAATTGTAGGAACTTTTCCCTTACTACGAATATCTAAAGATATGAACTCATTTAGCTATGTAGAGGCTATAGGGTAAGCAGATCTAGGATTTGCCTCCATCATCAACTGACTGACCATGCAAGGAAGGATAGTATCGGTCTTCACGACTCTCTCATTAGTTTTTCAAATACTTACCTCTACACTTCTATTATTTGGTTCAAACTTGAACCATTGAGATAGTACTAGATAAGTTTACCCCGACTCCATTCATATCATTTTTTACCCTTTTTATGATTTTTTAAATATTTATAATTATTTTATTAATTAGGAGATATTTATTTTATTAATTAATCATTAGTTTAATATACTTTGAATTACAAAATTATAGTATATTGTTAGCTATTACTATTTTCAAAATTCAAACTATAATTTTTATGCTTTAATAAATATTAGTTTTAATTTAAAATATTGAAAATTATTTTGTTATTGATTATTTTCTCAATGTTTAAAATCTTTTCAATTTAATAGTTATTCATTAAGTCATGGGTAGACTTAGAAATGATTATTAAAAAAAGAACATAAGGCACTCCTCTAACATATGGAAGGAGGTTTCCAGGGCTGCATACTTTGTTTCCAACAAATTTATTTGGTTTGTGGAAGATGGCACTACAATTCAAGTTGATTCAAAGCCTTCGTTTGCCTTTTTGCCTTCAAATCAAATGGCAATTTTGTATGACATGCAAACCTTGTAGCTTTTTCCAAAAGTTTCAAGACTATTGGATGACAGTGGGACTTGAAATACTCCATTTTATTAAATTTTTTCTTAAGATATAGCCAATCAAACTGAGAGGGTTCTAGTTGGAGGAACCAATCAAATTAGATAGAATGGCATAGGGAAAATATTCTCTCAAAGATCTTCATCAAGGAGGTTTATACTTCTATCCTTTTCAATATCTATGACTCAACTTACTCCACCTTCTCTTGCATCTGAAAAAGGAAGGCTAACCCTCAGGTACTTTACTTCAAGTGAAATTAGCTACTTAAAGGTGGTCTGCCAATAGCTATGAAACTTTTGGATCAAGCCTCAACTATTACACTCACTTCTAGTAGATATCAACAAGAGAGGAAGAACTTCTCTTCTTCAATTGTCCACAATTTAGACAACTATGAGATTTGGTGGATTTATCCACTAATGTCCATTACCAGTTCCTTTACTAGGTACTATCTTTCCTTACTATTACTCCTAGGGATCTTGGTACATGCTTGGATCAATCTTCATTGATTTATTTGCTGTAGGTTTGTTGCAAGGCAAAGAATAATTTTATTTTCCAAAATGTCCCCTTTAAGCCTCTACCAATTTTTTGGGAAGATGTTGATTTAGCACATGAATCTATCCTCCTACACTAAGATGGATCTTCAGGTTCAAACCTTTGGGATTGCTCTCTACAATCTTTCATGGTCAACTCATATCTTCCTCTTGCTATTGGTAACCCCCCAAGTTAGTAGCGTTGAAGATAAACTTTTATTGTGTTGGCCCAGATGGCAACCCAAAAGGGAGGGGGGAGGGGTAAATTGGGTTCTTTTAAAATTTTAAACTAATTTAAGTAAGTAATGCTAATGTGTAGTGAATGAAGAAGTGTAAGTGCAGTGAGATAAAATCCAAGCAGAGTATAGCAAGTAGAGAAGAGAGAAAAGAGTAAAACATGACAGACACAAGGATTTTATAGTGATTCGGTGTTAACTACACCTACGTCCACTCCCAAGGATCTTTTGGGCCACGCTATAATCTTCCTGATTAAAGCGGAGTTATTTTACAAGCTCACAATTCAAACTTATTGTTTTTCCCCGGGATCACAACGAACTCAGTCGGTTTTTACAGAAACACCAACACAAAACCTTTCACAAGCCTCAGCTTGCACAAGGCCAAACTACTCCTTTGATTCAATCCCCTGATTGAATCAACTTACAAAAGTAATAAGAGTTTGGTTATAGCAGAAATAAAGCTTCTAAAATAAGCAAATAAAATAAGTAATCAAATAGAAAAGAAGGATCCTGATTAGAAAATTTCTGAAGTTGGGCTTTTCTTCTTTTTCTCAATTTGATCTTCCTCAAGTTGTGCTTGAAGCTTTGAAAAATTCTTTGATATTAAAGCTTTGGAAGAACTAGGACTCTCTTCTTCTTCCTTTGATTTGATGAAAATCCCTCAAGATTAGCTTTGGATTCTTGGAATTTTTCTTAACCTCTATTTTCACTCTAGGGCTTTTTGAAATTTAAACATCTCTCTTATGATTTTTCTTTTCATCTTCTCTCTCTTTTGAGTCAACCCAGGGCTCCTACTTATAATCACCTTCCAAATCCACTTTTAGAAGCAAACTAGCCGTCAATTAGCAGTTGGAAGAGTATTTAGCACGGATGGAGAAAGAGTTGTTGAAGTTCATTGGAGAAATGTCAGGTTCTGGAGCCGTCTCTAATAATTCTGGAGTCAGCTCCTGTCAAGCTTCGAGTCAACTCAAACAGGTGCGGGAGTCGGCTCGAGCGTGGGTTGCCCAAAAAATAATTTTTTGCCCATAAAGGAGTCATCTTTTGCCTTACTAGGAGTCAGCTCAAGTTCTTGGGGAGTCGACTCAAACTAATGTGGGAGTCGACTCGAGTTGAATGCCAAAAATGCAACTCTCTGTATAACTAATCGAGTCGACTTGAGCTACTATTGGAGTCGACTCGAACTCGATGCAAAAATGAGGTCTCTCCGTCTCTCTAACCGAATCGACTCGAGACCCTACAGGAGTCGACTCGAGACCTTGCAGGAGTCGACTCGAGCTTAATGCAGAAATGCAATCTCTCTGTTTCTCTGACCGAGTTGACTCGAGACTCTGCAAGAGTTGAATCGAGTCCATGCCAAAAGTGCCAATGCATGCCGAAACATGCTAGAGTCGGCTCCTTGATTGTAGGAGTTAACTCTAAGTGCTAAAATTAACACTTAAAGCGAGACTCAAGACCAAGTTTGATTTTTCTTGTGATTTTGATTGATTAAAGATTTAAATCTCTGAAACACTTAATCAAAATCATTAGTACTCAAAGGAATATAGTCAAATAGTTTTTGTTATTCATCAAAATTAATATTTAGGTCAACATATTGTTTTATTAGATCTCATTATGTAGAAGCAGAATTCTTGATTTAGGATGAGCATGGAAGACCTTTGCTGGTTGGGACAATTCTTATCCAGGTGGTTTTTGTACTTATTGCAAAGTTAATAGATGCAAGATGAGGAGTAATCACAATAGTTGATCAGTACTATCCTTCCTCAACTTATATCCTACGACCATTATTGTATCTGGATTATCTAAGGGCCCGAACAGCCTCCATCCACTGTTTCAACATTTGAAATCCCTTTTTTTTCTTCAAAAAATTTTAATTGTCATCCTATACTATAAGAGAGTAATTAAGTAGCAAACTTTCTTGCAGAAATAGCTTTAAACGTAGAAGAAATCCCATTTTGGAATGGCAATTCCCTAGTTAAACTCAACCTTCTAATTGAAGTTGATGTCTAAGGTATAGTGTTCTTGGGCGAGTGATGCCTCAAAAGAGAGAATAAATTATAAATAGTATTGAAAATAATCTAATACAAGGAGGGGGATTTGCTGCTCAAAGCTTCCAAAATTTTAAATTTTTATTATCTAGTACAATAAAATTAAGTATCTTAAATGTTCTACAAAACCCTTTGCCTCATATAAAAGCTACCATAAAAACATCCAAAACATCAGCTAATGTCATGATCAAATATATGGTTTTGAAAATGAGTAACAAGCAAGGCAGTTAGACATGTGATGTAGTATGTTGATGGTTAACATGGCAATGGTAAAGCAACAAGCTCTCTTTAATGGTTATCTATTTGGAAATATGTATATACATAAATGTAGCATATAACAAGTGTAATAAAAAGGGTATATAGGGACTCAAGAATAGGTAACAAAAATAATTAAGAACGTGTTCAACAATCGAAAACCATCCTACCATCAAACAACAATAATAAGAAAAATCATGTAATGAATATAATATGAAGTCATTGAAAAATTTGGTACATACGACCCAGGCTAACTTCTTCGAGTGGTTTCCTCTCGAAGCCACCCTAATAATCATCTTCTCATAGAAAAAATTAAGGGTTTCAAAGTTGCTACTTAATTATCTAGTTTGTAATAATCATATACAATATAGGCATCCTAATAGCATAATAAAGATGTGCTATTTTATAGAAAAACATCTTAAAAAAAATCTTTCACAAGTTAATTAATGCATATAAAGACATAGAAAGCTACCAATATAAATTATGAGCAATTTTCACTTAGTTGGACCTCATGTAAACTTTGCCAAAGATGCTTGCGTGGCTACAACATATGGGATTATCCTTTGAAGATGTTAGAAATGAAACTTTTTTATAATATCTTTTATCAATCTACAATACCATACAAATTCATCTTAAATACTTTAAGTTCATCTACTAGATTAATTAATTTATTAGTAAGTTGGATTCATATGATTTTAAAATCTGAAGTTCAAATCAATTTCCCTCTAGTTATCATGAGGGGGGTATTCTTGTCATACGTTATAAGCTAGCATTGACGCTCTAAGCTCTTCTATCGATCCAATTAATCTGTTAGCATATTAGATCAACTTAAGTATAAGTTAATTAATAAATAAATTTGAGTTATAAACATTTAAACTTTGTTTTCAATGTGAACCTTTTTTTTGAGCGTTACATCATCACTTTTATAACTAATAACTAAGATCATCTATACTTCTCCCATTTGAGAAATGTTTGACTACGGTCACTATCATTTCATTGAAAGGAATGAAATGATACATCGTAAGTGAGGTACAGCGGTGAGCTCTCTCTCAAAACAAACGATAGAAATAAGAAAACAAAAACCAACCCAAAGGCCATTCACGCACCCATCTCAATTGAAAAATGGTAACATAAGCAAGAGAAAGGAATGGCTGCTTACAGCAAGGCCCCAAGGACCCTCCTCGTATCAAAACAGAGTTATCTCTTGTAACTCTCTCAATGACGGTCATACAAATTGCCATCTAACACAAAATAAAACAAGCTACCTCACAAAAATGCTCATGGTAGTAACCCCATTACAGCTCAAAGGTATCCACCCTCATCATATCATGCATAACCAAATGTGTAATGTGTGATACAATTCTAGGGATCATTAACGCACCTGAAGTAAAATTTTGAGTCCTTTGTTCATGATATTTTGACATAAAAAAGTATGCATGTATGTTTAAGATAATTATACATTTTGAAGTTAATTTTTATCTTTTTAAAGGGGTATTGGATTGCATCTATTCTGACCTCTGAAAACTTAGCCCTCATGTATTGACGAGTTTGACATCAATATTTTTTGAGTTAATTGATGGCTACTCAAGAAACATCTGGGTATACCTTTTGAAACACAAGGACGGTATGGTTGTTAAATTTAGATAGTGGCAAATGTAAGGCTCTTACCATCAGTAGAAGGACTAGCATAGAGACCAAATTCTACTATATTTCTAAAGCATACAAGACATCATGTAAAAGCAAAATTCAATCACGATGCAACTTCAATTTGTATGTGTCAATACCTTTAATTTTAACCTTGTGTTGTTCCCCACATATATTTATCTTGTTCTATATAGTATTCAATGGTACTCCACAAACACTTCCTTATCTCTAAATACATAGTCCGTTGCTCTTGAGTCTACAATTTACACAAGATAAGATTTTATGAGTAATGCACAACTAAAATCATAAACACAATAACAAAGTAGAGATAGATCGCACCTTCTTTGGCTCAATGCATTCATAAGCGACATGACTGATCCCACAATTGTAGCAAGTTATTCTACCCTTACCTTTTCCACCATGTTTGCCCCTTACGCCAATAAATCTTGGCCTTCTTTGAGAGAACTCACTGCCTCCGGCGCTTGGAGTCGAATGCTCTATGCAAGCTTGATTCCATTTCCTAGGGATCTAGCTATTTTTTTTTATTTTCTGTAGATTTCTTCTTTCCTGCTGTGCACTTGCTTCAACAGAAAGGCTGCACTAAAAGCTGCAACAGGTTGTGCAGATAGGGATTGTAACTTAAATGAACACTTTAGCGCACTCGAATTGTAGCTCAGCAAGTGGTTTCAGGTTTTGCAAAGCTAATCCAGGCCTGGGAATAGATCAGCCAACCTAGACCTTGAATAACCTGCCAGTATAGTTGACGGTTGAGTATGAAATGCTAATGCAATTAAGGGCTTTCCTCCCAATTTGAGTTTGGGCTTTGTAAAATTCCAATCCAATTGTGTAAGGCAGACCCCAGCAACAAATTGGGACAGTTCCAGAGCGAAACTTTGAAAAAAAAAGAAGGATTTAACTTGCATGTCAAAAAAGTGGTCACAATAACTTCCAACTGAAATTTTAAGGCAAGCCCTTGAATGCTGATTTTAAGGCAAATGTAACACCATAAAATTGAAAACCATCTTGCTAGGTTAATCACGCTGCTACAGCCAAGTCCTCCAACCACTGAAGGTAATCAATAGGTGCATAAAAAAAGAGAAAAGATGTGTGACATGGTAGTGGCAGGATGTAGTGCTATAGCACTGGCTGTAGGTTCCAGGAACTGGGGTTGTAGTAAGTAATCCAGTAAATAATGGTTGATCTGATGAAATCTGTAGCCTCTTAATTATAAGGTGATTATATAGTTCTACAAAAAGACCTTGCATATTTCAAGAATTTAGCCCTAACCATGTTACGTGCTGATGTGCCAGGTTTATGTGAATTAAAACAGGGCGTGACAATTTATGGAGAAGACACCAGGGTAAAATATCAGAGAACAATTTCTGAGGGAAGTACACATAAAGCAAAATAAATGCTTGGAAAAAAACTTACGGTGTAGGAAAACGTGCAGGGATGCTCGCATCTGCCCACTCCAAGCTCTGGAACCATTCAATATCATCATGTTCAGCTAAATGCACGCTTTGGTGCACTTTCTGGGCCAACTGGGAGACTCTTCAAACTTGGACAGCCTCCCAGCTGCATGAATTTCAGTGAAGGCCAATCAAGAGATACTGTTGCCGGCTCCCCACTGTAGAAGCTACTCAAGTTGGGCAAGTTTATCAGTAATAGATCTTTCAGTAGGGGGAATGCTCCTTTCTCCAGCTCAATACCATTCTCCTCCGCAACTATCACCTCCATTGCTTCATTACCTTTGAGCTGCAATCTTTCCAAGCTCTGGAGGTCATGCACTATGTTAGGCAAGAAGAGATAACGTAAGCCCGTACACCATGATACTTCAAGCTTCTTTAAATTCGCAAAGGTTCCAGGTGGTAGCAGTCTTGTGCGTCCATTATCCAACTGGCAGGAGAATAGATATGCAAGTTTGTTACAACCAGACACTTTCAGAGTATTCAGCTTCTGCAAGCTTCCATGAGAAACAACTCCTGTCCAGATGCTGGTTAGATTTGGTAACCACTCAAGTTTCAATTTAAGCAAGTTTGGCAGCACAATGGTTCCTTGTTGAAGTCCCTCAAAATTGAATATCACTTGTGGTTCATCATAAATCCAAATCGCAAGCATTTCTAGTCTGCAATGCACTCTTTGCAGCAAGTCACATGGCATTATATTATTCAAGCTCATGCAGTGGTTTATATCCAATATTCTAACTTTTCCAAATGATAAGCTGAAAGTGGTCCCTTGCAGCTTCTGTTCAAACTCTTTAAATGCCAAAGGCTTATAATTTCTAGGTCACGATATGCAGCTTATGGAGCGTCTGTGTTGTATCGAGAAGACTCTCTATTTGATGACAACTTATAATTTGTAATCTCTTCAGGCATGCAAAACCATTTGGTTCATCTAATTTTGCCAAATTCACAATTTGCCACTGGCAGTCATCCAATATGAGGGCCTCTGTTTTATCCAAAAACACCTTAGCCCAATTCATTAACTTGCTTGCTCCCTTGAGAAAAAAATTTCTCGGGTACACTGAAGCCGACATAAAGAACCAATTTCATTATAAATGATGAAGTGGCTTAAGTTCTCCCAAGAATTTACAGGAAGAAAATCTTGAGAAAATTTTTGGCATCCCTTACACACACCTGTAATCTGACCAAGCGTTTCAAGGAAGCAATCTCAGCAAGGAGAACTTCGTTCACATTGAGATCCATCATGTACAGTTCTTCCAACTGAATTAGCTTAGATATCAAAGTAGATGGTATCCTAAGAGAAATACACTCTGATATATCCAATAGCTTTAGACTAACCAAGGTTCCTATTTCTTCTGGCAGCACACTAATTCAGCATTGCTGCAAGCCAAGTATTTTAAGTTTCTTTAATTTCCCAACCATAGTAATATCCTGTAATTTTTTGCATCTGTCCAGATGAAGCATCACTAGGTTTTTCAAGTGTTCAAGTGATAGAGGTAATGATTCAATACAAGTGTCACTCAAGTCCAAAACAGTAACTGCTGCCATCCCTTGAAAGAAACTGTTTGGCATACCATTTATAATAGGATTTATATTCAATAATAAGGTCACTACCTTAGGGCAACTTGGCTGGTCAGGAAGTGCCCATAGGTCATTATTCGTCAGTGAAATTCTCTTACATTCTTCCAAGTTTTCACCCTCTAGCCAATCTCTCATTCCTAGGCCAGCTTTTACAAAGCAATGATTGTCATCTTTGGATGCAATGTGTATGGCCACATCACGGACCACATCATGCAGCTTAACACATCCCATTTCATCACTGTTTAATAGCAAACAAGAAGCCTTCAGTTTGTCAACCAAGAAATGCACTCTCCTTTGGATATGCTCCAAAGAGTACAAACCTTTTAACAGACCTCACCCACTGCATACCATGTAAGCTCATCCTCGCTTATGTCATAGTCTTCTTCAAACAAGCAGCAGTACAAAAACAATGCTTTCATCTCATGAGTATTCAATTGTTTGTAGCTCAGCTCTAGTGACTTGAACAGATGTTCCTCCACACCTTCTAGATTTGCAGGACTGGATTCTTTGAGCTGGGACAGTGCATCCTCCCATTCACATCCTTCTTTATATCCTCGCAATGCCCTTGCAACTACAACTGTTGCGAGTGGCAAACCACCGCATTCTTTAGCAACTTTTCTGGCGATGGGTTCTACAACAGAGGTTTCAACAACCTTTCCAGCCTTATTTTTGAAAAGGTCCCATGAATCATCATCTGACAATACATCTACTAGGACCGAAACATTAGTTTCCATCAAATCACATACTTCAGATTTACGAGAAGTTAGTAAAATTTTGCAACCCCGGTGATCCTCTCCAAAAGGAATTCCTATGTTTTTCAACTCTAATCTGGCCCATATGTCATCCAGCATTATCACAATTTTCTTCTCCTTACGCAACCTATCAGCCAGCTCCCAAGCTGCAGGTTCACCACTTCCCTCCAGTGTCATGCCCAATTGCTTAGCAATTTCACGTCTGATCTGCTCAATGTTTGGATTATGTGATACAACCACTTTGACAACAGGACCAAACTTCTTATCTTTATCCAATCTTCTGCCAATCTCTTCCATCAGGATTGTCTTGCCAACACCACCCATACCGTATATTCCAATCAGGTGCACATTGTCATCTTCTAATGCATTCATAACTTGATCCATGGCGATCCTAGTGGAGCTGAACGCCATAAAAATCACCCACAGGCATGGATTCAATGGTTGCAGGAGGAGGACGCTCGGATATGATGCTAAACTTTTCTTTTTCTTGGAGGAGCTCCTCCACATCCTTCTTTTTCTTTGTAGCCGCCTTGCCAAGCTGATACTGCCAAGAACAGTTGGGACAAAACCCCAGAAGATATCAATTTGTGTCTCCAGATTTCTCACTTTCTCTAGCCATGCAGTCACTACATCATTGATCTTTTTGCCTTCACGAATATCTGCCTCAACTGATTGATTTAATCCATTTCTTACATTCATTAAATGCTCAAAACATTTTCTGAGTTTCTTGACTTTCTTCTTGTAATGTAGAAGATAGCCTGCTCGGGACTTCAAGTGTCTCCGTAAGAACAGTACAATGTTGTTTCCAAGTCCAGCTCCCATTCCTGCTCCACAAGTAGCCAAGCAAGACAAGCCCATGACCTGTACCAGAGCCAAGCTGAGGTCAATTGAACTAATAACAATGGAAGTGAAATGATTGATATCAGTCATTGCAACAACCATATTTGGATTAATCTCAAATGAGACTATTGATGAACAATATTAAGGCTCAATTTTATCTTGACTTTAGAGGGAATTAGCTGATCAAATAGGTGTACATGGCAAATTATCGTTCAGCACCCATTCACGATTTTATGCACCACCAACTGAAAGTTCAAGGCCACTAAAATGATGACTATGGCAACGAATTAGGAGTTGCCGCCACTGCATTTGATATTAACACTCCAAGTAGATTCCTTATATCACAGGAATACTCTACTCTTAATTTAAAGTTACCTCAAGTAGATTCATATGAGTTAAGTTAGTCCTTGTCATTTTTTGGAAACATCTCACCTATTGAAGAAAATCCTGAAAGTTTTGCCCAAAACATAAATCTCATGATAGTTTACATTAGAAAAGAAAAGGCACCAAAGATGAGATGAACTTGTTCTATTGAAGTGACAAAGAAATTGGTCTTTCATAGACTAAATCAATCAAATATATGAGAGATATATATTTAAAAATCACATCTGCATGTTTAGACCATGCTGTTGTCCACAGGAAGCAACTAGATTTGTGAGATTAATCTGAGATGCACTCCTCAACGAATTGAAAACAGAGTGATGATCATTGATCATAGCCATTTTTAATAAGATATAAGGAAATCAATATGATCTTGCCAGTAAAATGGCCTCTCCTGAGCAAGACTCAAGCAAGATGTCACTAGAGCATCTTTATAGTTTGAAACGAGATCGAAAATTGTGGCATAAGGTTTATATGACCATGTTTGCTCAAACAAGTACATAAACAAAGATTAAAGAGTATTTGCTCTGACAAGCTAGCGTGACTGAATATCTGAAAGAGGACTTAGTTTTGAGTCAGTAACGACTAGTTAGGAGCACTAATTACTTCTGTAAGAAAAAAAGAGGAACCACTACTTCTGTGCAAAGAATTGAATAATCCTTATCATGATCATCTAAACATTTTCTCATAAAAAAGAGGACAAAAATGGAACATAACTTCAAGTGTTAAAGATTCAATGAACAGTTCTAACAAATTTCTATGGTTAGTTGTCCGCTACAAAGGTATATTTTGGCTAGATAAGAAACACCTAACAGGACATTTAGAAGGCTGGTTAGTAGGTAGGGATGCTTGTCCCCTCCTGATGAATCTAGTAATTGGTTAAAGACAAACACTGTGAACCTAAAGAGCAACTAGGACAGTCTTGGATGGGCAATATACATATTAAACAAGATCTAGCACACCAAACTTATAGGATCATTGAGTAGATCTAGTTATGATCCTGATAAAGCCAATTGGAATGTTATCTTTAGGGCCACAGGATTTTTTAAGGGGCACCATTATTTACACTTTGCAATTCCTCGTTTCTCAGCTCATGTTACCTCAAGGGTCGTTGAAAATTTAAGGGACAAACTAGATACTGTATCCCACCTCATCTTCACCACCATATGCAAGTACAATTCAAATTCAGATGATAAAAAGATGAAGGAAAGGTATTTGCAAGGAAAAGGAAAAGAGAAATACTGCAGTTATTACTACTGCTTGCACTCTTGTACAATTTTCCCTCTTTTGAGGACGCAAGGATTTCATCATGATCAGACATCCTTGGGAGCAAGCCAGAGTCGTCCAATTTCATGGCAAAGGCAAAAACAAGGAACAACCCCATAACAATAACAAACAGACAGCAGGTAGCACAATTTTTTAACATAAACTTACAATTTTAATCATAAAAATGATCATAAATATCATTTAAGCGACTATAAGCCAAGCATAACACCTCCTAAATTAAACCCTTGTATGTATGAAGATAAATTCTATCCTGTTAATTTCATGACAATTTTCCTTTCAGCTGTTCCCCTATTCAGGTTCTTAGATACCCAAATGATGTTAGCATTTATATGTTTAAATTCAAATCCATCAAGATAAAAATTGCGATAATATATGTTAAAAAAGGGGAGGAAAATGAATAAGAACAAAAAAAAGATCTTATTTACGTCAGCGGAAATGAACGATAAGAGCAAAAGTGAGGTATCATACCTGGCCGACGAAAGTGGCTTCCTTGGTAAAAGTAGAAAAGGAATGCCCGAAAACTAAAGGAAGATCAGAGAAAAATGAGGGAAAAGGCTCCTCCTACTAAATATTATTCAATCAGAAGAAGCATCAACAAGGAAGATCAGAGAAGAAGAGACGATAGTGTATCATTAAGTGCTGCCCCCAAAATCTTGTATGCAGAAAACCAACAGCAAACTGGAGGCCTTTTGGTCTCCTCCCCTTTGATATGCCAAGGTGCTGCCCGCTTCAGCATAGAAAAGCAAGAGCAACTTGGACTCTTCCTTCCGTTCCCTATTCCATTCTGTGAGGAAATACAACTTATTTATTTTTTTAACTAAATCCCTTCTATGGACGTGACATCTTTCCAAACTTGGTCAAATGTTTGGAAAGATGTCAAACTATAAAGAAAACAGTGTAGGATTCTGACGAGCCGGTGAAATGTATCTGGTAAGAAAAACCACTCAACTGAGTACATACTCTGTTATTACATCTACTATTGAAATGGTACCAACTTGGTCTCTTTCAATTCAAAAACAAGCTGAGCTCGCCTTGAAAAAAAAAAAAAAAAAGAATATTGTAGTTGGACGGCCAGGGCGTGAGGGTAAGCTTTGCATTCCAACAAGGCGGCGGTTGCTTTTTCCTTAGATATTACCTACGCCAGCAAGTTGATTGGCTTGGGATTGAATTTAAAACTTATCAGCCTAACTTATTTTCTTTCTCGCATTTGATGCAACATATACCACTTCGCACAGATACAACGACGATACATGAGCACCATCAACGACTCGCGGCTCATTCACATGACGTAATAACAAATGCTTAAATAATATTTTTTAAAATTTATTTTTATAAAATTATTATTTTAAATGATATAAAAACAAATTTAATTCATAATTTAGGTAGATTATGATGTATTATAAGTAAATTTTATATATTTTAATTGGAGGATCGAGGGGTTGGACACGTCCGTACGTGCAAATGTAAAATTGGAGCTTGTGATTTTATATTATTTTTGCCGGCGCTTATGACTTTTTTTTGTTTTTTTTGCCTCTTCTTCTTCTTCTCTCTTTAATCAATCAGTGGAATTGCCTGCTCGTCTTGAAAAATACCTCTTAGCAGTAGTTGATCACGGCTACCTGAGCATCAAAGTGATGGGTCATCTTGATGTCCTCCCAGCAGGTTCCTAACTAAAGATTTAATTACATGAACGGCTTTAATTAATGCGTAAAATCTTGCCTTAACGATCTCTAATTAAAAATCCAGCACCGACGATTTCACTGAGCTACTCAAGTCCTCTGGACTGAGGGGTGGGTTACCCAAGAGACTAAAAGGGCTTGTTAAGCCAAGAACATTCCAGAGCTTCAGGATTGTAGTGTTTATCATCTCCCAGTGCTGATGAATTCGGGTGCCATTCTAACAGACAGGTCTGTAGTGTTTCCAGTCGTGCTAATTTATCCTTTTTAATTTCTCGAGTTCCAAATGGCCAGCTATACTAACACACGATGAATTTTCCTCAAGGCAAAATTGGATTCATTTGTGAACCAATGGAAAATAAAATAGAAAGAAAATATCAGCCAATTCTCCTCCGCTTTCCTTTTCCTTTTCTCTCGAAATTCAATGCTGGTGAGGGTCTTTTCCTCCGCCTCACCAACTACATTTCATATCCTTAACGAAATGGTGGTGCTCAATTACCATTTTGCTTACAACTTTGTTTCATTTCTTGACCTTTTTCTCTTTTTGTTTAGGTAAGGAAGGGTAGGGACTGGTTATGGAAGAGAAACCGGTGGATCCCTTTGTTTCTACGTGGTGTTTGGACGATTTTTCTTATGTTAATTTCAACAAACAACTCAAGGCATGCCACAACCCCCCTCTCCCAATTCCTCCAGCATGCTCGAACACAAAAAACTTGAGCATTTGATAAATTTATTGTTAACCCAATGGTTGTTGAAGTTTTATTTTGAGTTTACAATGTAATACATGGAGAACATGGTTCCTAATTCTTATTGGATGAGGTAAAATCCTTCTCTATTTAAGCATGTATAATCTTTGTAAACAAGCGAGGTAAAACGATGTGAGCCCAAAAGAGCATTATAGTTTTGTTGGATGTACATGACTCTAAGATTTGTGAAAGTGAGTTTGTAAGAGTAGAAAATACCTGTGATCTCTTAATCTTGTGTATATAATAGTCTATTAATCGAATCATGCAAATCCTATGTGTACTTTTGTCTTCTATCTTCTCTTTAATTAATTTCTTCCTCCCTAACTCAATAAGTAGTGTCAGAACTTAGTTCAGTTCTAACAACTCTTTCGCTGCAGAAGTGAAAAGATCATTAAGTACTCGAAGCTCCAGTACCTAAACATAGCCTGTAAAGGCTGTCCGAATGACAGCGTTGATACTGGCATCGATTCCTTGGTAGGTGACGATGACAAAAGAGGGCCATCCTACAAAGAAGGCCATCAAAGCTAGTGCATCATATGGGCCAAATGAAGGAGCGTCTGCTTCTTCGTCGCTGTAGAAGAGAGGGCCATTTGAGCCTGTTGGCCTGGGTGCTAATTAATACGTCCACTTGATATCCGATAATACTAATTAATACGTCCACTCGGTATCCGAAGAATCCTAAATAAACCTCTGGCTTATCCGCTGCTCTCCTTATAAAAAGACTGAAGGTGTCTTTTAGTATAGGTCTTCTGAGAGAAGGACATAGAGGTAACCAAAGGGCTCTTCCTCCTCCTTCCGGCACCGCAGCTTAGAGGTGTGGACGCATTGAGGACTCTAGTAGCCCTCGACGGCCGACTACTGCCCACTGAGTGGTATGTTCCTTTGCTTCCGTTCTTTCAATTGGTATTAAAGCAAAGGTTGGTCGCATTGAGGACTCTGGTAGCCCTCGACGGCCGACGAGCTTTTGCTTCCGCTGCTGCCCACTGAGTGGTATGTTCCTTTGCTTCCGTTCTTTCAATTGGTATTAGAGCAAAGGTTGATCGTCACCACACTTCGGGCGGTGGCCGACGTGGGAATAGGTGGAGGCCTGCCCCTCAGCTGCAGCCATGGGAGCCGCAGCACAAGAAGAAATGAAAACATATGGGTTTTCACTGATACGTTTTGTTTTGTATTGAATGATCGGTTACAGAGCCATTGAATGGCTTCCCTATTTTTTTTAATGATGGCACCACCTGTAAATTGTTAGAAATCCATAGGTAATTTCATTACCAACCAACAACCTATAATAAAAAAATAAATAAATCAAAGGCAGGTGCTGTTGCTGACGTTTAGCATTTGATGGGTCTATCCCGTGGCGCTCAGTGCTCGCCACGTGCCTATTACTTGGCAGCTACATAGCGGAAACGTGGCAGCTAAGTGATAAATCGCAGAAAATCAAAAAAATCATAAAAAATTATAGAAAAATCATAAAATTCTTAGAATATCATAGAAAATTTATTGACAATTTTTTTGCTGTGGCATGATGGTTTATGCTCTGTGCATGAATATTTTTATTGTCATTCTATTTAATTTTTTCTGTGAATTTTTTTCTGGATGTATAATTATTTATGCTTAGTGTACAAATATGATTTATGCATAATTTTGCATGTTATTTATGTTGACATAATTATTTATGCTTAGTGCATGAGAGGATTTATGTCAAATGCTATGTATTTTCTGCGAGCATGTTTATTTATGACTTGGTGCATAAATAATATATCATGTCTTTAGTTGACATGGAAAATATGCTTGATGTAGCATATATTTGCATTGCGGATTTGTTCCTATATTGGTTTTGTGGACAATATAGATATGTTCTATGAAAATTATCAGATTTTGTGTTCCATCTTATTAAATGAGTGATGATTATGAGCTTAGCGAAATTTTTTATCTCATTTATAAGAAGGAACATTTGTAATCTGATTATTTTTCTAGATATCAGTATACACTGATATGTGCCTAATGTCCATACCTTGCTTGACTAAATGCAGTGATGGCCTCCAAATCTGTGATGCTGATCTCAACAAAGGTGAGAAGCTAGATGGACAAAATTATGAAATGTGGCATAAGAAAATCCAATACCTGCTGAATGACTTAGAAGTCTTGGAGACTTTGACAACTTGTATGACACCACCAGCGCCTGGCACTACTGAGCAACATCGCCTTGATCGGGAAGCCTATGACAATTGGGTCAAGAAAGATCGTTGTGCATGTTTTACTATGTTGAGCAGCATGCACAATGATCTTATTGGCAACTTTGAGCATTGCCAGACTGCTCAGGATATGTGGAACCAGCTCAAGATCAGGTTTGGTCAAACTTCGGCCACAAGGCTACGTGCCTTGAACCTTAGATTCATACAGTATGTCAAGGATCCCGATCATTCCATGTCGACCCACCTTCGTGTGATGGGAAACATGATTAGGGATATGAAGGCTGCTGGAGTTGACCTTACTGATGAGCAACAGGTCCTTGCAGTGATTCGTTCACTGCCTGACCCTCAGTGGAGTCAGATGAAACTCTTGATGACTCATAGTGAGCACATCAAGACTTTTGAGGATATTGCTCGTCACCTTGAGCTAGAGGCTGAGCGCATTGAGACTTCCCTTCCTTCGGCCTATGTGGTTACTGATGGGTCTTCGAGGCCCAAGAACAAAAAGAAGGGAAAGGCACGTAACAGGAGTGCTCAGGGATATAAAGGAAAAACTATGGCCAAACCTAAGAGAGGACGTCGAGGGGGCAAGAGAGATGTGACAAAGATTAAGTGCTACAATTGTGGAGCTAAAGGCCACTTTGCTCGTGATTGCACTGAGCCAAAGAAGGTATGCTCCATATTAAGCTCTCTCTATGTTTGTTCATATGCATTAGTTGCTGACTCGCTCCCCGATTGGATTGTAGATTCGGGAGCAAACAAACATATAGTGCGAGATCGAGCTGGTTTTATAGATTTTCACCGGATACCTGTAGATACCCAGTTTATCGTGCTTGGGAATGGTCTGCGTGAGCAGGTTTTGGGTGTAGGAGCATATCGTGTTACGCTTCGTGGTGGACATGTGTTGATCCTACATGACGTTTTGTATGTCCCTACTATCCGGTGTAATCTTTGTTCTGTTCTTGCCCTGTTGGCACTTGGTTACACTTTTAGTTTTTCTGGTGACCGTATGTCAGTCTATCTGGATGGTGTTTTGTCCTTTTGTGGATATTTGTCACAAGGGTTCTTTAGACTTGATGTTGAATTGTGTGCTTCTTACTTCTCTTTTCTTGTGCTTCTATTCCTGCCTGTGATGATAATTTTCTTTGGCATTCCAGACTTGGTCATGTGGGCCAAGATAGGATGGCACGTATGGCTAAAGCTGGGCTATTAGGCCCTCTTACCAAGATAAGTCTACCTGTGTGTGAGTCTTGTCTAGCAGGAAAGGCAACAAGAAAGCCTTTTGGTAAGGCTACTAGGGCCTCTCATCCATTAGAGCTAGTTCACTCTGATATCTGTGGACCCATGAGTGTCAAGGCGCGACATGGCGCTTCCTATTTCCTCACATTTATAGATGATTTTTTGTGATTCGGGTATGTGTACCTGATTTCCCACCGCTATGAAGCGCTGGATTGTTTCAGACGATTTTTAGCTGAGGTAGAAAATCAGAAGGAGAGGTCTTTGAAGACTCTCTAGACTGATAGAGGTCGCGAATATCTATCTGAGCAATTCAAGCGGCTCTGTGAGGAAAAGGGGATTTGCAGGCAGCTTACCATTCCTGGGACACCGCAACAGAATGGTGTTGCCGAGCGTCGCAATAGGACTTTACTAGACATGGTTAGGTCGATGATGGCGCAAGGCAATCTTCCAATCAGTTTTTGGGGAGATGCGTTGTTGACTGCTGCCTACATCCTTAACGTGTCCCTAGTAAAATGGTACCCTCCACTCATATGAGTTATGGCATGGCATGCGACCCTCTGTGGATCATTTGCGCCCTTGGGGCTCAGCAGGATATGTTCACAATGCCTCCCATAAGTTGGGAAAGCTGGGTCCTAAAGCCAGCAAAAAGGTGTTCATCAGGTACCCTGAGAATTCGAAGGGTTACATGATGTATGGTGCACATCCTGATGGAGGGTTGACTGAAGTGGAGTCCAGAGACGTCGAGTTTCTAGAGAATGAATTCCGAGCATTGGTGAAATTAGAAAGGACCTGTCCCTGTATGAGTTACAGGAGGACCTTCCTACTATCTCTGGCGAGGGAGGAGATTTTTGACCTATCTCAGAGATCGCCACAGATAGTGGGAATGCTAGACCCAGTGGGAGTGTGCACCAGACGGTGGGAGCGCACAAGCTGAGCCTAGTTGGAGCTCACCTATGAGGGTTGATGCACCACCTGAGACAGGTTCAGATAGTGGGAATGCTAGACCCAGTGGGAGTGTCGTACCAGATAGTGGGAGCGCACAAGCTGAGCCTAGTAGGAGCTCACCTATGAGGGTTGATGCACCACCTGAGAGCGGTCTTCAGGGTCCAGATCCGCAGTTACGGAGAAGCAAACGTGGTCATATTCCACGACGACATTTTAGGATCGAAGGGAATGTGTTTCTCTGCACTCCGTTGGATCCAGATGAGCCTGCTTCTATTGAAGAGGCGCTCGATTCACCTGCTCATTAGTGAGTGGCAAGCTGCTATGGAAGATGAGATGGTATCGATGGCCAAGAATCATGTGTGGGACTTGGTAGACCTTCCGCCTGGGTGCAAATCTATAGAAATAAGTGGGTTCTTAAGATAAAGCGCAAGGCTGATGGGTCAATTGATAAGTACAAAGCTCATCTTGTGGCAAAGGGCTATACCCAGAGGGAGGGTGTAGACTTTGAGGAGACATTTTCTCCTGTGGTGAGATTTGCCTCTATTCGCCTGATCCTAGCTATTGTAGCTCATTTAGATTTGGAGCTACATCAAATGGATGTTAAAACACGTTTCTTAATGGAAGCCTGGATGAAGAGATCTATATGGATCAACCCTTGGGCTTTGTGACCAAAGGATAGGAGGGCAAAGTGTGCCGCCTTAGAAGATCATATATGGTCTCAAGCAGTCATCTAGGCAATGGTACCTTAAGTTTCATGAAGCCATTACATCGATTGGCTTAGATATGATTGAGGAGGACCACTGTGTGTACATTAAGAAATCAGACGATGGGATTCTGATCTTGGCGTTGTATGTAGATGACATCCTAATTGCTGGAGTTCTATTGGAGTGATCAATGCCACTAAGGAGTGGATGTCCTCAGTCTTTGAGATGAAGGATATGGGTGAGGCGAATTTTGTGCTGGGAGTGAGGATCCTAAGGAATCGTGCTAAGAGGTTTCTTGGTTTGTCACAAGAAACGTATATTGAGAAAGTCTTAGAACGATTCCGAATGCACTATTCTAAACCCGTTGATACCCAATAGAGAAGGGTTGTACTTTAAGCATCGATCAGTGCCCTAAAACTGATGAGGAGAGAGAAAAGATGAGCAGGATCCCCTATGCTAGTGCAGTAGGGAGCTTGATGTACGCTATGTTGTGTACTCGCCCTGACATTTGCTTTGCAGTCGGCTTGGTTAGCCGATATCAAAGTAATCCAGGACTTGCTCATTGGGTTGCAGTAAAAGGATTTTTTGTTACCTTCGTGGTACTGCCAATCTCACCCTATGCTATCAGGGTGGAGATTTGAGATTAAAGGGTTTTTGTGACTCTGATTGGGCAGGTGATAGGGATGAGCGTAGATTCACTACAGGATATGTGTTTATCTTTGGAGGTGGAGCTGTCACTTGGTGCAGTAAGAAACAAAGCTGTACGCCCTGTCCACCATGGAAGCCGAATATATTGCTTGTTCGGCTGCTGTCCAGGAGGCTGTGTGGCTGAGGAGGTTCTTGAGGCACCTTGAGATATCAGCTACTTCACATGAGGCTATTCAGATCAGTTCTGATAGTATGGCAGCATTACAATATGCTAAGGATCCTAAGTACCATGGAAGGACCAAGCATATTGACATCAGATATCACTTCATTAGAGACATGGTCAAGCAAGGAGAGGTTATCCTACAGCATATCTCCACTGGCAGGATGCTGGCTGATCCTCTGACGAAGCCTATTCCTAGGATGTGTTCCAGGCTCATGTGAGGGTCTAGGTCTGTATAGAGTGTGACAGACTGTGTTATGTTTCAGACTTATGTAGGAGTTTGTGTCTATTTTTTGTCAGACAGGGATTGTATGGACATCAATGACTATATGTTAAAGTTTATGAAATATTTATTTTCATTATTATGATGAGTTCATATTTATAGGCACATATGTGTATAAATGTCACAGGCTTAGATCAGCCCACTCACACGGGTGATCGCCCTGACACTTTGTAGTGGCAGGATGAGACTAAAGTAGCCATTATAGATGCTTGAGTAGCAATGCATGAGTTGCAAATTGCATGGGTTGCGAAATGTGCTACATAAATTATAATAGAATAAATTATAATCAAAGTTGCCTCAGTTTGGACTGAGATGAGACTCAGGAGAGTTGAGTACGGAGCATAAATATGCGTGAGCTATGTATCAATAGTGATATGTCCATAAATCCGTACTAAGCCTGTTATAGCCGAACTGGAGCATTGGTGTGTGCTCGAGTCAGGCAACTTTGTGATGCCTGGACTTGTGTTCGTACGATGTTTGAGTATGACATGGCCCATTGAGTGGGAGCTCCATCGTAGCATGTATTACGTTGCATGTGCTAAAGTTGACCCTGTAAGGGGTAATGCGATATATTCCCTCTTCATTACCATGTGAGCCTTACAACTATGAAGTGTCCTTGGACTTGAACCTATATCATGAAGTTGGAGTACAGGTATGACTTCCTTAGCCTTGTCCTCCAGGGTCATGGAATTGATGCGGCCACATGAGACAATCCTAGGAAGTCAACTGGACAATGATGGACTGGTATGAGTGTTCAAGGAAGATTATTCGCGACCACACCTTATGTTTGTGATCCATTGCCCGGGCAATCATGTGTATGAGTTGCATATGATTATGGATACCAACATTATGACTTTGTGTTTTTCAAGTGCTGCTCAGGGTAGATCTCTTGAGGGATTGAGAGTGCTTGATCAGGTGTGATCGGATTATCTAGGACACAGACGGGATTGGATTGTATTCATGTTCACTGTGTTAGTTATTCATTAACTTAATGCAGTTTATCCGCTATGTGTCACTGTGTGTGAGTTTCGTCGGATCGCACACCCTACCGCACTGCAAGTTGAGAGAGGAGGTTCTTATGTTCCTGTGTGGACGAGTGGAAGATTGTTGGCCTGTGTGCTAATTAATACGTCCACTCGGTATCCGAAGTGTCTAGATAAACCTCTGGCTTATCCGCTGCTCTCCTTCTTATAAAAAGACTGAAGGTATCTTTTAGTATAGGTCTTCTGAGAGAAGGACACAGAGGTAACCAAAGGGCTCTTCCTCCTCCTTCTTCCGGCACCGCGGCTTAGGGGTATGGACGCATCGAGGACTCTGGTAGCCCTCGACGGCCGACGAGCTTTTGCTTCTACTGCTGCTCACTGAGTGGTATGTTCCTTTGCTTCCGTTCTTTCAGAGCCAATGAAGAAAAGGAAGGGAAGCAAGTCCCATCCCCATTGGCCTATCCTAGTTCTACAAGAGTATTGCTAAAACCCTTATTTTTTTCACTCTGCTCCTCTTCTTTCAACACTAGGTCTTCGTTAGAACAGCTTTGATCAAGCCATTGGATGCTTAAAATGAGGTTAGATGATGTTGGCCACAACAAGGCCATCAGTTTCTCCTCTCCATCACTATTTGTTGAATTGAGGATGTGGTGGTCCTCGAGGTCAAAACGCTTGATACTTATGTTACGTTTGGTGCATTGCCAAATAATTCTGAATGATAATATAAATTATCTATAAGATAGATTACCACTTGATAGATTACTAGTAATGTTTGATTACTGTGTTTGGTATATAGAGGTAATGCTATAATAATATTGATTACTATGTTTGGTATGAAAAACAGATTACTAGTCATATAACATTAAATTCTCAAATACTCCTAAATTAAATTTATTAAAAATTTATATTATTATATATTTAATTAAAAATTATATTTATAAATGATAATATTTAAAAAAATTTATATTTATAAATGATATTCGAAGTGATCGGTAAGGATGCCGGAGGCTACCGATTGGAAGATGTTCCGTAGCATTTGGAGATGGCCATGGGGCCATTGGGTGACGGAAATCCGCGATCTGACTCGGTGAAAGAGGGTGTGACTCAGAACATTAAGGAAAGAGCTACTCATAAAACGGTAGTATGTGAAAGTCGATAAGTATTTACACATGGTGTCAAAACCAACTTGAATGCAAAAAAAAAAAAAAAAAAAAAAAAAATTTGTTTATAACCAAAGTTCGAGATAGATTTTTATTAGCTTATGGCTTCATGAAGATAGGGAATTTCTATTTGCTAAAAGCATTGCCTTATTCTATGGGGTTCATCATAAAAATATAAGACACAGCATATTATGAAATATAAAATTGTCTTTATTATTATTCTTGAGTTGAGAGAAATTTCATCCTTTACAGTCTTTTATGAAACCGACAAGAGGTATTGTCACTGGTTTGGAGAGAACTGGGAGCCAAACTCAACCCAAATTGGAGTCTTTTTCTGAAATCTACTTATAATCGATACAAATTAGAGTCCTACTTCCGAAAAGAGCCTCGCTCAACCCAATTAGAGCTCTACTTTTAAATTGAGCCTCACTCGGCCTAAATTGGACCCCTACTTCTAAATCAAGTTTGTAGACAAGATAATATTAAGGTCATAATTTGTGTAGAAAAAGCAAGCAGGCGTTCATAACATTGTAATTTTGAATATTACCCTCTACATAAATTGCTAAATTGTATGAGTATTATGATTTTGTTAACGTATCATGTGTTATCATAAGAAAGGAGGAAGATAAAAACAAGTATAATAGTTAGGAGGATACTGTTTTAACTTTTTTTAAAAAATAGAATTTTAAGTTTTTTTGAAAATAGAACTCCAACCATTTGTTTTATATCCTCTTTAATATCTTCAACCTCTTTTATAATTTCTTGTGCCATTAGACATGTACTTATTGCTTATCATGCATAATAAGATAAAAAGAAAATAGGACACGAAGATTCAGTAAGGTCGATAGAAGAGGAGGCAAATAGAGAGTGATCAAAGGAAGCAGGGGTAATTTTATCAAAAAAATTTATCAGATTACCATGTCTTTGGTAATATGGATAATCATTCCTTCTTATTATGGAATCTAGATTACCACTATAAAATAGATTATCATTCAAAATATATACCAAACATAATTATTTGATGGGCCTATTTATCATAATATAGATAGATTATCGGCTACCAAACGCAACCTTAGGATTTGGTCAATTACAATAAAGGATGGAATAATGTTGCGGCAAGTCCAAGATTTCGATGACCGTAACATAGGATTCTTGTTTGGAATCCATTGGTGTATGGCAGGAACTCATCAAGCCAAAAGAGCAAGAGGAGATGGAGCTCTAAGAGATGTCCTAGCCAGCCTGCGACTTTCGGTCGATGGTGCTAGGGCTTTAGCCATTGCAGAACATCATCATTAAGGCTAACAACAAGTTTGTCAAAGTACTACCATGATTGGAGACGATGGCCTCTCACAGCATTGGCACTCAATAATGAGGACCTTACCTAGTGTTGGGAGTAGGGGACTTTGGTGATCCATGGGCCTAAGGCCCTTAATAAGAAAAGTAATAAAGTTTTCAGTGTCTTAACTTGGAACTTAATTTATCTCTACTGTTCGAATCTTTCCTTTTGCCTGCTATCTCTTGCAAGCAAGCTTTCTTCTTGATTTTCCTCATAGGTCTCAAACACCTTCTTCAATTCTTTAGATTACAATGCATCTTTTACATCATCAATTAAAAGACTCTTTTTCATATAATAACATATTGATGAAGTCAGGGTGGTAATGAGCACAAAGTGTCTGATCATCATATTGTCTGTCTTAGTATTTCTTAAATCAAGAATAGTCCTATGATACTCATCTATATGATCTTTTATCGATGTATCTTTTTTCATCCATACGTGCTAGAGCCTATGCTTCACATGCAGTTGATTAGTAAGAGATTCTATCATATACCTACATTCCAACTTGAACTATTGTCGAACTAATATCTTCTCCTTAATGATTTCTCTAAGAAACTCATCTACTAAAAATAATTGAATGATACTATGTACTTGTACCAACAACTCATATTTTTCTTCATCAAATATAGGAGTCAGCAATCTTTTCTTTTTTCTAACGCCTTCTATAATCCTTGTTGCATCAAAAGAGCTTACATCTTGATCTAGCAATCGTGAAAGTCATTAGCTCTATTAAATTTATCAATTTCAAACTTTAATGTTAATATCATGAATCCTTCCTAAAAACCAAAAGAAAAGGATGATGCACAATGAGTCTCAATGGCTATTCCAAGAGCTCCTTGCCGCTCCATCGGTCAGTCTTGAGGGACTCTATCATGGACTTTAGTGCATCTTTTTCATTATCTATAACAATTATAAACTAGGGAATAGCTTGTTGAGATGCTTTGGATGACACAAGGCTACTTTTTGGACTGATGGTAGGTGCAAGCTCTCATCATCGCATAGATGTCCTTCTAATCTCCTTTTTGAGTGCGAGAACTTGGGTTGGTCATTCCACTACAAGTCATCCATGATAGCTCTTAGCACCACAGCGATGCTCCCCACACCTCTAATTGGAACACCTCCTTGGAGTTCCACAACAGAGTCCTCATGCAATGGTCAACCTTGAAGAGTTGCCTCAAGGTGGTGATGGAAAACCCAATGGTGGGGCCGAGGAAAGAAAAAAGTGATAAAGAAGAAAAACACCTTTGAAGCTAGAGCAAGTATAGACAAAGGGAATACAATAAAAAATTTCAATGATGAGGAAAGTAAGGTACTCTTAATTAGCATTAGTAATTGTAGTAAGAAGTAGATTCTTGATTCTAATTATTTTTTTCATTTGACCTTTAACATAAATTAGTTTCTACCTATCAACCAAAAGTATGAAAGGTCCATCGGGTAACAACAAAGTAGTAGATACTGTAAGAATTAAGACAATTTATATGAAGATGTTTGAGTATATGGTGATATCCCTACAGAATTGGGGTATCCTAAAGTTAGTGAAGAACTTAATTCCTTCAGCACATTTGATACTGACGGTTATAGATATTCGGTTGAAAATGAGGTATTGAAAATTCTTAAGGGTGCTCTAATAATGATTAAGGAAAGGTTGGTGAATGATTTGGATCACTTGATTGAAAGCATTACATCCCCTCGAGACCCAGGTGTTCTATACCCTCTCAATCGAGAGCTGGGGGGGACTCATGAGAGACCTCAACATGGACCTCGCATGAACCCCTTCTCTTCATGGACTCACCTTAGGTGAGCTCTAATGTTTTTGGCGATCTTTTTCTTTTCCTTCACTTTGATTAAACCCTTTGAAATTCTTCCATTCATGATCTTTTTCTAACGTCTTGATTTCTTGCTTTTGCATGGTTTGAAAGCGATTGCTTCTATAATACCCTCGTTCGGACCTGGTTCATCTGACCAATCAATGCTAAACCAAGTGATAAAAAAAAAGAACCGAAATAGAGCTGTGGGTGAGGCGGGCATCATCTCCTTCCTAGGTCTAAATATTGGGAGATAAAGTGTGATGCCTATTTCAATAGTCCCACATCGAAAAATTAAAGTTGGTTGAGTGGTTATATAACCGGTTAAGAAAGATGGACAAGCACCAATTGGATTCCTTTTGGGTTGTGATGGCCCAAGTTGGTATGAACCTTATTCGTCTTGCTTTCTTGTAACGAAAGAGTCCGAAAAGTACAGGATCTAAGTGCCACACAGGACAAAGTGCTACATTCATTAGGGATGGAAGTCACCTTTTGGACCTATGGGGGCCATCTCTAGATCCCTGCCTGCCTGGTGGTTGTTAAGGAAGATGGACAAGCATCAATTGGATCCCTTTTGGGCTGTGATAGCTCAAGTTGGTATGGACCTTGTCCGTCTTACTTTCTTGTAATGAAATGGGCCCATAGGCCCGAGTCATTACTTAAAGCTTAACAAAAGCCTCTCGTTCCTTATTTAACCCGATCAAAACCTTCCTCTAACCAATAACGAAGGTGAGAGAGGGCTTACATCTGGTGATTTTGAAAGAATAGGGTGCTATTGAGAGATATTGAAGAGCATAAAATAGAGATCGAGAATATATTGAGATTTCTGCCAAAGAAGAACAAGGTCAATATTCAGTTGCTCCACCAGCGTCTTCCTCTTTTCTGGTGAGAAGTTTGAACAAGTAATTCCTTTCCTTTGTTGTGGTCTCGTACTAGAAATAATTAGTCTCAGGATCAATTGCTGACAATCGCTGGAAAATGATGATGATGGAACTAAAGGTGCAGCCATGCTCCATTTCTAGGATTTGTCATGGCCTACAACGATCATGTCCAGTGGCTGAATCGAAGTTTAAGACCACTAGAACTTCACCTAGTACTACATTGGACTATGGTAGATGTTAGGAAGGATTTGGTCCGACTGCTCCTTCATTGTTCATCTCTATTACCGCTAGTTGAGAAGCCATGGGTTGTAGAGTTCTTAGGGAACTTTGTTTTGAAGAGACTTTAATTAGATAGCAAGTTAGATAAGGCACGATCTATAGAGACAACTAAAATGAAAGACCCACAAAATGAGTCGAATGGACTAGAAGTCCAACGGTTCATGGATTGTATTAGTACCAACTTTAAGTTGGTAGCCAGGATCTGTCGCCAACTATATTAGACCCAACTAGTAGCTAGCTTGACTCTATCAAATATTGTAAGAACCTTATAGTTGATTCACCTTTACAGGAATGGTGAGAGAAAATGATAGTATTAGACGAATTGAGTTGGGATCATCTACCATAGAGTATGGTACACATCCCAACCCGTAATTCGCTAATTTTGTCCTTTAGTTTATTACTTAATTATTGATATTCTGAATTTGTCTTCTTTAGGTTAAGTGAAACCCTGTGACTTAAACAAAATTTCAAGCAATTATGGTAAATCTAGGCTTTGTCTAGATTAAGGTTAACCATTTAGGAAACCATATGTTAATTATCATATGATTTGATTATAAAATTAAATTTAAGTTTAGTACTCTAGGTGAACAGTGGCCCAAGCGGATTTGATTTATTATGAGGATTAGCGAAATTCGGTAAGTAACCTATTTATAAATTGAAACTTTTTATAAATATCGCATGGCTACTAAAAATTTATTTTATAACTAGTAAATTAATATTTAAATTTACATAATTACTAGTGACATAATTCCTATATGATCAATTGCTTTGATAAAGTATTTGGTTGTTATTTTTGAAAGGCCATAAATGAAATTAAGTATTTAAATCTTGTGTGCCTTATTCTTAAAAATTTGGATTAAGTAAGTAGTTATAGTATTATTACTATTTGCTAGAAATTATTATCATGCAAAAGTGAAATATGATCTTTTCATGACTTGTCATTGTCCCTACTATTTTTTGCAATTATTATTATGAGAAAATTATTTATGATTTCAATACGAGGTAATATGACAAATGAATTTATGAAATATATGATAATTGAAGATAGAGAATGAAAATAAGATTATCAAATATGAATGATTGGATTATTAACAATGAAACAGGATTGACAGTATATATACACAAGCTTATATTCACTATAAATGATTGATGATTGATACCAAGATCCATCTCTATAAGGGATATATAGGAAGAGCTAACCTTCACCTGTAGGGTTAAATGCAGTACATTAGTCCCATCATAAGGATTATGTATGGCCATCATTAAATGACTAAAAATTGCTATAATACAGGAATGAATTTGAAACTAAATTATTATTATTAGAACAGTAATTATCATTATATGATATGATACAAGAATTTTTACAATGTAACACTTACATGATGCATTGATTTATGCTTAATATTACTTAGTATACGAAAGCTCATAAAATTCTATTATTATTACTTTTTTCTTCAGTAACAAAATAAATGGAGACTTAGGTAGGAACAAGTGAGTATTTGCCAAACTCGTAATCAACCTTAGTTTCTTCTTAATGATTTTCTTTTCTTTCCCTCTTAAGGCCGAAAAACATATTTTATTTGATAACAAATACTTATCATCAGAATTACTCTTCTTTCAAAGCTATTATTGTTATCGGTGTTGTGGTTGGCAAGGTTTTGATGTATTGCCTACATGGTGCCGTTCATGCACGAGCTATCCAAAATTGCTCATCTGTGGCCCAATTGTTAGGCCCACATGGTCATTCATTTCAGGTCCAAACACCCTAATTTTATTGTCCCAAGGAAAATACTGGAAAAGTCTTTGTACACCGCCCTCGGTGTAGCAAGTCCTACATGGGTTGCACCGCCTCTCCTGATTGGTCCACGTGGATCCTACGTGGCTGACGATGCAGAACGATATGGCTCTGCTACGATGTTACATTCTGATCGTGACGGCCATTAAAAGCACTTCGCCTTTATTTTAAAATTGCTGTGCAGACCAAAATGCCCTTTCCCTCCAGCCTACTTCTACCGCCATTTTTTCTTGGATTACATCTGTACAAGAAAAACTCTTTCTTCCCCCTCGCTCTGGGCTTTCGGATGCAAGGAATCAGTCCAAGGTTTGAGTAAGATCCTGAGCCCTCGCTCTGAGAGTCCGGTCGGAAGAAAACATTTCAGCTTCGATGCTGGAATACGTAACCACTGAAGTTTTTATACAAAAACTTCTGGAGAAAATGTCATCCGCAGCAAGAAGTAAAAAGTCCTTATTCCCACTTCTTTGTAAAGCTCCTTTATTACACTAACTATTTTTTGTCGTTAGAGAAAGTTAATGCATTAGGAAACCGTTTAATGCGCAGGTAACTTCCTTAGATCAAAATAGTTATGACATTCTGGGAGTCATAACTGTTTAGAGTTTAGTATTTTGTAGCACAAATGTCATACTCTTTTAACTAGGATGTTATAACTTATGAACTGGGGTGTCGTCAGATTGTTTCGGCGGCCTATATTCTCTGTTATTTCTTTCCATATAGCTCTAGCGTCGTCATTTGACAACTCTGGTATCCTACGATTTTCTGCATTCAGTTTAGCTAGGGTGTCCCAATATGAGAGCTGGTGACAGTTGGGGCGTGGCTTAACGGTTGCATTCGGGGTGTCGTTATATAAGAACTGGGGTGTCGAAAGTTTGTAACTGCAGTGTCGTAATGTTTTCCTTGGGTGTCGTAAGGCTGGGGTGGCGTTGGATTATTTCTAAGGTGTCATAAGTTCTCTATAGCTAACATTTGGAGCTAGGGTGTCGTCATTTGACAGCTCGGGTGTCGTAGGTTGTTTTCTAGGGTATCGTCACGTCTACAGTTATCCCTGGGGTATCGTAACAGTCTTTCCAAGGTGTCGTAAGATGATTTCTAGGGTGTTGTATGTTGTTTTCTCAGGTGTTGTAGGCTGTTTTAATCATGAGTGTCAGTTTGTTGCTATCCTGGGGTGTCGTAGTGTTTCAATCGTCATAAAAGCTATGACACCCCAGATTTACTGTTAAGACACCGTAGTTACAAGCCTACGACACCCATGCTCCAAACGAATGCTGGAGAAAAGCCTCGCGACATCACAGGAGAAAATTGACCGAAAATTAATGACAACACCCCAGGAAACAAGTTGGGAGTATTGCGACACCCAAGTTAAAGTAATAAGACACCTCTGTTAAACAAATACGACACCCCAGTTATGCTCAGCCAAACCGGCTTCGCGATACCGTAGTTCAAACATTACGATACCCTAGCGACAATGCTACGACACCAGTGCTTATAACCTTACGACACCGAAGGAGGAATTAGGTCAAAAATCATTCGTGACACCGTAGTTGAAACGTTACGACACCCTAGCGGCAACGCTACGACACCCATGCTTATAACCTTTGCGATCTTCATTTGTTGCTTTCCGGGTATCGTAATTTATTCTCTGGGGTGTCTTGAACTGCTAAAGGGTGTATCGTGCTTATAACAATGCTGGAGAGAAGGCCCGCGACACCCCAAGAGGAATTCGCCCGAAAATCTTTCGTGACACCCAAGTTGAAACGTTACGACACCCTAGCGACAACGCTACGACACCCGTGATTATAACCTTCATGATCATTGTTTGTTGCTTTCCGGGGTATCTTTAACTGCTAAAGGTGTCGTTATTTTTATATGGGGTGTCGTAAGTTATTTCATGCGGTGTCGTTAGTTCCTGCCTGAACATTTTCAGCTACGGTGTCGTAATATGTGAACCTTGGTGTCGTTAGGCCCTTCCTCAATGTGTTATGAATGGGTATCATAATTTTACAGCTTCGATGTCGTTTTTTATAAACTGGGGTGTCGCAACTTCTGAATTCAGCTGTTGTAGGTTCATGTCTTTAACTATTAATAGGTGTCGTAGTTTTTAACCAGGAAGATGAACAAGGAGCCATTATTCAGATCATAGATGGCATGTATTCCTAGTATCTGAGGTTCAATCATAATCGTGTTGTCGTATTTCTTCAAGTTATATTGATAGCTAAATCTATAGATATCATTGTTCATGGCTGTGTGCCTATATTTCCACAGACGATGCTGAAATTATAAATTAGAAAGAAATTGAGCACACTCCCAGCCGTGCACCTTCACCCATCGCTCCAAAAGAGGGGTTGATACTGTAGTTCCTCAAACTGGAATGAAATTCAATTCAGCAGATGATATATATACTTTCTACAATGGATATGCAAAAAGAGTTGGTTTTGGAATCACAATAGTGTGTAGCAGGGCCAATAACAACAAACAACTTTGCTTCAAGCACCTGGCATGTTGGAGGCAAGGAAAATCTAGAAAAACAGAGAAGAGCATGAATCATAGGGATACTGGAAAAGTTGATTGCATGGCATCCATAAAAGCAAGACTGAATGCTACAAGTGGTAAGTGGATATTGGTTGAGGTTTCTCTAGAACATAACCATGGGATGTCCATAACATCAACTGGTTATCTACGGTCGTATCAGAGGATCAGCACACCAGAGAAGGCAGAGATCAGTAATTTATATGTCGTGAATGTTTCGACAACTCAGATATACTTTGCCATAGCAAGGAGAAAAGGGGGCAGAAGACAATTGGATTTCACTGAGAAGGATGCTCGTAATTTCATTTGTCGCGAACATCAGTCTAAGCTGAAAGAAGGAGATGCTCAGTCGATGGTAATCCATTTCACCAAAATGCAACTCAGAAATCCTAATTTCTTCTATACCTTAGTCCTCAATGATAATGGTCATCTCAGGTCTGTCTTCTAGATTCATCCAAGGTCAAGATTGGCATGCACATACTTCGGTGATGTTCTATGCTTTGACTCAACCTAATTGACAAATAGATATCAAATGCCTTTTTGTCCATTCGTCGGGGTCAACCATCATGGACAGTCCACCTTGATTGGTTGTGCATTGTTGTCTGATGAGAGTACTGAGACATATAAATGGGTTTTTCAGTCATGGCTGGATGCAAATGGTGGTCAAGCACCTATTGCCATAATAACTGACCAAGATAAGCAATCGAGGTTGCTGTTAAAGAAGTTTTTCCTAACACACGACATCGATTTGTCTTTGGCATATATTGAAGAAGATACCTAAAAAGATTGGCCACATTTGCATAGCAAATCCCAAATTTATGGTTGATTTCGATGAGGCAATATATGATTCATTGACCATACAGTCATTCGAGAAAAGGTGGGCACATGTTATAAAAAAAATATAAAGAATGCAAGGCTATAGATTGGTTCAATGTCCTTTACGAATGTCGGGATAAATGGGTCCCAGTTTACCTAAAGGATACATTCTTCGCAGGTTTGTATTTCATTGTCTTTGGATCATGTTCGCGTTCAACGCTTCTTTTTTGACAAAATTATGTACAGGAATGTCATCTTCACAAAGGAGTGAGAGCATAAATCACTTCTTTGATGGGTTTATAAATTCGAAGACTATACTAACGGAGTTCATAGGTAAGTACGAAGATGCCTTGGAGAAAAGGTATAAGATCAAAAATGAGAAAGATAATAGATATTGCAAACGATTGCTTTCCTAAAGACATCATCACCTTTGAGAGACAAGCTGCAGGAAGGTATACAAGGCACATTTTCAAAAAATTTCAGAATGAGATCCTTGAAATGGCTGCATCAAACACTAAATTGATCAAGGAAGCTGATAATTGTTGTGTATATTCTGTAAAGTCGTATGAAAGGATTGAAGTCGATGGAATCGGCAAGGAGATGATCAAAGATTATATCGTGTCATACGATAGAAATATTGAGGATGTCCAATGCCAGTGTCGATCCTTTCAGTTTAAGGGTTACCTGTGTAGGCATGCCTTGTTGGTTCTTCATCAAAGCGACATATTTTATTTACCAGATAAATACTTCTTGAAGAGATTGTGCAAGGACATGAAATACCAATTTGACGATTTCGACTGCAATACTGAAGGTTGTGATAAAAGCACATGAAAATCATGGTACGCAGTGATAATTTTTTATTTGAAATGTCTTAATATATGTTTTTGATAACATTATGTTATTGATTGTAGATATAGTTTGCTGTCATCGGATGATGAAGCTCGCAGAGATAGCCTCCATATCTGAAGATGTATTTAATTTAGTGATGGATGGTCTAACACCTATATTCAAAATTGTCGTGGATGCTAACTGCGCAGCTAAGCCAAGAACAGATCTTGTAATTCAAGATCCTCAGCAAATTAGGACGAAAGGTCACCCAAAAGAGAACAGATTAAAGAGTTGACGCTCCACCAATGAAAAATCTGGTCAAGGCAATCGTTGACGCACCACCAATGCAAAGAATTGTACCACCTTTCGAAACTTTGATGGACGAGTTTGATGCTTATGTATTGAGTCAGCTAACACAGGAGCATATAAAACACGGGTGTCGTAACTTTGTAACGAGAGTGACTTGGTCGCAAATGCTTTTAGCGCGATGACCCCCCAGCTCTGGGCTAACGACACCCTAGCTTTAGCTCGACGATACCTGAAAGGCAAAATCCTACGACACCCCTATTCTCACGAAAGGATACCAATGCTTTTAGTGCGACGACCCCCAGCTCTGGGCTAACGACACCCTAGCTTTAGCTCGACAACATCCGAAAGAAAAATCCTACGACACCCCTGTTCTCACGAAAGGACACCAATGCTTTTAGCGACGACCCCCCAATTCTGGGCTAATGACACCTAGCTTTAGCTCGACGACACCCGAAAGGAAAAATCCTATGACACCCCTATTCTCACGAAAGGACATCAATGCTTTTAGCGATGACCCCCCAGCTCTGGCTAACGACACCCTAGCTTTAGCTCGACGACACCCGAAAGGCAAAATCCTACGATACCCCTGTTCTCACGAAAGGACACCAATGCTTTTAGCGCGACGACCCCCCAGCTCTGGGCTAATGACACCCTAGCTTTAGCTCGACGATACCCGAAAGAAAAAATCCTACGACACCCCTGTTCTCACGAAAGGACACCAATGCTTTTAGCACAATGACCCCCCAACTCTGGGCTAACGATACCCTAGCTTTAGCTCGATGACACCCGAAAGGAAAAATCCTACGACACCCCTATTCTCACGAAAGGACACCAATGCTTTTAGCATGACAACCCTCCAGCTCTGGGCTAATGACACCCTAGCTTTAGCTCGACGACACCCAAAAGGCAAAATCCTATGACACCCATGTTCTCACGAAAGGACACCAATGCTTTTAGCGCGACAACCCCCCAGCTCTGGGCTAACGACACCCTAGCTTTAGCTCAATGACACCGAAAGGCAAAATCCTATGACACCCTGTTCTCACGAAAGGACACCAATGCTTTTAGCGCGACGACCCTCCATCTCTAGGCTAACGACACCCTAGCTTTAGCTCGATGACACCCGAAAGGCAAAATCCTACGACACCCCTGTTCTCAATTTATGACATTCTAGTTTTCAATTTACGATATCATATATGAAAACTTAAGAAATTATGAAGTAGAAAAGGCATAAATATGAATAAATCGAGGACACCCATGTTCTCAATATAAAATATTTGCATTTGCATTAAATCTGAAACAGTGTTAATATGAATAAATTACATTAAATTTTAATGAAAGAAGAATGAAAAAATTAAGAACAGTTTGCGACAAGGTCGTTGATCTTTTGGTTGAGGCCCTCTCTCAATATCATCGCAGCTAATTGTCGTCGGTATTCTTACTTCCTCCTTCATGAAATCCATCTTCATATCAGATTGTCCCGTCGAGCAAGACATTCCATATATCTCAGACAGTATAGGCCGCAATCCAGTGATCCGGCCGGTTGACTTGGGCAATCCAAAATCTCTTCCATCGCCAAGTCATCACCTCCTCCTTATCACAGTAGATATGGAATATGTGCCAAGAATTGTATGCCATTTCTTCGCATTGGCCTTGTACCTGGCATTGCATTTTAATGAATTCAGGTGCATAAACACCTTTCTTTCCATGTCGACAGCAATAAGATGCCAGTGCGAGTTATCGGAGTTTATTATGGTGAATAGAAACCGGAATTGGCCTTATCTTCATCGGATACATTGTCAAATATCGAAGCCCCTGATGTTGCAGCGAGTTCATGAGGAGTTAATGGAGAGGTCAGACACAAAGCGGCTACAAAAATTGATGCAAAGATGCACTTATGGTATCGGTCCGGATGCTCTGTCCAGTTGCATCAAAAACTCCTGGCCGGCATCAATTATCTGCCAATGGAATGTAAACCGATTAATATAATTTTAAAATCAACAACTAGAAAAGGTTTCTTGAGATACTTACATCATCTATTATCATATCATTGTTAATGAGATCCCGAAGACTTTTCCTTGTTACAAACCACCTAACTTATTGGTGTACACGATCTCGTCGGCTAGTCGTTCGCTCAAAAAAAATTTATAATAATTTGGTCATCTTCGACCGTTGTGTTGGGCTTTGATGTGCCCACTGTCTTCAACGACTTTCTAGGACGGGTTGTCTCATAAGAATCTCCTCTGACCTTGGATGCCTTTCGCTTCCTCGACTCTTTTTTAACCCTCTTAACAAGAGAAGGCATTCCAAAGATTTCTATGTCAACATCATCACCCTTTGGAGTAGGGGTGCCAAGTTTATTATCAGATTTGGAATCCTCTTGGCCCTCCATAGAATGCCCCTCCCCGCTCTTCTCCTCCTCTTTATTTTCAATCCCATGCTCTGTTTTATTGTCCAAGAATTCCCCCTCCAATCTCTTTTCCTCTCGATCCTCCTCCATCTTATTCTCCTCCTCCATCTTATTCTCCTCAGTATTTTCTTTAACAGGCTCGAGAAGATACTCCAGGGAATGCCCCTCCTCTGTCTTCCCGTCTCCCTTGTCCTCCTCATTTATTGCATTGCTTTCCTTTCTGAGCAGTGAACTGAGGAGGCTCTCAGCAATGGACAGCCTGTCCTGACATCATCGAGTTGATCCTTAACGCAGGCCAATTCAATCCGCAACTCAGCACAGCTTTTGCAGCGCTCTGTTGGTTCAGGCGATGCTACTGTCTGTTGAGAAGCCAGCGCTCCTCTGACAATGGTACAGTAGCTCTTCCAACTGCAAAGCAAGACGATAAACAAATTAATATTAAGTAAAATTATTAACACATTAAGTGAAAAATATGGTCAGAGCAATAAGCAATGTATTAGCTTACCAAGTGTGAGGCTGCATGTTGGCAACCCGAACCGACTGGATCATCATTTGGTTGTCATACCACTTCAACAGCTGGGGCAGTTTATCAGGATATGCTGGTGCTCTCATTGATGTATGCTCGAGGAACCACGCCTGAACATGATAATTTTTGGATATAAAAAAATGTAATATTAACAAAGAAATTATATTAAGGACACTATTTTTGCATCTCAATAATCCTTACCACCAGCGCTGCCAAGCATCCGAACAGGGTAGGCTGCCTCCTAACCTTTTGTGCTCTCTTTGAGTGGATCAGCTCCTCGGAACGCAAGCAAGTAGCTACTTCTGGGAGAGCCAGAACAATCAACTCCTTGAATGCCGAAGCCCAGTCGATCCTATCCAGTTGACTTAAGTCATCCAAGTGCTGGATGAGATACCGTGGACATCTCTGATTAGACTTTGGAGCCAAAAACATGGCAAACATGTAGGCGATCCAAATCTGACGGTGTCCTTGACATCTTCCTGTACCTTAGATGATCGGAGTCAAAAAATTAACTTCTCCAAACCTTCTTGACGAAGATCTAAACCCTGGCCAAATCGTCTGAACAACCTTCCATTGAACAACTGGCTGGACGTGTCGATCTTCTTCCCATGAGTTGGAAGACTCAGAATAAGTGCGACTTATTGGCACTGAATAGAACCGGCTTGCCACAGAAAATGAACTCGTCGCCTCCATTGTGACATCTTATGATGTCTGCTAGCAGTCGCCCATCGACTGTGAACGTCTGCATGTCGACGAGGGCACCAAATGGGGTCCTTTGAATAAGTTTTGTATGCTGTCTAGTAAACCCCATCTTCCAAACCTTTTGAACGTATACGGCCAGCCTGCAACTATTCTTAAACAACTGGGAAGCCTTTACTCGGGGGACTGGAATAATTTTCATGTCATCTGAAACAGGAGGTAAAATATACAAGTCAGCTGGGTGCCATTATGTATGAACTAGGGTGTCATGACATTTTAAGAGAGGATGTCATAATATCTTAACAAAGGGATAAACATACCTGAAGGAGACGCATCCTCATTCGAATGAAGAACGATGTCCTTGCTTTGTTCCACCATTTTCTCCTTCTGGTTCTTCTTTGTTCGCGGTCTTATCTACAAACGAAAGCACTCATCTCCATGAATGAAGTAGATGGAAGAAAGAACTGTGGAAGAAATTTAGAACACCGGTGGACTTCTCGAGCAACAAACGAAGGACCTCTAGGGTTTAGAAATTTTTTTATGCCGACCTCAGAGAAATATGAAAGGACATCAGAGCACTATGATCATATTGCTAATACGCAAACCCGTAGGAACCGCCACGTTGTGCAACTTTTCTCAAAAAGATGGCATAGCTGAGTTACTAGAGTGTCGTCGAATTACAACTAGGGTGACGTCAAAATTTCCGCCTAGTTCAAATTTATCGTAGTGGTGTCATAAGTTTATACCAAGGGTGTAGTGACGTTTCAACTGGGGTGTCGCAAACGAAACCTCATAAAACAACTTACGACACCCCAGCTATCATCCGACGACACCCTAGCTTTAGCACAACGACACCCATGCGGGGATTGTTAAGGCGGGGACCTACGACATCCCTGACTTAGGCTGTTACGATACCCCAGCTCTCATCTGACAACACCCTAGCTTTAGCGTGACAACACCCATGCGGGGACCATTAAGGCGGGGACCTACGACATCCCTGACTTAGGCTGTTACGACACCCCAGCTCTCATCCAATAACACCCTAGCTTTAGTGCGACGACACCCATGCGGGGACCATTAAGGCGGGGACCTACGATATCCCTAACTTAGGCTGTTACGACACCCTAGCTCTCATCCGATGACACCCTAGCTTTAAGACGACGACACCCGTGTGGGGACTGTTAAGGCAGGGACCTACGACATTCCTGACTTAGGCTGTTACGATACCCCAGCTCTCATCCGACGACACCCTAGCTTTAGCGCGACGATACCCGTGCGGGGACTGTTAAGGCGGGGCCCGACGACATCCCCGAATTAGGCTGTTACGAAACCCCAGCACCGGTGTCGTAGCATTGGTGCTAGGGTGTCATAAGGTTTTAACTGGGGTGTCGCAAAGGATTTTCGGTAGAATTCCTCTTGGGGTGTCACGGGCTTCTCTCAATGGTCAGTTATAAGCACGGGTGTCATAGCGTTGTCGCATGTGTGTCGTAAGGTTTCAACTGGGGCGTCGTAGATCTTTTTTTGGGTGAACATAACTTGGGTGTCGCAATACTTCCAACATGTTTCCTCTTGGGACATCGTAAAGCATATCCGTTCAGCATGCATTTAAACCACGTGCACCAAGTGGCCGATTGAATAATTGGAAAGTGCTCATTCCGTCATGCAAGGAGAGACACTCTGATTTACTATAACGAAGACGCTAGCATGGCCAATACTTGTTCCGAATTGGGGATTGGAACACTGAGTTCGATGAGATTTGGTTTCCCACACTCTCTTTGGTAATGGTTTCTATCCCCTATCCCCCAACTCGATGGTTATAAAAGGGGAAAGGATGAGTATTGCTTGCAACCACAGGAAGGCTAGACGATATCGGAGGTAATTTAAGAAGGTTTAAGAAAGCTTCGCCCATGACGACATCGGAGGTAGACAAGCTGGCTATCGCCTTTAGCATGAAACTTCAGCTCGATGGCTCCGACGAAGATGTGGAAAAGGAAACTGCCAAGGGATCGTTGAAGACCGACTCTGGTGGATCTCCGAAACAAAATTTTGAGCATAAAGTAAGAAGAAGAGAAAGGGAGGAGACCACAGAAGTCCATCTGGAAACGCAAAAAAACGTTTCCGTTTGAAATTGTAACGAAATTTTGCAATGACTAATAATATTTTAAATGAAATTGCGACTGCTTCGATGCTATTGTGTTTTAATAGTAATTCTGGGGTATCGTAGCTTTATTACAATTACGATGGATTTTCTCCTACGATGTCGTAAAGCTTTTCACCTACGCATAAACGGATGTCTTAGCTTTATAACTAGGGTATCGTACTATTTCATGTACGAAACCTCATGAAACAACTTACGAAACCCCAGCTCTCAATTGACGACATCCTAGATTTAAGGCGACGACACCCGTGCAGGGACTTGTTAAGACGGGGACCTACGACATCCCTGACTTAGGCTTTTACGACATCCCAGCTCTCATCCGACGACACCCTAGCTTTAGCGCGATGACACCGTGCGGGGACTGTTAAGGCGAGGACCGATAACATCCCCGACTTAGGCTGTTACCAACACCCCAGCTCTCATCTGACGACACCCTAACTTTAAGGTGACGACACCCGTGCGGGGACTGTTAAGGCGGGAACCGATGACATCCCCGAATTAGGCTGTTAGGGTGTAGCAGCATTGGTGCTAGGGTATTGTAAGGTTTAAACTGGGTGCCGCGAAGGATTTTCAGCCGAATTCCTCATGTGGTGTCGCGGGGCTTCTCTCCATGATCAGTTATAAGCACGGGTGTCGTAGCATTTGTGCTATGGTGTCGTAAAGTTTCAACTTGGGTGTTGCCATGGATTTTTGGCCGAATTGCTCCTGGGGTCGTAGCATTGTCGCTAGGGTGTCGTAAGGTTTCAACTGGGGTGTCGCGAAAGATTTTCGACTGAATTCCTCCTGGGTTGTCGCGGGGCTTCTCTTCATGGTCAGTTATAAGCACGGGTGTCGTAGCATTGGTGCTAGGGTATCGTAAAGTTTCAACTTGGGTGTCGCGAAGGATTATGGCCGAATTGCTCCTCGGGTCATAGCATTGTCGCTAGGGTATCGTAAGGTTTCAACTGGGGTGTCGCGAAGGATTTTCAGCCGAATTCATGTGGGCTGTCGCGGGGCTTCTCTCCATGGTCAGTTATAAGCACAGGTGTCGTACAATTATCGCTAGGGTGTTTTAAGGTTTCAATTGGGGTGTCGCGAAGATTTTTGGCCGAATTCCTCGTGGGTGTCACGGCCGTTCTCTCCAAAGTTGTAAAGTGAGGACACTAGAGCTATATAGGGAATAACGGGGAATATAGGCTGAGACACTCTGACGACATCCTAGTTCTAAGGAAGTTACCTACGCATTAAACGGTTTCCTAATGCATTAACTTTCTCTAACGACAAAAAATAATTGGTATCATAAAGGAGCTTTACAAAGACGCATGAACACCTTTCTTTTTACTTCCTGCTGCGGATGACATTTTCTTGCATCCAAAAGCCCAGAGCGAGGGGGAAGAAAGAGTTTTTCTTGCACAGATGTAATTCAAGAAAAAATGACGGTAGAAGTACGCTGGAGGGAAAGGGCATTTTGGTCTGCACAATAATTTTAAAATAAAGGCGAAGCACTTTTAATGGCCGTCACGATCAGAACGTAACATCGTAGCAGAGCCATACCGTTCTGCGTCGTCAGCTACGTAAGATCCATGTGGACCAATTAGGAGAGGCAATACAGCTCATATAAACTTACTGCATCGGGGACAATGTACAAAGACTTTTCCCTTTCGGCACTGCTTGGACCCACGTGGTCATCCATTTCAGGTCCAAACAGCCTAATTTTATTATCCCAAGGAAAATACTTTCTCCACCACAAGCGGTGCAGAAAGTCCCTCACCGTTCGCAATGATTGATCCGCACAAAAGCTTGCCGCATCTAAATAGTAGGGCCCCTGGTGCGTATCAATCAGCTGAATTTTCTGCATCCCGTGATGCAAAAAGAATTTTTTTTGTCCCAAAATAACTCATCCAAAACCCATATCGCCGGGCCACAATGGTCCATTCCAGGTCCAAATAGAACTTTCTTTGGTTCTCTAAAAAGCTTGTGTAAGCCCTAATTTGTAAACCCAGTGCTGGCTAACAATTTTAGCCCCAAAATATTCTCCCTCTTGGCGTATTGGTTTGAAAAAACTCTGTATACCGATACAGAACTGCCTATATCAGACATGATAATTTGTCCATACATAAGCCTGCACCAAAAGTTCGCTCGTGAATTCTATTGTAGATGCATGGATGAATTACTGCATCCGGTGTAGATCATCCTGCATCGAAGCAATGTATAAAGACTTTTCCATTGGTTTGAACCAATTGTCCTATGTCTCAAACTTTGGTCCTAGAACTTAAACCCTAGCACTGCAAATCCCAAATATTGGACATGAAACCTGAGCTTAAGATTAATAAATTTATTATTCTAATTTAAAAGTAATGCTCTCTTTGTAGTTGGACAACATTCGAAATCCCGAGGAAGTGGGTCTAAGATAACTCTGGATGCAAGGTACGAAGAATTCTTTTACATGTGTGTATGCACGTTGGTCATGTTACATCCTTCTTGTTGTATATTCTCTATTTATTTTTATATAATTTTATGCTGGAATCTCTTTCCATTAGGTGATTGAATGTTGACATAACATTAGATGCTTTTGACATACATGCTTCATTAGTTCATGTTAATATCTATCATAATTATCACTGTAGAAGTGTTATTTATGCATACTGTATAATTGATAATATATCTGTACTACCAACTACGCGCGTTTGCTTTATCATTTATAATAGAAAACGGAGGTGCTACGTACTCTCTATGTTAAGTTGGATTCCGTTGGCTGATGAAAGGAATACATGATTTGCTGCAAAATAAGAGGGCATGAATCACCCATATGAATGGCGAGCTGTGAGATTTGCAACCCAATCAGCTGCCGCATTGGCTTCCCTATAAACATTAGGCGCTTTGAGAATCCCAGATTGCACATGAGGACCCCCATTCCTTATTCCTCTTGCTTTCAAAAGCTCTCTTAATGCTAAATCTTTACAATACCAAATATATCGATCAGAAATTTTTAAGTTTGAATTCATGTTCGTAAATGGTATTTTCATAACACTTCAACCCTTCATTTGGGCGAGACACATGATTTAATTTTTTAATAAATAATAATATTAATTTTGATTAATTCATATAAAAATATGATTACCAATTAAGTTAAATCAATTTATTTATAAATACTGGCATTGAAAAATCTAATATAATTGATTTACTTACCTTTCATTTCAACCACAATTCATCCAGGGTTTTGTAACAAATAAAAATAAAGTAAAAGTCATGTAACGAGTCTAAGCTTGATAAGAATACCCACTTATACATTCGTATGCAATATGATCTATAATCATAAATACATGACATCCAACATCATGCATACTAGTATAGTAACAATAAAAAAAAAAAAGACTAACATATCCAACATAGGAGTTTATCTAACATAATTTAGGAGTTTAGTAGATAATATCATCACATATATATTTACCAATATTGGGTCCCAATAACTCACTAATTGCCAAGTTTATGTATGTTAGATACGATCAATTCAATGAAGAAATTATGACAGATCGATCACAACCACAGCAATAGGTGACAGTAATGCATGTGTTCTTTTCTACATCCTGATCAACATATGTACTTATATCTTTCATGCAAATTCTCATCACAGCACTATTAATACCAAACACCAGGATCTCAAACAAGCTGATCAAGTTACCAACAATAATGTATCTTAACTCTTCATTTAAATTATCAATAATAATAGTCTGCTTGATTTTATATTTTTGTATTTGATTAGGTATTGGACTACTCATGGGCACAATGCAGCCTGTGAAAGAAATTTGAAATCTGAAACATATCTATGTATAAGAAAAATCAGAAAAGAATAGATCTGCTTATTAAGAATAATAAAAAATAAACCTATTTACGAGGACAATCAGAAAACAAGCATGCTTAAGAGAACAATTAGATCTGCTCATAACAGCAATTAGAAAATAGATTTGCCCGTATAAACAACCAAAAATACATGACTAGTCCAATGTCTACCATATCAACCCTATTACACGTAAATGTTCTTTATTATTTTTAAATTTCATAAAATCATGAGCAAATAATCCAATGTTCTATAGCAAACTATATAAATCAGACACACATGCATAACATACATAACAACGCATCGGTTAAAAATAGACATCCCATCCCGTGGCAATGTGGAGAGACGAGACTTAGTTGGGC
>UESW01003894.1:1018928-1045407 GCA_900491605.1 Calamus simplicifolius
GTGGATAACGCTCCGACAAAGAAGACGGTGGCCATGATCTTCTGGGAGGTAGGTAGCAACCCTAAAAGGCAGCGTGAGGATGGTATAGACTCTGTAATTTTCTTTTTTAGAAGGGACCTAGAAGGGGTGGACAACCCTAATGATGATAGCGTCGTCGTGTCAATAACGATAGCTAAACACCTTGTAAAGCGAATTCTCATCGATAGTGGAGTTCAGTTGATGTTCTTTCGTACGAGGCATTTGTTCGAATGAGTCTATCTCCTAGTCTTCTTTGCCCCGTGACCACTCCCTTGATGGGTTTCACTGGGGATTCTGTAAGGGTAGAAGGAGAGATCACCCTTCCGGTTACGGTCGGGACGGAACCGCGCCAGAGCACAGTCTTCAAAAAATTCCTGGTTGTCCGAGTTCCCCGAGCTTACAATGTTATTCTTGGAAGACCCGGTCTCAACCTCCTAGATGCCATTAACTCTACAAAAAGGTTACTGGTATGGTTTCCTACCAACAAGGAAGTTGGGGAGATGCGCGGGGAACAGAACCTGCTACTCCTCTGTTATAATACTACTCCTAGCCTCATGAGATGACTGCTCCGCCGACGCTCAAGCCACTTGACCCAGAGACTCCGAGAAGAGAGGAGAACCGGCTGAAAGCTTGCTGGCCTTCCCTCTACGGAAGGATCCAATGAGGACAATCTGAATTGGAACGCTTCTTTCTGCAGAAGCGAGAGATCGGTTACTCGCTTTTTTGCGGACCAATGCGGATGTCTTCGCTTAGTCAGCCTCGAACATGCCAGGAGTGCTGCCTCAA
Source organism: Calamus simplicifolius (assembly GCA_900491605.1). NCBI lineage: Eukaryota > Viridiplantae > Streptophyta > Magnoliopsida > Arecales > Arecaceae > Calamus > Calamus simplicifolius. The sequence goes on from UESW01003894.1 coordinate 1,019,733, forward strand.
GTTATCACCCATAGACTTAGCATCGACCCAAGGAGTTGACCGGTTCGGCAAAAGAAGAGGAGTTTTGCTCCCAAGAGGCAAAGGGCTATAGACGAAGAAGTTTGTAAACTGAACGCAGTGGGCCACATACGTGAGGCACATTACCCAGTTTGGCTAGCTAATGTGGTCATGGTTTGTAAGGCCAATGGAAGCTGAAGGATGTATGTTCATTTCACCAACCTCAACAAGGCGTGCCCCAAGGATAGTTTCCTGCTGCCCAGGATCGATCAGTTGGTGGATGCCACGTCGGGCCATGAAACCCTTAGCTTCATGGATGCCTTCTCAGGGTACAACTAGATAAGATGGATCTGGATGACGAGGAGGCCACTTCTTTCGTGACTGAGAAAGGTATCTATTGCTACAAGGTCATGCCCTTGGGGTTGAAGAATGCAAGGGCCACATACCAGAGGTTGATGAATAAGGTCTTCAAAGACCAAATCGGGTGCAACATGGAGGTGTACGTGGACGACATGTTAACAAAAAGCATCCATGCCGATGATCATGTTGCTGACTTATTAGAAACCTTCGATAACCTTTGCCGATACCAGATAAAACTAAACCCACAGAAGTGCGCTTTCGGAGTCAGCGGGCAAATTTCTGGGCTTTATGGTGACACAGAGGGGAATCGAAGCTAACCCCAAGAAGATCAAGGCCATCATCGATATGAGACCACCAAATAATAAGAAGGAAGTGCAACATCTCACAAGAAGGATAGCAGCCTTGAGTCGTTTCCTAGTGAGGTCAGCAGAAAGATGTCTACCCTTCTTCAAAGCCTTGTGCAAAGTTGACAGCTTCGAGTGGACGACAGAGTGTCAGGAAGCTTTCGAAGGATTGAAGAAGTTCTTGTCCACTCCACCTTTGCTATCCAAGCCGAAGGGAGGAGAAGAACTCTTCCTCTACCTCGTTGCATTCCCCGAAGCGGTGACTGTGCTCGTTTGTGTCGATGCCGACAAGACGTAGACGCCAGTCTATTACAAGAGCAAAGTGCTTCACGACACAGAGGTCAGGTATTCTAATACCGAAAAGATTATTTTTGCACTAATTGTCTCTTCTCAGCGTCTCAGACCTTACTTCCAAGCATACCCGATTGTGGTGGTCACGGATCAGCCACTCAGAGCAATTCTCTCGTCTTAACACCTCTAGCCGATTCACGAAGTGGGCAGTCAAGCTGGGAGAATTGACCTATCGTTTCGACCCAGATTGGCCATGAAGTCCTAGATTTTGGCAGATTTCTTGATCAAGTGCACCTGGGTAGAGGAGCAGCTGGAGGAACCCCATACAAACCCCTCGGATATTACAATCGAGGGAAAAGGAAAAGACTGGATCCTTCATGTAGATGGAGCATTAAATTCTCAAGAAAGCAGGGCAGGCCTCATCCTCATAAGTCCAGATGGCATAGTGACCGAGTATGCCCTCCGTTTCCTCTTCTCGGCCACAAACAACCAAGCTAAGTATGAAGCTTTGCTATTAGGAATGAGGCTAGCATGGGAGCTCGGGTAAAATGCCTTAGAGTCTTAACCGACTCCCAGCTCGTCTCTAGTCAAATTAAAGGAGAGTATGAGGCTCGAGATCCTACTATGTCTCTTACTTGAATATGGTGCAATCACAAGCCTCTCCCTTTACTCATTTCAGTGTCAGCTACATTCTCCGGGGAAGAATGCTAGAGCCGATGCTTTGTCCCGGCTAGCCACTTTGGCAACGGGACCTTGGGGAGAACCTATGTGGAACATCTGGAAGCCCCAAGTATTGACGTGATAGAAAAGTCCTTGCCAATCAATCAAGATCCTTCTGGATGGACGCTTATGTCCAGTTTCTCACCAATGGCACTCTCCCGGTCAACCTTACTGAAGCTAAACTATTCAAATGGTGAGCATCTAAATTTCTTGTGCTCGACGAACAACTGTATCGAAGGTTCTTTTCTCACCCTCTCCTCAAGTGTGTTGGTCCTGCGGACACTGACTACATCCTCCGTGAGATCCATGAGGGTATTTGCGGAAACCACTGGGGGGCAGAGCACCATCACACAAGGCCCTACGCCAAGGCTATTATTAGCCTACCATGCGAGGAGATGCGGTCGAGTTGGTTCGAAGTGCAATAACTGCCAACGGCACGCTAACATCCAACGATTGCCAACCCCCAGCTGAGCCCCCTGTCGGCTCCATGGCCCTTCGTCCAGTTGGGAATGGATATTTTAGGGCCATTCCCTCCAGCCTCTGATCAGCAAAAATTTTTGCTCGTTGCCATCGACCATTTCATTAAGTGGGTAGAGGCCGAAGCACTCGCCAAAATCACTGAAGCCAAGGTGAGGACTTTATTTTGAAAGTTTGTTATTTTCGGTTCGGGCTACCCCACACCCTTGTTATCGACAACGGTCAACAATTCGACAATGCTCCCTTCCGAGAGATTTGTGCCAAATTGGGCGTATGCCAAAGGTTCACTTTTGTCGATCATCCGCAATCAAATGGAGCGGCCGAAGTGACAAATCGGACATCCTTCAAGGGCTTAGGACACACCTGGATGATTTAAAGGAAGATGAGTGGAGGAGCTCCCAAAGGTGCTGTGGGCGTATCATACAACACCACGAACCTCCATGGGAGAAACTCCTTCAGCCTTGTGTTCAGATCGGAGGCCGTCATTCGGTAGAGATTGGCATTCCTAGTCCTCAGGTACAATCGTACGATGAGGGGAACAATACAACCTAGTTGCGAGCCAACCATGACCTTGTTGAGGAGGCCCGTGACCGAGCTCGACTCAAGATGGCTGCTTACCGCCAAAGAGTTGCAAAGCACTACAACACCCGAATTTGCCCCAGAACATTCCTCCCTAGAGACCTGGTCCTCAGGGTAGCCGAGGTCTCCAAACCCATGAAGGAGGCAAACTATCACCCAATTGGGAAGGGCCTTATCAGGTCACCGACACACCTCATCACAGAGCATACTGGATTGAAGGACTGGATGGGAAGCCACTCCCTCGCACCTGGAATGTGAACAATCTCCATCGGTATTACCAGTAATGTATACTGACATCATGGACTTGGAGCATTCTTGTCTATTTAAATAACATTTACCTCTTTTACTAACAAGAGTGTCCTCGAGCAATCTTGCTTTTTTAGCTCAAGTCCGACTCCGTGTCGGCACTCAAACCCGACTCCGCGTCGACATTCAAGCCCGATCCCGTATCGGCACTCAAGCGTGAAGCTGGATCAGCGCTTAAAATTCAAGTCATTTTTGCTTTGGTCTTGACTTCAACTTCAAGTCTCAACTCCAGTCTTGACTTCTTCCATGTCTCGACTTCGGTCTTGATGTCTACTTCGAGTCTCGACTTTGGTCTCAACTTCAACTTCTATTCTCGACTACAACTTAAGTTTACTCTGGCCTCTACCTCAATCTCAGCCCTAACTTCGATTTTGGCTCCTAACCTGGGCCTATGTTTTCGGCCTCGGCCTCTACTATGGAATGAGCGCGTCTTGGCCACTACGAAAGCAAAGTACCAATAAAGAGCATAGCAAACCTCAAAGATTTTAAGAAGTGAATATTTTCACCGATTGTAAAAAGTTTACAAAATTGCTGACTTTAGTCGGACTTCATTACAAGGGAGAATGAAAAGCAAAAAGAAAAAGATACAAGGCGTTCAGGGCTCGACCGACGCTAGATCATTGTTGGAGGGATGATGTGCCACTGGTGTCTCCTCCGTTACTTCATCCGGCTCCAGGTCGTTGAGTCCCTCGAGGCTATAGACTCTTCCTACTTTGGCCTTGCAGTCTTAGAAGCCCAAGTCATAGGCATAGGTGGTGGCCTCAGCCAGCTCTTCGCTGAAGCCAACAAACTACCGGAAGTTATCTACAGCCTCGATGGCTTCTCTCTCTACCGCAACAACCATCTCTTCGATAGCCTTCAGGTGCCATCAGCTTCGCTACCTGAGCATTGGAGCGGCGAGCGATCTCCTCAGCATTCTTCGCCCACTCCTCAACCGCACTTATTTGTATGTTGGCAGAGTGCAATCGAGTCTAGTACATGAGCAGATCCGACTCCATCTTTTTATTCCTTTCCTCGGCTGCCCAAGCATTATTGAGCTCGTGGCCCGTTCGACATTGGGCCTCCTCAAGCACCTTTTCGGCCCTTTCTGCCCGAGCCAGGGTGTTTCCAATCTCATCATCCCTCTCGGCTTAGGCTATCTCCAATGCCTTCTCGGCCCTCTTTGCCTGGGCCTACTCTTTGGCCCTCTCGGCTTGGGCAACTTTCAGTGCCTTCTCGGCCTCCTCTGCCCGGGCCTGAGCCCTGCCGACTTCTTCATGAGAATGGCCGAGAGTGGCTTTGGCCTGGGAGAGGACGCTCTTCACGGTGGCCAAGGAATTTACCGTCTGCATAGTAACTATCAGGAATAGGTAGCAAGGAAACTCTTACAAAGAAACTCTTAATGAAGAGGAAATACTTACCCAAAGGTGAGCCATGAAGGCGTTGCGGAAGAAGGAGGAGGTCCTTTGGTTCTGGAGATCCCTTTGAAGCTCAGGCGTGCACACCTGCGCCATCATCCGCTCTGCCAGTGGCCATTTTGTGTGAGGATGGATCGGAAAGAAGTTGCTGCGGCTTCATTCTCCTCCGCGGTCCTAGCAGGCGCCGAGGCTATAGGTGTTGTGTCAGGGGCTGATGGCACCCCTTCTTCCGTCAACATTGCCGCCCTAGGAGGCTCTTCGGCTGTTGGTTCTTTCACTGGTGGGGCAGCCTTCAGGGCTGATCCTGCGGCCGGTTCGGTTGACCCTGCATCTGGAACGACTGGCTGTGGCGACGGCAAGACTTCAGCCCTCGACTCCTCCGGAAGCATGTCAGTGGTGAGGTCGATGTGCACCTCCCGGTCCACCCGAGGCTTGCGAACAAGAGGAGTTGGGGACTGGGATGAAGTCGGCGATGGAGACTGAGGCCTCTTCCTCGACCCTTCAGCCTCTTCAGCCCTCTTTTTGGCTCCCTCAGCCTCGGCCCTTTCCTTGGCCCCTTCGGCCTCAGCCTTTTTCTTCTTGGCCTCCTCGGCTTTGGCTCTCTTCTCGGCGGAGGCTCCATCTGCCTTGGCCATTCTTCTCTTAGCTTCCACCTTCCTCACTGCCTGAGCTGGTGGTAGCATGTTTGCACAAGTCAGAAATGACTTAGTAAAAAAAAAGAGAAGAGAGAAGAAGAAGAGGAGGTGGGTAAAAAGGGGAAGGGTCATGGCTGCTCACCACTACTTGGAATGAGGCTCGCGAGCCGAAGGTTCTTCTCTGCCAAGAGTTGGTTACAGCGAGGGATGTTGGCAGTCAACAGCTGCCCAAATGCCTCTTGGTCCCTCGGGAGCACTGATGGATCCTTGTTTGGCTCAGTGTTCGGTGTCCCCCAAAATATTCTTACCCCCTCAATATGAGCAAAGAAAAATCTATCTTTTCACCCTTTGATGGATGTAGGAAGATACAGTTAAGGGCCCTGGTCGGTCTGGGAGCAAAGGACTACCACCTTGATTGTTTGCGAAGGGTATAGAAGCTTTAGAAAAGGAAAATCCTAGCATCTATCCCATGAAGGTGACATAGCACTAGGAAGCCAATAATAGTCCGAATGGAATTCAAAACTAATTGCGCCAGCGCCAATGAATACCTATCTAAAAGATTGAGGATGAAAGGGTGAAGAGATAGTCGAAGGCTGGCTTTGAAAAAGGTTTCATACAAGGGAACTCTAACAGATCGGGAGGAGGTCATCCTATCCTCAGGAGCAGGACGGAATAGAGTAATGTTGGTGGAAAGGTCATATTTAGCCCTAAGGTTAACAATTTCCTTGACAGTCATAGTGGAGGCAGTCTATTCAGGGGACTCCCTCATGGTGGAAGAAATTGGGTCCGCGATAGCCGGACGGTGCCGAATAGGGGCCTGATCAGCGGCCGAGCGACTCCCGATGGGAGATCGCCCGATGGCTCATCGCTATGCTAAAGGAACCCTATCGGTGGAAGAAGAGGACCAGCTGGGTGTCGGAGATGGGGATGGTCACAAGGATTCAGGGGAATATCCCTTGGAAACAGAAATAGAGCAGGAAGGAGATGAAGCTATGAAAGCAGGGAGGACGAACTAACCTGGAAGAAGTAGTCGGAAAGGTGAGAGCTGGGGAGAGGTCAGGACTCAGGAAGGAGGAGCAGAACCAGGAGAGGGTAGACGAAAGCTCGAGGAAGTTTAGACTGGGAAGAAGCAAATGCGGAAGAAGTAAAAGATCAAGATCAGGGGCGACTCCCCTTTTAAAGAGTCACCGTTTCAAATCATCCCGCTTGATTCAGATTGGCCATGTGCTCGCTCGCCATTGGAGAAGACGTTTCGGCAACCACTCGAGGCGTAGAACACGAGGGGTGCAACCAATGATAAGACAATGGTGACCTCACCGCCATGATGATGCCCACCTTTTCGCAGTTCTGTACCCGAAGAGAATCCCCCTCTATCTCAACGGTGAAAGTAGACAGCGGTGGCGTTGCAGCACTCGATGGTTCAACATTAAAGAAGCATGGCCTTCGAGGACACGTGCCCTCTTAGCAATCGTTAGTGTACAAAGATCAGCCACTATGTGACATTACCTTTCGCTGGTCATTGTGCACCCACCCATCTTAGGGGCGGGAGGGCATTTGATGTGGCTAATCATGCTCCATGAGCAATGGATTAAAAGACTGCACAGTTTTCGAAGCCGAGCAATAATAGCAGCTGGCCCCATCCTCGGAGTTAACTTTAGCCTCGGTTTCAGCCTCGGACCTAGTCTCGGCCTCATCCTCGAGTCCGATTTTAGCCTCGGCTTCGGCCTTGGACCTAGCCTCGGTCTCGACCTTGAGCCCGGCTTCGGTCTTGGCCTCGGCCTCGAGCATGGCTTCGGTTTCGGCCTCGGACCTGGCCTTGGCCTCGGCCTCGAGTTCAACTTTAGCTTCAACCTCAGCCTCGAGCCTAGCCTCGGCCTCGGCCTTGGACCTGCTCTCGGCCTCTAGCTTAGGCCTTAGCCTCGAGCCCAGCTTTGGTCTCAGCCTTGGCCTCGAGCATGGCTTCGGTTTTGGCCTCGGACCTGGCCTCGGCTTTGGCCTCGAGCCTAGCCTCGGCCTCAGCCTCGGACCTGCTCTTGGCCTCTAGCTTCAGCCTCGGAACCAACCTCGAACTTAGTTCTCAACCACCTAACAAGTGCCCAAAGTTGCCACGTGGCCCACTAACCCACTATCTCTAAGACCATGGGCAGTTACCGTTATTTATGGCACACGTCTAGTAGCAATGTGCCCACCTACCACTTACGGCGCCGCTCCTGACGGATGATGTGATTTAACGGTCATCCACCAAGGGTAGGAGGGACCCCCAATAGGTATAAAAACCTTCACTCATAATGAGGAAGGAAAGATCACTCTCTACTACTCGATCTCTATTGCTGTTCTTCAGACCACTAACTAGAATGTCGGAGGGTCTCCATCAGAACCATTGGTCCGAAACTTTTGTTACAGGTTTCTGGCTAAAGGAGGCGGTCCCGTCATCTCTTTGAAGATCTACGAAGCTTTCTCTCACCCGGTGCTCTCTGGAAGTGATTTGGCAGCAACACTCTGTATAAGCGCTCTCCCTACACAAAAAAAAAAAAACCCTTCAATAGAACCTCTTTCTACACAGGCACCAAAAAAGAGAGCGGGACAAACGGGGGAAAAAATGTTTGGTTCTCGGCCAGCCTTTTGCTAGCTGGGCTCATGCCTAATTTTTCTTTATTCTTCCTTTTTGAGAATGGTCAAGCCCAAATCATTGATCGACTTAACTTGACCATGTTCCTAAATTGAGAATGAGCATGCACTAACAGAAATCAACCTTTTACCAAGAGACATCACCAAGGGATATGTCCTTCAAAAAATTACCAAGGGATTAAAAATAAATTTTTAAGGAATTTTAAATTACATTCAAAATCTAGTTTCAGTAAGCTATCTCTAAATCTATGTTTGGATGAAGAGAAAAGTAGGAAGGAAAGAAAACTAGAGAAAAAAATAGAAGAAAAAATAAAATTTATCTTATTGGATGGAGAGAAAAGTAGGAAGGAAAGAAAACTAGAGAAAAAAATAGGGAAAAAAAGTGATGGGCCCCACCTAAAAGTTTTCTTTTCGAAATTAGAAAGATTTCAGAGAGAAAACTCAAAAGTGCTCTTTTATTTTTTTCATTCCGATATTGACCCTTCCAAAGAAAAAACTAATGCATTTTTTAATCATTTGTAATAAGGGCATTATTGTCATTATAAATTATCAACTTTTCTTTCCTCTTTATTTTCTTTCACTCATCCAAACAGAAGAAGAGAAAATGTTTTCTCTCAACTTTTCTCTTCTCTTCATTTTCTTTCCTTTCCCTTCATTTTTTTTTCTTCCTACTTTTCTCTCCATCCAAACAGAGCATAAGGGATTTGTTAAGGATATATTTTTCTTGATAAATTTCTTGAAAATTCCTTAGTAATTTGCAAGCGATCAGTAATTGGTTAGTTAAACAATTTTTAGCATGACTTTTGTTTCATTGAGAAATAAGACCATATATAGAAGTACTCAAAGTACTTCTTTATAATACATATAATTCCCTTAATTTGATAAATAATTATAACATTACACGTGCAAGAGTTGTGAGCCAATGCAACTACGATAAATGCAAATTAACTTAATAATATACACATCCATTCACAAAATTAGCACCATCGATCACCAACGTCGACCAACCTCATGAACTCCTACCACCTGATCCCCGACCTCCTCTACATCCAAGGAGCTAGCTAGCAAGCCGAAACGATGCGTACTATATTTGTGGTGACAAAATTTCTCATCACATATCACTCCATATTTCAGACTTCAGATATCAAGAATTGAGCACGCTGGCATAGTTAGGAGACCAGGAATCCATCCATGGATTCCTAAGCTCATGAGTCAAGCTGAAAGGGTCCTGCAGCATCGATATCCACTCCAACACATTATACGTCGGAACCTCGAGCGAAGGTAGATTCACCGACCAAGTCGACTCGGCCAACGCCTGGACCTCGACCTCATCCTGCTCCACCTTGGCCTCGACCTTAATGCCTCCGTCATCATCCCCCGCCATCCATTTTTGCGAGCTCTCCTGATCCGGCGACGACGATGACTCCACCATCCACCCAGAATTCGGCGACGCCATCGTCGCTCTTTGCTTCAGCTCCTTCCTCGGCGTCGCCTTCCGGTAGACCTTGCAGAGCACTATATGTTGTTGCCAAATCACTTGCCATGACCGCCGAGTGAGCTGAGATCTCTGCGGGCCTTCGAGAGTATAGAGAGGTCACCGTCTTCCTTCTGGGGCCTGCAAGAAAAGTTCCGGACCGATGGTTCCGACGGGGACCCTCCGATGCTCAAGTCAGAGATCTGGAGAACCGAGATTTTTTAATGAAAGAGTCTAGATTGAGTCCCCTCCCCCTCGTTGTGAGTCGAGGTTTTTATATACCTGTTCGGGGGTCACTCTTACCCTTTGTTCGCAACAGTTGAATCCTTCCGGATGGTTGGCAGTTTTTGTTCCTTTGATGTGCCACAAAGGACGGGCAATGGGGCCGAACGTGGGGGGTCATGCCTGCCGTTAGTAGCGCCAAGGGAAGGCACGTTCGTTGCCCACGTCGCCAAGCACGTTCATAGTGAAGTTATCCGCCACTCTCGAGGGAAGTGGGCGACGTAGCTTGAACGTGGGTGGCCGTTACCGAAACCGACGCCAAGGCCGATGCGAAGGTCGAGATGGGCCGTGACCGACGCCGACGCCGTTGCCGAGACTGACGCCGTGGTCGAAGTGGGCCGTGGCCGATGCCAAGATCGAGGTGGGCCACGAAGGAGATAGGCCGTTGCCGAGGCCGATGCCGACGACATTGCCGAGACCGACGCCGTGGTCGAAGTGGACCGCGGCTGATGCCAAGATCGAGGTGGGCCGCTGCTAAGATGAGCCCAAGGCCGAGAAGAGCGAAGTGCGCCGGACCGTGTGACATTGAGTTCGTGATCCCTCCATCTCGTGGGTCATGTGGTTTGATCAGTCGCATCAGTCGAAGGGACATCAGAGGCCAAAGCAGGGCTCCGTCAATTTCCTTCACGATTCTCTAACGGCATCGACAAGGGTGCTGTCGGCCATGGGGCCATCGGCCTTGGAGCTGCCGGTCATGGAGCCATCGGCCTTGGAGCCGTCGGCCATGGGCCGTCGGCCTTGGAGCTGTCGGCCTTGGAGCCATCGGCCATAGGGCCGTCGGCCTTGGAGCCGTCGGTCATGGAGCCGTCGATCATGGAGCTGTCGGCCTTGGAGCCGTCGGCCTTGGAGCCATCGGCCTTGGAGCCATCGACCATGGGGCCGTCGGCCTTGGAGCCATCGGCCTTGGAGATTAGAGCAATTGGGTGCGCGTGGCTTTATGAGGCCATAAACGCCACAGTGGCTGAAGGGCCCTTTGGAGGCCAAAGGGGGGCTCCGTCGGTTTTCTTCCTTCACGATTCTCTAACGGCATTGGATCAGCCACATCAGATGCCCCCTCACCCTTGAGACGAAGCGGGCCCACCCCAGCAAGGTGAAAGGGGCGTTACCTCCCAAGTGGCTGATCCCCACCTGACTTTGGGTCTTCAACTTTTGACATGATGTTTGGATGTGGGTCACTGTCCACATGCCATGGAGGCAGAGAGCCAGTGAGGCTGCAATGATGCTCCTGAGGCAGAGGAAGTCGTTGAGCCTTTTTCGTAGATGTTTGCCTTTGCATCCTATTTGATGTCGACGCTGATTACAGGCTTGAGAGCTTGGGAGCGGATGCCCGTCAACTATGAACTGGGGAGTTGGCTTCTCCTAGCTGTGAGTTGTCTTGAGGCTTCTTGATGGCTGAAAGTAACCAGCTATATGTTGCAAGTGTGTAATTTAAACAAAAGGTATTACCCAATTGGTCGTTGGCCGCTGATACAGAGTTGAGGTCGTTGAGGCTGAAATGAAGCCGTTGAGGCTGTAACGAAGCCGCTGAGGCAAAGTTGAGGCCGTCGAGAGCCTTTTGAACCTCGGAGGATGACCCGGGAGTCGCTGGGATTCGATCATGCTTGGGAGCCTTTAACCCCGGAGGGTGGCCAGAGAGTTGAGAGTCGTCATGTGCCTTTTTCTTTAAAGAAATTGGTCTCTTTCTGCAAAGTTGATGCCTTGCCCCCCAGGGAACCGTGATGATCGAAGGCGGGGGGGGGGGACTCGGGCTTGAGTGTGCCAACGTGGAGCGGGGCTTGAAGGTGCCGACGCGGAGCTGAGCTTGGAGGTGCCGATGCGGAGCCAGGCTTTAAGTGCCGATGCGGAGCCGGTCTTTAAGTGCCGACGCGAGGCCGATCTTTAAGTACCGATGCGGGGCCGGTCTTTAAGTTGCCGGTGCGGAACCGATCTTTTTGTGCCGACGCGGAGTCGGTCTTTTAAGTGCTGACGTGGAGCTGGTCTTTTAAGTGTCGATGCGGGGCCGGTCTTTAAGTGCCGACGCGGGGCCGGTCTTTAAGTTGCCGGTGCGGAACTGGTCTTTTTGTGCCGACACAGAGCTGATCTTTTTCTAAGAAATATACTCATCCCAAGAGCATGATAAAACAAGGATATTCTGAATAATACTTTATTAAAAAAAATAAGCTAATAAAATCAGTAAGCTACGTGCGGGGGAGAAGCTTCCCATCTATCCCTTCCACTTTGTATGCTCCGTGATGGAGCACTTCCATGACGCGATAAGGTCCTTCCCATTCTGGTGCCAGCTTGCTTTCTTCCATCGACTTTTCGAGCTGCTGCTCGCCCCTCATGAGATCATGCTATTATTTTTCCGTTGGGGCATTATTGATGCCAGTCAGAGGCGCTGGAGGTGCCGACGTACCCGGGGCAGTGGGATTTCTTCGAACGAACTTGCCCAAGTGACCTTGCTAGACAAGCTCTTCAATGGCCATCTTCAAATGGCGGCAGTCTTCAGTGTCATGTCCATAGTCTCAGTGATACCAGCAGTAAAGCTCTTTGTTGCGGGGGTTTACTGACTTTAGGGGACGTGGGCGTTGAAAGTAAGGCTCCTCCTCAATCTCTAGTAGGATGTGGAAGATCGGAGCCATGAGAGGAGTAAACTGCTCCTTAGGAACCAGCGCCTGGGGCCGGTGGTCAAAGTGACGGGGTGGTTCGGGCTGCCTGGATCGTTTCGCAGCTGGTTCCGTGGGTGTCGGCTTCTTATTGTAACTCTTGTCGGCTTCCCTTCTGGACGAGTCAGCCTCATTGGCACAGATGTACTTCTGTGCCCGACTTAGCAACTCGGCATAGGAGCCGGGAGGCTTTTTGTCTAGAGAATATGCAAATCTGGAGGGGCAGAGTCCTCGCTTCAATGCTAGGGTAGCGACAGAATCTTCCAAGTTATAGACTTTGAGCGCGCCTCCTTAAATCGAGCCACAAAGTCCTTCAAGGTCTCGTCATTCCTTTGTTGGACGGCAAACAAGCTATCGGCGACTCGAGGGATCTTCCGGCATGCATCAAAGTGAGCCAGGAAAGACCGCTCAAGTTGCCTAAACAAATTGATACTGCGGGGCGGCAGACGAGAATACCATGCACGCGCTGCTTTCCATAGTGTGGCTGGAAAAGCAACAGACAGAAGAGAGTCCGTCGCCCCTTGGACCTGCATGAGGACCTTATAGCTCTCCAAGTGGTCCAGAGGGTCCGTCGTACCGTCATAGGGGTCCAGCTGGGGAAGACGGAACCGAGGCGGAACCGGCTCCTCCATGATGCGGCGGGAGAGTTGAGTACGATGGTCGTATATCACCTCGTGAGGATTGGAGATTTGACGACTGAGCTCTTTCAACCGTGGATGATATTCATCGAGCCACTGCTCAGCCCGACGAGTGGCTCTCCTGTTGATGTCGTCTCTAGAAGAGTCAGAGGATGAAGATGGGGAGGCACAGCGATGTGCAGAGCGCACCTGCCGTGTCTCTTTCTCATCGTGTTGCCGGTGAAGATAGTCAGAATGACGAGAGCGGGATCGTCATCGTTTCGAGGTTTCTCGACAGCGCGGTCTCTGGGATGAATGGTGGGAGGCTTCCGGGGGAGTTCTACCCTGATGAGGCCGGCTAGCATCATGGCCTTCCTCACGGAACGAAGGGGGTTGTGGTGGTTCAGGTATGGCAGCGAAGCAGTGCTCTTGTAACCTTTGCACCACGGTTACCATATCTTGTACTTGACGGGCCAGGGCATCGAGCCGATTGACCTGGCCAACCGAAGGTGGTGCACGCGGAACATGAAGGTTATCCTCCGATTGTTCAGCCTGTGGGACACGCTCCGCAGCATGGCTGGTGGAAACTTCCTGAGCTTGCGTTGTCACCATCGTCTTCCTTGTAGAATTAACCGAGTCGCAGGGAGAGTGCGTTGCTTGCCCCCCTACCTGGCACGCCAATCTGTTGTTGCCAAATCACTTCCGATGAGCACCGGGTGAGCTGAGATCTCTGTGGGCCTTCGAGAGTGTAGAGAGGTCACCGTCTTCCTTCTGGGGCCTGCAAGAAAAGTTCCGGACCGGTGGTTTCGGCAGGGACCCTCCGACGCTCAAGTCAGCGATCTGGAGAACATGGATTTTTTAATGAAAGAGTCTAGATTGAGTCCCCTCCCCCTCGTTGTGAGTCTGGGTTTTTATATACCTGTTCGGGGGTCCCTTTTACCCTTTGTTTGCAACAGTTTAATCCTCCCGGATGGTTGGCAGTTTTTGTTCCTTTGACATGCCGCAAAGGACGGGCAGTGGGGCCGAACGTGGGGGGTCATGCCTGCCGTTAGTGGCGCCAAGGGAAGGCACATTCGTTGCCCATGTCACCGAGCATGTTCATAGTGAAGTTATCCGCCACTCTCGAAGGAAGTGGGCCACGTAGCTTGAACGTGGGTGGCCGTTGCCGAAACCGACGCCAAGGCCGATGCGAAGGTCGAGATGGGCCGTGACCAACGCCGACGCCGTTGCAGAGACCGACGCCGTGGTCAAAGTGGGCCGCGGCCGATGCCAAGATCGAGGTGGGCCGTGGAGGAGATAAGCCGTTGCCGAGGCCAATGCCGATGACATTGCCGAGACCGATGCCGTGTTCGAAGTGGACCGCGACCAATGCCAAGATCGAGGTGGGCCGCTGCTAAGATGAGCCCAAGGCCGAGAAGAGCGAAGTGCGCCGGACCGTGTGACATTGAGTTCGTGATCCCTCCATCTCGTGGGTCATGTGGTTTGATTAGTCGCATCAGCCGAAGGGACATCAGAGGCCAAAGCAGGGCTCCGTCAATTTCCTTCACGGTTCTCTAACGGCGTCGGCAAGGGTGTTGTCGGCCATGGGACCGTCGGCCTTGGAGCTGCCGGTCATGGAGTCGTCGGCCTTGGAGCTGCCGGTCATGGAGCCATCGGCCATGGAGCCGTTGGCCTTGGAGCCATCGGCCATGGGGCCGTCGGCCTTGGAGCCGTCGGCCTTGGAGATTAGAGCAATTGGATGCGCGTGGCTTTATGAGGCCATAAACGCCACAGTGGCCGAAGGGCCCTTTGGAGGCCAAAGGGGGGCTCCGTCGGTTTCCTTTCTTCACGGTTCTCTAACGGAGTTGGATCAGCCACATCACTATATATGTCCTCCTGGAAATTAATTTTTAATTTTAACAGTGCATGTGAATATAAGGCATGATGGGCTGTTCGATGGTGATCGGACGGTGGGAGTGATACCTTACGAGGGGTGGTATATGTGGGCTCGGGGAGGCGGTATTCGTTCATGACCCAGTCGGTCTTAGACCCACGTGGGGCCCGGCCCTCGTAGTAGACCAGGGTCTTCTTGAGGCCGATGAGCCGCTTCGGGTCGGCCGCGCTGCGGATCGGCCGGTCCGATCCGGTGGCCTTCCAGAACCCGCGCTCCGTCGTCCGGTTCAGCCGCCCGCCGTTGGACGGCTTCCGGTCCCTCGGCACGAAGAAGTACCACTCTCTTTCTCCTATCTTCGCCAGCCCTGCCTCCATAACAATAATTATTTCATTAAGATTTGCGCAATAAAATGCTTCTCTTAATTCACTGCGAAAGAAAGAGAGGGAAGATACGATGATGGAGGCGAGGCTTTGGCTTCCTATATATGTGGTTGGTGATTCTGAAAAATTTGTGAAGATTAAAACTATATATTGATGACGCCAAGTCACCTTCCTCAAACATCGGGGAAGACGGACGTTCCTCTCCTTGAAGTCCTACAAGAAAAGTCCCCGGAGACCGGTGGCGCCGGTGGGGACCCTCCGACGATCAAGTCAGTCACTTGGGCTCAGACAGAGAACCGCTCCAGCGAAGAAGAGCTGATGCGGTTAGAGTTTTTGCTGTGAGGAAGAAAGCTCAGAAAAACCAGAGTTTTTTTTTTTGGTGCTTACAGCGCTAGCATGTGCCTTTATATTTGTCCGAATACCTTATCTTATTATCTGGGGAGATCGCCTTCGTACCATCTCTACGCATGTCGGAGACATCCCGTACCGCTCGCTGACGTGATATCATACGCGTCCAGCGGCCGCGAGGGCATGCAGTGCGCGCCGTCGGCTGATATGACCGAGCACAGTGGCAAGTAGTAGCGAATCGTAAGCCGTAGCGAGGCATGGCCATGTACAGGGACATGCAAGGCCCCATATGCCATTATGAGGTATGGCCTTCGGTAACGGGGTGCAATCACGGACGTACTGAGAATCACGTGTGAGCACCATGCGACCTGGAGTTGTCGTTTTCCTTGGCAGTTGAGTTGCATGCTAATCGCTGATGACTCCCCACCCTGAGACCGGAGGGGGTCCCAGGGAGGTGAGAATGCCGGAGCACCCCGAGACCGATGGGGGTCTCGGGGTTAAGAAATGATGACCCCACCCCCTGACCCGAGGGGGTTCCGGGGGTGGGGAGATGCCAGTGCACCCCGAGACCGGTGGGGGTCTCGGGGTTAAGAAATGATGACCCCACCCCCCGACCCTGAGGGGGTCCCAGGGGTGGGGAGATGCCAGTGCACCCCGAGACCGGTGGGGGTCTCGGGGTTAAGAAACGATGACCCCACCCCCCGACCCCGAGGGGGTCCCGGGGGTGGGGAAATGCCAGTGCACCCCGAGACCGATGGGGGTCTCGGGGTTAAGAAATGATGACCCCACCCCCCGACCCCGAGGGGGTCCCGGGGGTGGGGAAATGCCAGTGCACCCCGAGACCGGTGGGGGTCTCGGGGTTAAGAAATGATGACCCCACCCCCCGACCCCGAGGGGGTCCTGGGGGTGGGGAAATGCCAGTGCACCCCGAGACCGGTGGGGGTCTCGGGGTTAAGAAATGATGACCCCACCCTCCAACCCCGAGGGGGTCCCAGGGGTGGGAAAATGCTAGTGCACCCCGAGACCGGTGGGGGTCTCAGGGTCAGTAGCTGTCGTTACCTTTTCTGACGACACGGGATCAGTCATATCAGATGCCCCCTCGCCCCTGGGGCGAAGCGGGTCCCACCGCTGAGGCTCAAGGGGCGTTCTCCACATGGCTGATCCTCACCCATGTCTTTTATACGGACGGTGCGGGGAATGTAAGGAGGCGGCCTTCCGTACACTGTGCCTGCCACGATCGCCCTCGAGAGTGAGGACTGGCTCTTCGGAGTTCACGCGAAAAGCCGCATCATCATTTCCTTTCATTACGGCGATGTCAGCGGGGTCCCTCCACTAGCTGGAGGCATGCCGCACCATGCGCCGGGGCGTTCCTCGAGGCGAGCCAGCGTATGGCAAGGAGCCACGTGGCCGACGAGACATGGCAGGACGTTTTGAAAACCCGATAAAGCTAGGTGAGGGGGGGGGTGAACTGACGCCATACCGCCTTTGCCATCGTCTTCTTCCTCGCTTACTCTCCAACTTCTCCTGCAACCTGCGAGCCTGCGCCTGGTTTTTTCCCTTCTAGGTCAGCTTTTCCCATCTTAGACTTACCTCTTCGCTCATGAGTTCCCCCTCTTGGACCTCGGAGGACAGTTCTGAGAACCATCCTCCCTCTGTGAGGCGTCGTATCTCTCCTACCCCTTCTCCCCCAATTGAGTGGTCCTCTGATTCAGAGGACCGTGTCCCTCTGGCCCGACGATGGGTCACCGGTGGAGTCCCATCGAGGGGCCGCCGGCTGGAGGCCGGTGCCTCCTCGAGGGTGGAGGAGTCCCCAGAGGGGACGGCCTCCACAATGACGCGGTTGGACCTGGAAAGAATCCGGGCCCGTTATAGGATCCCCCGGGAGGTTGAGTTATTCCTGCCAACCCCCAACGACAGGGTCATCTCCCCCGACCCGGTCGGGTGGCTCTTTACGAGATCTGCTTACCGGCGGGTCTTCGTCCTCCCTTTCCTCCTTTTTTTGTCAACCTCCTTGACTTCTATTCCTTGACCCCCTCCCAGTTAGTTCCAAATTCTTATCGTGTAATCAGCGCTTTCGTCATCCTCTGTCACCACCTAAGTGTAACCCCCAGAATTAGCCTGTTCCGCAATTTCTACTCCCTCCGGGCCCAAAAGGGGTGGTGGCTATTTCAGCCCCGACCCAATAGGGTCCTAAAGCTCCTTCTCCCTTCGTCGATTAAGGGATGGAAGTCCCGCTTCTTCTTTGCCAATGTCAATCAAGTCCGGCCCCAGTGGAGAGACCCCGACCTCCGGGGGAATGCCGTTGCTATCCAGCCTGGGGACCGGGAGGCACTGGGGTTACTGTTGGCCACTGAGATTCCCCGATACACCTTGCTGCTATCGGAGGACAACCTAGAGTCGGCGGGCCTCATTTCCCACCGGGGTAAGCCTTCTCCACCCTTAGCCAAAAACTCCGCTCTTTTGCTCCTCTCCTTCTTCTCTCTTCTTCTTTTTTTTTTTTTTTTTAAGTTTTGTTCTGAAAACCCAACTTATGCCATGCAGCGATGAAGATACCAGCGGCAAAGCTGTTGAGAGCCGCCTCCAAGAAAAGGGCCCGGGAAGGACCATCTAGAGGTCAGCAGGCCCCAGCCCCGAAGCGCCCGATGGCTCGGGCTTCCCCTCCGGCACAAGTCTCCCCACCCCCGGCTCTGCAAAATGTCCCGGCCATCCCGAAGGTTGACCTCACAGCCGACACTCCACCAGAGGTGGGAACGACCACGGGAGCTGCTGCTGAAGAGCCAGTCGCGAGGGAGTCCATACCGGCTGAAGAGCTCTCGGCTCCTGGGGAATCGACCCCACCAGACGCCACTAAGGACTGGGTGAGGGATCGTTTGGCCCCGCGAGACCACCCCCCGAGGGGTCGCCCAGAGGTGGCCCGTGCAAGGAACCAGGGACAGCCAAGACGGCGGAGGGAGGCGGGGGCGAGCCTGGGCCGCCCTGAGACTCCCTTGATGACGGCCGCTGGGCTGAGCGAGTCCTAGGCCCAATCTTTGATCCTAGGATCATTGAGGACCTCAGCCACCAGAGAGCGGGCGCATTCTTTCGGGACTCCTATGCCGCCGTCGTCAGGGTAAGCGATCTCCTTGCCCCTTACCTTTTGTTTTACATACGTATACATTTTATTTCGCTGACCTGGGGCTTACACGTGCAGATCGCGCACTCCCTGAAGGCCACCAGGGAGGTAATTCACGGAGGGAAGATTCTTCTACGAGAGACGCAGAAAGAGGTTGAGGAGGCCCAGCGCCGTGCGGAGGCGGCCGAGAAGGTGCTGGAGTCGGCCAAAGACACCTGTGCGAGCGAGGTGAAGGCCGCCAAGAGCCGGGCAGAGATTGAAGCCGACCGTGCGCGCGCAGCACTCTCTCAAATGACGGAGGCTGTGAGCGTTGTCATGGCCAGAGATATGCACATCTCTGAGTTAACCTCAGCTCTCCAGGAGGCTAAAAATTGAGCGGGCGCGGCGGCGGAAGAGGCAACGGCGGCGAGGGAGGAAACCTGCCGGTGCGAGGAGGAGGTAAGCCGCACCCGGGAGGCTGAAAGGATCACGGCGGAAGCCCTTTCCATAGAGAAAACCCGAGCCGCTGGGCTCATAGAGGAATACAAGGCATCCGGGCGCTTTGCAGACGATCTGGCCGAAGCTTCGGCAGCTGTATTTCTTGATGGGTTCCAGCACGGCAAAGAGAAGGTGGCCAGAGATCTGAACTTCCCCCGGGCCCTGGAGGTTGAACTAGAGCGGTTGTCAGACTTGGCCCCTTCTGATGATGAGCCCGCACCGGCAGAGCCGTGAGCTCGCACTTGCGATTTTTCTTTTTCCCTTCTCCTTGTTTTTGTAAGCCCGACAACATCGACATTTTGTAGTCTCTTTCAATTAATGAAAACACTCTTCAAAATGCCTTCTGAATTGTCATTGACTTCATCGATTGATATGTAGCCTTATCACCTCATTAGTTCTGATAGTTTCGGGGGGCAACTCCCCACCCGAGCCATTCCGTCCCAGCTGTTTAAACCCGAAAGTTAGAGCCAGGGTAGGGTAGAATTCTCGGAGCAAAAATGCCGCCGATCATAGGTTAGGTAGGTAGGCTCCTTGGGGCTATCGGTGCAACGCCCTGACCAGCGGGACTGTGCTGTCGGGTGTCGGGTCCTAGTTGTGAAGAGCCGGTGGTGCACCACTCCACCAGCAGCTCACTGGGCTTTATGCCTGGCTAGTGCAGGGCTTTGAGTGCCGACGGGGTGCCGGGCTTTTGTTGTTGAGAGCCAATGGCACACTGCTCTACCAGTGGTACACTGGGCTTTATGCCTGAATAGTGCAGGGCTTTGAGTGCCGACGGGGTGCCGGGCTTTTGTTGTTGAGAGCCAGTGGCACACTGCTCTGCTAGTGGTACACTGGGCTTTATGCCTGGCTAGTGCAGGGCTTTGAGTGCCGACAGGGTGCCGGGCTTTTGTTGTTGAGAGCCAGTGGCACACTGCTCTGCCAGTGGTATACTAGGCTTTATGCCTGGCTAGTGCAGGGCTTTGAGTGCCGACGGGGTGCCGGGCTTTTGTTGTTGAGAGCCAGTGGCACACTGCTCTGCTAGTGGTACACTGGGCTTTATGCCTGGCTAGTGCAGGGCTTTGAGTGCCGACGGGGTGCCGGGCTTTTATTGTTGAGAGCCAGTGGCACACTGCTCTGCCAGTGGTACACTGGGCTTTATGCCTGGCTAGCGCAGGGCTTTGAGTGCCGACGGGGTGCCGGGCTTTTGTTGTTGAGAGCCAGTGGCACACTGCTCTGCCAGTGGTACACTGGGCTTTATGCCTGGCCAGTGCAGGGCTTTGGGTGCCGATGGGGTGCCGGGCTTTTGTTGTTGAGAGCCAGTGGCACACTGCTCTGCCAGTGGTACACTGGGCTTTATTCCTGGCCAGTGCAGGGCTTTGAGTGCCGACGGGGTGCCGGGTCTTTCTGTGAAGATTTAAGCAGCTAAAATCGAATCTCATTAATATTGAACAAGGGGCGAAAACCCAAGTGAATACAGGGATGATACTTAACATGAAAGGAGGAATGCATTACTGATAATACCGATGGAGGTTATCCGCATTCCACGTCCTAGGGAGTGGCGTCCCATCAAGTTCTTCAATTTTATAAGCTCTGTGGCGGAGCGTCTCGGTGACCCGGTAAGGCCCCTCCCAGTTTGGGGCTAACTTGCCTCCCTCAGCTGGCTTCCAGACCTCGGCCCATCGAAGGACCAGGTCTCCCGGTAGGAACGTCCGGGGGCGCACGTGAGCGTTGTAGTATTTCGCGGCCCGTTGTCGGTAGGCTGCCATTCGAAGCCGCGCCCGGTCTCGCACCTCCTCCACCAGGTCGAGGTTGGCTCGCAGTTGGTCAGGGTTACCTTCCTCGCTATAGGCTTCCACCCGGGGGCTGGGTGCACCAATCTCCACAGGAATAACAGCTTCAGAGCCAAAGACTAAGCTGAACGGCGTTTCACCAGTGGGGGCTCGCGGCGTTGTATGATAGGCCCATAGCACGTTGGGGAGCTCCTCCACCCATCGCCCTTTGCAGCCATCTAGTCGAGATCTCAGCCCCTGGAGAATGATTCGGTTAGTCACTTCAGCTGCCCCGTTGGTTTGAGGATGCCCGCGGAAGTGAACCTCTGACAGATACCTAGCTCGGAGCAGAACTCCCGGAAAGGCGCATTGTCAAACTGCCGGCCATTATCAGTGACTAGTGTGCGCGGCAGTCCGAACCAACATATGATTGACTTCCAGAAGAAAGATCTCACTTTGCTTTCGGTAATCTTGGCCAGAGCCTCGGCTTCAACCCACTTGGTGAAGTGATCCACCGCTACCAAGAGGAACTTCCGCTGCCCAGAGGCCGAAGGAAATGGCCCTAAGATGCCCCACTGGGCGAAGGGCCAAGGCGCTACCAAGGGGGTCAGGTGAGACGTCGGTTGTCGCTAGATATTGGCGTGACGTTGTGTAACATCCTGAAAACCTTGTAATTTATGGCATTTTTCATTTGAAATGAAAGTCAGAAAGTTTCAGTGAAATGTGGGTGTGTTGGCCTTTTGATAAATGTAAAGAGAAGAAATTTTGGAGTAAATAAGTATATTTTTGAATGTTAATGAGTTTGATTTAAGAAATTGAGAGACTTAAGTTTTAATGGGTTTAAATCACAAGAAAAATCAAGTTTAGTTTGAGTTTTATCCTAAAATGATGTTTTTAGTGGTTGGAGTCGACCCTAATTGGAGTGGAGTCGACTCTGGCACGTTTTAAACTTTCGGCACGCTTTGGAGTCGACCCCTGCAGAGCTGGAGTCGACCCCTACTTTTCTGGAGTCGACCCCTACTTTTCTGGAGCCGACACCTATTTCTGCTGGAGCCGACTCCAAATCTGTTCGAGCCGACTCCAAGACGGCAGGTTTTTCTGAGTTAAATCTTGAGAATTTCATATTTAATCCATTTCAAGTCCGATTTGGATGCCGTTTGAACCGTTGGATTTCTAAAATCGAGTTCTTCAAGCTGGTAAAGTTTTCTTAGAAATGTTACATAAAAGTATCGATTTAAGTAAAAATGATGATCTGGGCTATAAATCGATTAAAAAAATGCTATATCAGGGGCAAAATGGGAAAAGGCTCCGATGTCAATTGCTAATTGTGTTAAGGGCAACTTGGGAAAGAAAATCTAAGGGCAAAATATCATGGTTATAAGTGAGCCACGTGTTTTCCAAAAGCGCGCGTTAAGAGTGTTTGAGGGCAAAAGGGAATTTGGCATGCCTTAACCCTTAAGTTTCCAATGACTTGGTCCCCAAGTCATTAGAGAAAAAAGGGAAACGTGGGTTCAGCCAGAGAAAAGAAAGAAAGAAAGAAAGAGAGAAAGAAGAGGAGAAAAGAGAGGAAGAGGAAGAAGAAGAAGAAGAAAAAGGAGGAAGAAAGAGAAAGGGAAAGGGAAGCTTGGGGTTTGTGCTCGACTCCAGGTAAGCTATAGCTTCCCTAGATCTTGTATGACTTTAGATTTTCTTAGATTATTGTATTTTGAGGTAATAGTAGAAGTAATCTTGAGTAGAGAAAGGGTGGAAGAAAATAATGAGATATTAGAGGATAGATCATGTATGCATGCATGGTTCGTGGGAAAACCTCGTGTGGAGGTAATCCTAATAGCTATCGTATCTGTATGTTGACGTAGGTCAAGAGGGTTATTCCAGGGAGCCGGAATACCAGAGTTGAGTACCAGTACCAGTCGAGGAGTAACCTACTAAGGTGAGTGGGTTTCTCATCTAGCAATGAGAAGTTAATTTGAGCTAGTATAATGAGATTAATACCTAGTTATGGTATGTTATGTTTAGCAGAGTATTATGTATGTTTTAAATATGAGAAATGAGAACCTAGTATATGATATTCTGATAGCATGAGTTCGAGCATGAGTTTTGAGCATAAACACATAAAATGAGTTTCGATGAGGGGATTTTTATGTATACATGGCATATTTGCATGATAAAGCTTTACAAATGATGTATGTATCATACTGAGCATCAGGCAGCTAGGGGGCTGATCACCCTTTAGACTGTACTGTAGCATGAGCATTGCACACTACTATCGAGCCGGCACCTCCTTGCGAACAAATCGTACGATGAACCCCAGAATCAGGGGTGAGTGCACGCTTAACCAGACCAGTGGGGCTGGTTGTGAGCAGCCCGTGGGGGCATGAATCATAGCTCAGTGGAGCTGATTACTATATATAGCCCGTGGGGGCAGAGAGAAAACCCGAGGTTCCAGGGTTAAGGAACAAAGCACTTTGCCAGGTGAACCGCACGGGTAAGGGGTGCTATTTGTGCGGGGATCCTGTTGCTAGTCACGCACCCGATGAGAGTACACCTATAGAAGGGCGACTGTAGGGTGGTACCTCAGAGGCATTACACACACAGCCCAGCATCATGAGATCTAAAAGCATATGTTGTGATATAAAAAGGGCCAATGGGCCAAATAGTTATCCCGAGAGGGAGAGCTTACTTGAGATGCCAGTGGGCAAGCAGATCCGATGGGAGTCTGGGTTGTAGATAAAGAATGCATATCTTCATATTGTAATGCATGGATTTTTATCTTAATGAGTTATCTTTCAGTAAAAAGTTATTATAGAGTATTTCAGTACTGATATGTTATTTGAAGAATAAGCTACATTTTATTTTATCTGATATCATGTTAAAAATGTACTTTGAGTTGTACAAGCTAAATAGTATCAGCATACGATTGAAATTAAGAGGTTATGGTTCTCTATTTCTCCATAGTTAGATGGTTATCCAGTCACTGGGACTTAGGTCTCATCCCTCTATGATTTAAATGTTCTTTCAGATCAGTGAGTATTTCTGCCAGGATCACAAGATAAACAGGACAGAACCCTTAGCTGGTGAAGCTTGCTTGGATGCAAGAGTGTATAAATGCTAGCCTTGTATATTGAGAGAGTGTGGTTTGATATTTGTATTTTGTATATGTGTATGTGTACAGTGAGATGTAATGATGTTTTAGACCTTTTTGGATATGAATACGAGACTTATGTTTTGGAGAAAATTATGAGCATGATGTGTGCACTTAGGATTTTGATGTCGATTGTGAATGTGATCTTGTAAACTGCCTGAGGAATGTCATGAAAAATATTATCTGAGCAGGTTGATGCTTAGTGTTGATTGAGTGATTTGTGTATATAATTGAGATGAAAATGAAAAGTTTTTAACAGGATGTGATTTCGTGTGTCTGCCACTTATGATAATTAGTTGGGGTTCTCTAGCTCTTTATGGAGCGCTACATAAAGACTAGTAAAACTCTATCCGATTACCACCAGTGTGTAGGTGTGCTGTCGGTGGCCCCAGAGAGGAGGGGGAGCTGACACATTGGCAGCTATCACATTTCTTGACAAGCTCGGCCGCATCTTCCTTCATCGTCAACCAAAAAGTACCCTTGGCGCAGGCCTTGTAGGCTAGGGCTCTGCCCCCAGGTGACTCCCGCACGCCTTCGTGGGTCTCTCTGAGGATGTAATCTGATTCAGTTGGCCCCACACACCTGAGAACTGGGTATGAGAAGAATCTCCGATAAAGCTTCCCGTCCATCATCAAGAATCTCAGGGCCCTTCGCCTGAGCAGCTTGGCCTCAGCGGGTTCTCCGGGAGAGTACCGTCAGTCAAGTACCGGATGTAGGTGTCCATCCAGGAGGGCTCCTGCTCCACTGGCAATGCTTCATCTGCGGCCTCAGTGCTTGGGACTTGTAGGTGTTCCACATATGTCGTTCCCAATGTTCCATCGACCGAAGTGGCCAAGCGGGACAGTGCGTCGGCCCTGGCATTCTCCGCTCTGGGGATATAGCTGATGCGGAAGTAAGAAAAATGAGACGCCTGGGACTGCACCTTGCTCAAGTATCGGGACATGGTTGGGTCCCTAGCCTCGTACTCTCCGGCGATTTGTCCAGAAACGAGTTGAGAGTCCGTGAAGGCCCTCAAATGCCCCACGCCTAGCTCCTCAGCTAATCTCATCCCCGCCAGCAAGGCTTCGTACTCCGCCTGATTATTAGTTGCTGGGAACTGGAATCTGAGAGCGTACTCCACCATGTCCCCCTCTGGCTTGCGAGAATGAGTTCGGCTCCGCTCCCTTGAGAGTTCGCGGCTCCATCCACATGCAGGATCCAGTCCTCCGCCTCTTCAGACGAGGGAGAGTCCACACGCTCCTCCGGGTTGCGCCTCCTCCATGTCCTCTCGGTCCAGGAGCACTCGACCAGGAAATCCGCCAACACCTGGGACTTCATGGCCGACCTTGGCTGGATGGACATGTCGAACTCACTTAGCTTAATGGCCCACTTAGCCAACCGGCCGGAGGTGTCGGGGCGAGACAAGATAGCTCGTAGGGGCTGGTCCGTAAGCACCATGATGGGATGGGCTTGAAAGTAAGGCCGAAGGCGCTGAGTAGAGACCACCAAGGCGAAGATAATCTTCTCAGTTTTCGAATACCGGGTCTCAGGTCATGGAGTACTTTGCTGGTATAATAGATTGGCTTCTGGGCTCCATCAGCATCCATGCACACAAGTACGGAGCTAACAGCCTCGGGGGAGGCGGCCAGGTATAAGAAAGCTCTTCTCCATTTTCAGGCTTGGACAACAGTGGAGGAGTGGAGAGAACTGCTTCATTCTTCAAAGGAGCCCTGACACTCCTTCGTCCACTCGAAGCCGTTGATCTTGCGCAGGCCTTGAAGAAGGGCAGGCACCTCTCCGCCGACCTTGACATGAAACGGCTCAGGCTGCCCACCCTCCCATCAGGCGTTGCCCTCCTTCTTGC
>UESW01003894.1:1047827-1080218 GCA_900491605.1 Calamus simplicifolius
TATTTGTAACTTTACAAACATTTCTTTTTATTTAACCTTTCTTCTTTCACTTTGTCTAATAGCAAATTACATCTTTCCTCTTTTCTTTTTATTAAACAAAAAGATATAATAACCCTTCTTTTTCTTTTTCTCTTTTTTGTTTTTCATTTTTTTATCCTTTCCTTTCTTTTTCTCCAAACATCTAAATAGACCCTAGAAGATAATATTAACCCTGAGAGGGCTTGCTCCAGCTAAAGAGGATTTTTTTTCTTCCTTTATTTTTTCACATTTCATTGAAGAAGAAAGAAACAATTATATACAAATCTATAAACATTTTTTTTACATCAAAAAAAAAAATATCATGAAAAAAAATAGTATTTATTTTTGATTCTCTTTTCCTTTGCCAAGGAATTTTTTTAAAAGAATACTTAAGAAAATAGTAAACTGGTGCTAAGGATGTATTTTGTATGGAGTTTAAGAAAATGAAGGTAAAAAGTTATGAAAGCAATATTTTCTGATGCAAATTTTAAGGATAAAATAGTTTTCTTACTAATTATGTTTAATTATGCTTATAAATGGAGGGTGAAATTTTATGTTACCTATTTTGAAACAAAATTAGTGTAAAAAGATAAAAATTATTAATATTCTAATAATATTATCAATGCAAAAATCTAAGATAAGAGAGAGCAATAAAATTATTGAACATTTTATTAGTTTCAATATTTCAAGTTCAAAATAGTTTTTGCTTTCAAATCTGTTAACTTAGGTTAACATTTTGAAGGATAAAAAAGAAAAACCTCAATATATTCTCTAAAAAATAATAATAATCATATGAGCAATTATTAAATAAACTAAATGCCACCATTAATATCATTCATTGGTATAAGCATGGCTTAGTAATTGAATGTTTTAATGCTGATTGAGACCACGGTAACTTAGTACAGAGAAGTTGCTGCGGTACATCCGAGTTCTTGCTGTAAATTTTGTTGACCATCCGATTCAAAATAGATGGATGAGATTTTTCTCTAAGCAACCGGTTGCAGCCGATAAAGGGTCAGCCGGTTGGTGTCGCAATTACATCGAACCTCCTTTTTTTAACTCCATCAACCCCACCACTCCGTCGAAAAAAAACAAATGCCGACGAGATCAAGCACGATCCGGTGGTGCTGCGACCGTTCAATGCGCGGCGATCCACCGTGAAGGGAGGAGGACTCGGGGTCAGGGGGAAGGTCCAGAGATGTCTGTGGATGAGAGGCAAAGTCATCGGATCGGAGGGGAGTTCCAAATGTTCGTGCTCTTAGATTTGAGGTGGGAATGAGATTAGGGATGACGACAGGAATGCCCTACCCATTTTGGAGGAGGGAAGATGGGTGGTGAATGGAAGAAATTTTGAGAATCAATCGGTTTAGGGATGGAGACCCTTAGCTTTAGGCTCTTATTAAATCGATGTTTACTTTGGTTAATTATATTTGATTATATTTGTGATGATGGTAAGTATAATTATATAGATTTGGATCTCCTACTTCAAATATTAATTTATACTTTTAATGTTTTTTAAGATGTCGATAAATTTATAATAGATTTGAGATCTTAAATATTATTTTAAATAAAAATAGAAACTACATAACGTAAAATTGAAAAAAAATTCTATAAAATCGTTATCAGATAGCGATGCTATATGGAACAAAATGTTGAGCAATACTGAAACAATATGTGAATAAATTAAGTGTGACAGAAATATGTATGTTAAGATGAATATGTAGTAAACTTTAAAAGATAGAATTAGAAATAAACATATAAGATGATAGGAGTAGCCCCAATTGAAGATAAAATGAGAAAAAATTATTTGTACCATGATATAACTATTTGTAATTAAAATGTTAACTTAGTCCTGAATAAAACAGAGTGGAGGAAGTAGATTCATCCATCCAACCCCATATAGTTAGAAAAAGGCTCGGATGAGTTGAGTTGAGAAATAGAAACTACAAAGATGGAGATGGAGGAAAAATCATTTTTCTTTTAAGGATGATAAGATTGAGGCAATGATAGGGGTGGGCATAAGACGGAGCCTTTAAAAGGCTAGCTAGAGCTTAACCTAAAAAATTTTAGGAGTCAAATCTAAAAGGCTAGCTAGAGCTTAACCTAAAAAATTTTAGGAGTCAAATAAAGTTTTTAACCTATAAAGTTGAGTATATATTTTTTTTGGCCTGTTCAATTTTCAGGCCAAATTTATCATATTTGATCCAAGTTCAGACCCAGTCTCATTCAGCCTAATGCCTCAAGCTCTTCTTTTTTCACCCTTGATCTAATTTGAGCCTGCCAAGTCCTGCTCAAGCTCACCTCTAGGCGAGGGTGAGGAACATATCCTTTGCCTAAATTTGCTTCCTTTCTATCCTTCATTGATTGTCCAAATATATAATGAAAGAGAAGGAGAGAGATGATCTCGGATGGTAACTGCTCAAGGTTAATTTCATTGTAAACCTATTGATATGGCAGATCAGACCGCATTAAAGTTTTCAGAGAAGGCAACTGTCGGAACCCCCACCTCGGCCTCCGAGGCCCCTTTGGCCTCGGCCTCCGTGGCCCCCTCGGCCTCGAATCCGGAGTTTCCTTGGCCTCGGACCTCATGTTCCCTCGGCCTCGGACCTGGAGTCCCCTCGGCCTTGGACCTTATATCCTCTCGGCCTTGGACCTGAAGTCTCCTCGGCCTGGACCTCATGTCCTCTCAGCCTCGGATCTGGAGTCCCCTCGGCCTCGGACCCGGGTCCCTTAGGCTTCGTCCCTTCGGCCTCAGGTTGCGGGTCCCTGAGGCCTTGGGCCTCAGGTCTCCTTGGCCTCGAACCTCAAGACCCCACTACTCGAGCTGCTTGACACGACCACTAGCCCACCAACCGCCTACAGCGGCCACGCCCACCAACCGCCTGCAGTAGCCACGTGGCCCACTAACCATCTGCATCTGCGCGTGGCCACAACCGTAATGGCGCATGCCTGACACGACTAGGCCCACCTGCCATCTGGGGCGCCGCCTGGTAGTGGCTGGCGGGCAAGATACCTCTGACATGCCCAGTGTCAGTTGCGACCTATCACTACCAGCCTGGCCACTTGTCCACTACTGGACAACGACACCTTGAAATCAACCACCTTCTGGAAGCGGAAAAAGGGACCCTCGAACAGGTATAAAAACCAACACTCACACCAAGGAAAGGGATTTGAACTCAAGCTCTCTAGCTATCTTTCTACTAGCTCTTTTCTTCACTGTTTTCAAGTCGCTTACTTGAGTGTCGCAGGTCCCCACCGGTGCAACCAGTCTCCGAGGACTTTCTTGCAGGAGCTTCTTCGAGGAGGAGGACCTTCGTTTCCCATGGCGTTGGAGGAACGTGACTTGACGGCAACAGATTGGTGCACCAGGTAGGGGATAGAGAAGAAAGCTTCGAACCAGTCGGCTACAGATTCTCCTCCCGAGTATTCAAGAAGATGGTGGTGACATGCAGGAGGTTTCCACCAGCCATGCCGGGGGCATCGCAAGAAGTTGACCCGTGGAGGCCGATCCCCTTGCTCCCAGGCCGGCGTCCCCGCACGCCATCGCCACCACCGCCATAGCAGCAATATAATCGGATCGCCTCTCTCACCATGCAAGTCTAGTCGTTGGTGTGGTGGTCCAGGTTCTGCAGCAGCAACTGGCTGCCATGCAGTGGCAGCCAGAGCACCCTCATCAGTCCGAGGGTGGTCCAACCCAGCCAGCACTCTTCTCGGAGGAGGTCTCCCCTCTGGGAGGTCCGTCACCATCGCGCTTCTCCCCGACATCATCGTCGGGAAGCCTCTAAGAGGTCCCGGTCCCCTTCTCGCCACGCCAGCGCTTCCTCTAAGCGGCAGCATGGGAGGGAGGCGAACGTACCTGCCTACATCGCCGCCACCCCTCTCCATCCTCTGAGTCTTCAAGGGAGGGGTCCTTTGATGGCCGGATAGCTCGCCGGGCTGAGCGCCAACTAGATGAATATAACCAGCGGCTGGAGGAGCTCAGCCGCAGGATCACCAACCCGCTGAAGGCGGATTACGATAGCCATCCACCGCTGTCCCGCCTCATTATGGAGGAGCCGATTTCGATCCAGTTCTGTCTCCCTCAGCTAGACCTGTATGACGGGACCACCGATCCCCTGGACCATTTGGAAAGCTATAAGGTCCTCATGCAGGTCCAGGGGGCAACTGACTCCTTACTTTGCATCCCTTCCCCGCCACCCTAAGGAAGGCCGCCCGAGCTTGGTACTCCCGCTTGCCGCCGCGGAGTATCAACTCCTTCCGGCAGCTGAAGAGGGCCTTCCTGGCTCACTTCGACGCATGCCGAAAAATCTTGCGAGTGGAGGATAGTCTATTCTCCGTCCAGCAGAAGAGCAGCTAGTCGTTGAGGGACTTTATCGCTCGTTTCAAAGAAGCTGCCCTCGAGGTCTACAACCTCAAGGACTCTGTGGCCACTTTGGCCTTGAAGCGAGGGCTCTGCCCCTTCCGCTTTGCCTACTCCCTCGATAAGAAGCCGCCCGGTTCCTACACCGAACTGCTGAGTCGGGCATAGAAGTACATCCGCACCGATAAGGCCGACTCCTTCCAGTGTGAGGTGGACTGAGTTCCAATAAGAGGCAGACTCGTCCCGAGCCTGCTGAGGCTCGTCCCAGGAGGCCAGAGCCTCCCCGTTGGCTAGACAACCGCCCGCGAGCTCTTGCTCCAAGGGAGGGTCCATTCATTCCCTACTTGCCTTGATATCTCATATCATGATGGAAATCGAGAGTGAGTAGTATCTTCAGCACCCCCCTCCAATGAAGCCAAGGGCCACCCACAACAAAAGCCTCTACTGCCGCTTCCACCGGGACCACGGCCACGATACTGAAGACTGTCGCCAGCTGAAGAAGGCAATTGAAGACCTCATCCAGTGCGGTTACCTGAAAAAGTTTGTTCAGAGGGGTAAATGAGCGCCTCCGGCCCGTCAGCACCTTTGCCACCCAAGGTCAGTGTTGACAAGGTCAGTGTTGACAACTCCCCAACTGGGAAGACTGTGGCTATGATCTCCTGGGGCACAGGCAGCGCCTCCAAGAGGCCATAGGGAAAGGAGGGACTAGATTCTATAATTCCTTTTTCTAAAAGGGACCTAGAGGGAGTAGTTAACAAGAATGATGACAGCGTCGTTGTATCCATGACGATCACAAAGCACCCTGTAAAAAGAATTTTAGTTGACAGCGGGAGCTCAGTTGATGTTTTGAGTTACGATGCATTTGTTCGGATGAACTTGTCTCCTAGCTTCCTTCGGCCTGTCACCATACCCTTGATGGATTTTACAGAAGATTCTATAAGGGTCGAGGGAGATATCACTCTCCCTGTCATGGTCGGGACGCCACCGTGTCTGAGCACGGTTTTCATGAACTTTATGGTTGTTCGGGTTCCCCTGGCTTACAACACCATCCTCGGAAGACCCGGTCTGAACCTTTTAGATGTCGTCATCTCCACCAAAAGATTGCTCGTGAGTTTTTTCACCAGCGAAGGAGTCGAAAGATGTGGGGGGAGCAGAACCCACTACCACTTTGCTATTATGGCCCCAACCCGCAAGGGGTGGTGTCTGCACCAGCACCGGAATCGCTTGACCCCTGAGATGTGGAGAGGAGGGGGGAGCCAACCGAGCGCCTGCTGACCTTTTCGCTGGGAGAGGACCCGACGAGGATGGTCCAGATTGGAGCGCTACAACCAGAGGAGGCACACGAGCAGCTTCTAGCTTTCCTGCGGGCTAACTCCGATGTCTTTGCATGGTCGATGTCTGACATGCCAGGTATACTTGAGGAGGTAATTACCCATCAGCTCAACGTCAAATTAGGATGCCGGCCCATTCGGTAGAAGAAGAGGAGCTTTGCCCCTGACCGACAAAAGGCCATTGATGAGGAGGTTCGTAAGCTGGTGGCTGCTGGCCACATCCGAAAGGTCCACTACCCCGACTGGCTAGCCAACGTCATGATCGTCCGCAAGGCTAGCAGAAACTGGAGGATGTGCGTAGATTTTACTGATTTCAACAAGGCGTGCCCCAAGGATAGCTTTCCATTGCCTCGGATTGACTAGCTGGTAGACGTCACATCTGGCTATGAGACCCTCAGTTCATAAACGCCTTCTCGGGATACAACCAGATCAATATGGATCCGGCGGACAAGGAGGCTACTTCATTTGTAACTGAGAAGGGCATATACTATTACAAGGTGATGCCGTTCGGGTTGAAGAACGCTGGGGCCACCTATTAGAGGTTGATGAATAAGGTCTTCGATGACCAGATCGGATGTAACATGGAGGTATACGTGGATGATAGGCTAACCAAGAGTATCCATACCACTGACCATATTGCCGACCTTGCAGAAACCTTCAGCAATCTCCGCTGGTACCAGATGAGGCTAAACCCCCACAAGTATGCTTTCGAAGTGACAGAGGCAAGTTCCTAGGCTTCATGGTGATGTAGCGGAGGATCGAGGCAAACCCAGATAAGATCCGGGCCATCCTTGACATAAGGCCCTCAGCAAGCAAGAAGGAGATGCAGCGCCTAACTGGAAGGGTAGCAGCCTTGAACCATTTCTTGTCAAATCAGCATAGAAGTGTCTGCCTTTCTTCAAGGCGCTACGCAAGGTTAACGGCTTTGAGTGGACGAAGGAGTGCCAGAAAGCCTTCAAGGAGTTGAAGGAGTTTTTATCCACTCCATCGTTGTTGTCTAAGTCGAGGGGCAGGAGGAGCTCTTTCTCTACCATGCAGCCTCCTTCGAAGCCGTCAACTCCGTGCTTGTACGCATGGATGTCGACAAGATGCAGAAGCCAGTCTACCATACCATCAAGGTGCTTCATGATGCGAAGACCACATATTCCAAGACTGAGAAGATCATTTTGCCCTGATCGTCTCCGCTCAGCGCTTCAGGCCCTATTTCCAAGCTCATCCTATTGTGGTGCTCACGGACCAGCCTCTCCAGACGATCTTATCCCGTCCTGACACCTCCGGTCAACTGGTGAAG
Organism: Calamus simplicifolius; assembly: GCA_900491605.1. Lineage (NCBI taxonomy): Eukaryota > Viridiplantae > Streptophyta > Magnoliopsida > Arecales > Arecaceae > Calamus > Calamus simplicifolius. The sequence continues at coordinate 1,054,828 of UESW01003894.1, forward strand.
TGGGCCATCAAGCCGGGAGAATTTGACTTGTCCATTCGGCCGTGGTTAGCAATGAAGTCCCAAGTGTTAGCCGATTTCCTAGTCGAGTGCACCTGGGCCGAGGAGCAATCGGAGGAACCACACTCGGAGTCCCCCATGACGGCAGAGGCAGGAGAAGGCTGGATCCTTCATGTAGATGGCGCGTCTAACTCGTAGGGAGTGGACCCGGGCTCATTCTCGTGAGCCCCGAGAGAGAGGCGGTGGAGTATGCTTCCATTTCTTTTTTCCCGCCACCAACAACCAAGCAGAGTATGAAGCCTTGCTAGCGGGAATGAAGCTGGCCGAGGAGCTCGAAGCAAGGCGTCTCAGGGCTTTCTTTGATTCCCATCTTGTCTCTAGGCAAGTTGCTGGGGAATACGAGGCCCGAGATCCATCCATGTCCCATTATTTAAGTAAGGTCCAATCCCAAGCCTCCCATTTTGCTTACTTCTGTGTCAGTTGCATTCCTAGAGGAGAGAATGCCCGAGCTAATGCATTGTCCCGGTTGGCCACTTCATCGACGAGACCTTGGAAAGAACGTATGTGGAGCATCTGGAGGTCCCGAGCATCGAAGCCACAGAAGAGGCCCTACCGGTCGCATAGGAGCCCTCTTGGATGGATGCTTACATCTGGTATCTTATCAATGGCGCCTTCCCCGAAGACCCTGCTGAGGCCAGGCTGCTCAAGCAGCGAGCTTCTAAGTTTTTGATGATGGACGGGCGCTCTACTGAAGGTCCTTCTCATATCCGGTCCTCAAGTGCATCGGCCCCACGAAAGTTGATTACATCCTGTGAGAAATCCATGAGGATATTTGTGAGTCATCTGGGGGGCAGAGTGCTGGCATACAAAGCCTTACGCCAAGGGTACTATTGGCCGACGATGAAGGAGGACACCGCTGAACTAGTTCAAAAGTGTGACAGCTGCCAACGATATGCTGGCATCGAGCGGCAGCCGACCTCTCAACTGAGCCCCCTGGCAACCCCTTGGCCTTTTGCTCAGTAGGGGATGGACATCCTGGGACCGTTTCCCTCGGCCTCTAGCCAGCGCAAGTTTCTACTGGTGGCCGTGATGGGAATTATGTATACAATATGAATCAAATTCATATAATATTGCGAAGATATAATATAAAATTCTTAGATGCCCAGATCCTTAGGAACAATTCATTAATCTCAACTAAAATCTAATTTTATTCATACCTGAGTCCTTTATCGATGTAGATGAGGATGAAGCCGGTTAATCCCTACCACTAGCCGTCCACGTGTCGGCCTCTAACGGTGATCCACGCAGAGAAGAGGGATGAAGACCTTCAAGGTATGAAGATGACACCACGGAAGAGAGAGGGGTGCTAGCGCCTCTTGAATCCCCTTACAGAAGATATCTTTGAAGAAAATATAATCTTTTCTTCTCATGCTCTTCTCATGCTCTTTTTCTTGGAGGAAGGAACTATATTTATAGGTTGAAAAAGAGACGTTCCAAAGAGGAAAAGACCTCTTTCATGGTAAGAAACTCTCATCATCATGGTAAGAAACTCCCATCTTCATGGTAAGAAATCTTCATGGTAAGAAACTTTCATCTTCATGGTAAGAAACTCCATCTTCATGTAAGAAACTCCCATATGGTAAGATTAATCCAAGTGTCACAATCTCAACCTTTGAAATTAGGAGTTGGTTATCTCATAACTACATGCCCCAATTTGTACGTGTTCATCATCGAACCGTAGAGATTCATCATGCCTCATCCCATGGGCATGATTCCATCTTCACATGGCTGAGATTGGACATCCATACTGAATAATCAGAGCCATCCATCACATGGATCAAGTCATATTTGGGTATCCAATTATTTGTTCATCATATGCACAAATAATTTCTCCTTAACATTCCTTCTACTATAATGGATCATATCCATTATAATTATATCTTCTTTAAATTGGGTCTTACCCAATTATTTAATTGATCATCTTATCTGAATTAAATCTAATTTAATTCTCATTTTAATTCATCCAAAATTCTTCTTAATGCGTGTGACCCATTAGGCCCTTTAACATGTTGGCAATAATCATGTCCTAATCATAGACCCTAGGAATGATTGGACAACTCTTTGTCTAATTCAACAACATGATTATAGATCATGAGAGGCCTCTAGCAAAGCATCATGACCACCAACTACTAAAGGTTTTGTTGACGTGACCATCAACACCTATCCATGAACGGTTACCGTATGATCAAATCCTTTCGTCACATATCCCAGATCAATCAGTGGTATGGAATGTCAACCCTGTAATTGATCTTTGTTTACTTGATCTCAGGAAAAATTGACTATATGAATTAGAACTTCGAAACCATTTCGAATTCCAACTCAACCTTGCAAGGATTTATCAATCAATTTAATCCATCAAGTGGCCGTGGGATATAACCCTTTCTATCAAGGAGACGAATCCTGTCTTGATCAAACACCATCTTCATGTGCTTCATGTCATACCCAACCAACACCATATTTGCCACTCGTGGCTAGAGCGACGTTTGGATGCCGTCAAAGCATGACATTCCACACATGAGATGCAATGAAGATCTCAAGTCAAAGGATCACTCATACCATCGTCATTAGAGATCAACCATTGACACTATATAGAATATCCATATGGGATCTCTGTACGGGTCATCCAATGCATCGTTACAATAACGAGCATCCACACACCTATCCAAGTATCTACATACTTCAGCTTGTGAAATCAGCTGCTCACCCCAAGGGTGAGGATATGCAATGTGTGCTAGTCTCACGGTGTTCGATGGTGTCCAGTTCCATCTACACATCGACTAGGGAAGTTTAAAGAATCGAACCATAACGTGCAATTTGAATCTCACAATTTGTAATCTCTATTACAAATTCCATATGCACGGTTCACATTCTTTTGGACTTTATCTCATAGACAAATATATCAAATAAAAGACATCTGGATAGATAAAGAAACCATTTTATTTGATTTGTATTCATAGAATGTATACAGCATTCAATCCAATTGGATCTAGGGCATACACTAACAATCTCCCACTTGCACTAGAGCCATTCACCCATGTATTTAATACCGAGTGACTTAACATGATTATCATGCTTCTGCTGTGGTAGGGCTTTAGTGAGCGGATCAGCTACATTATCCTCAGTGGGGACTCGTTCTATTTTTACATCATTTTTACCAATAATCTCTCTAATTACATGGTATCTCCTGAGTACATATTTGGACCTCTGATGAGACCTTGGCTCCTTAGCTTGCGCAATAGCTCCATTGTTGTCACAATACAAGTGTACTGGATCAGCAATGCTTGAAACCACACCAAGTTCAGTGATGAACTTTTTGATCCAAACCGCTTCTTTGGCTGCATCTGATGCTGCGATGTACTCAGCTTCGGTCGTAGAGTCGGCAGTCGTCTCCTGCTTGGAACTTTTTCAGCTGACTGCACCGCCATTGAGTGTAAAGACATAGCCTGATTGAGATTTATAATCATCTTTATTAGACTAAAAACTAGAATCCATATAACCCTGAACTATGAGTTCGGATCCTCCATAAACCAAGAACATATCCTTAGTCCTTCGTAAGTACTTAAGGATATTCTTGACGGCCATCCAATGTTTCTCTCCAGGGTTTGCCTGGTATCTACTAGTGATACTCAATGCATAAGAAACATCAGGTCTCGTACATAGCATCGCATATATGATGGATCCGATTGCTGAGGCATATGGAATCCTATTCATGTGCTCTCTCTCCATTTGGGTCTTAGGACTCATGTCCTTGGAGAGATGTATTCCATGTGATACCAGTAGGAATCCCTTCTTGGATTCCTCCATGCTAAACCGTTTTAGCACTTTATCTATGTACGTTGATTGGACAATCCAAGCAACCTTCTAAATCTATCTCTATAGATCTTAATACCCAGTATGTAGGCTGCTTCTCCCAAATCTTTCATGGAGAATTTGCTGGACAACCATTCCTTCACTTCTTGCAGCAAGGATACATTGTTTCCTATCAATAATATGTTATCTACATATAATATCAGGAAAACAATAACACTCCCACTAACCTTCTTGTACACACATGGATCATCCTCATTTTTGATAAAATCAAACTTTTTGATTGTTTCATCAAAACGGATGTTCCAACTTCTAGAGGCTTGCTTAAGTCCATAAATGGACCTTTGCAGCTTGCATACCTTTTTAGAATCAATGGACTCAAAACCCTCAGGTTGTGTCATATACACATCCTCCACTAAATCACCATTTAGGAAGGCGGTCTTGACATCCATTTGCCATATCTCATAATCGTAATAGGCTGCAATCGCAAGCAAAATCCTTATGGACTTAAGCATGGCTACGGGAGAAAAGGTTTCATCAAAGTCAACACCTTGCCTTTGCTTGTAACCTTTTGCAACTAGCCTCGCCTTATAGGTAATCACATTACCATCCATGTCTGTCTTCTTCTTCAAGACCCATTTGCACCCAATGGGTTTTATCCCTTCAGGTGGATCAACCAAAGTCCATACTTGGTTGTGTACATGGAGTCCATTTCAGACTTCATGGCTTCAAGCCATCTCTTGGAGTCAATGTCACAAATTGCTTCATCATAGTTAGTAGGCTCATCATCTTCTATAAGAAATCCATATCTCTCAGGAATATGATGTGTTCTCTAGACCTACGTAGCTGATGTACTTGGAGCTTCCTGTGATCATTTCTGATAGAGGTTCACGTAAATGTTGCCTGAATGTGCTCCATCATTTCTGATAGAGGTTCACGTAAATGTTGCCTGAATGTGAGTTGAGTCTCCTGCTCAACTCCCACACATTTGACATTTGCTCCATGTCATCTAATCGGTCTGTGTCAATTTGTGGTTCTTGAGTTTCACTAATCTCAATATTTCTGCCACTACCATTTCTTAGAAAAATCTCATTCTCTAGAATATGGCATGCCTTGAGACAAACACCTTTTGCTCGAGTGGGTGGTAGAAGTAGTATCCTTTTGTTTTTTTAGGATACCCCACAAAATTACACTTGTCAGATCTAGCTCCCAGCTTGTTTGACTCATTACGCTTTACATAAGCGTAGCAACCCCAAATCCTTAGATGACTAAGGGTTGGTTTCTTTCCACACCATATCTCAAAGGGAGTAGAACTGACCGACTTAGACGGAACTTGGTTTAGAGTGTATTCGGCTGTGTATAGGGCATAACCCCAAAACATTTTTGAAAGATTTGCAAGGCTCATCATTGATCGCACCATATCTAATAATGTGCGATTTCTCCTTTCTGATACACCATTATGCTATGGCGTACCAGGAGGAGTCCACTGAGAAAGAATCTCATTCTTCTTCAAATATTCTAAGAACTCATGGCTTAAGTATTCTCCACCTCGATCTGATCGAAGTATCTTAATACTTTTGCCACTTTGTTTTTCTACCTCGGATCTGAATTCTTTGATCTTTTCAAAGGCTTCAGATTTGTGCTTCATCAGATATACATAACCATACCTGCTATGGTCATCTATAAATGTGATGAAGTACGAAAAACCTCATATTGGTAGGACCACATACATCCGAATGTACTAGTCCTAAACATTCAGTTGCTCGCTCACCCTTTTTAGTAAAGGATGACTTAGTCATTTTGCCACGTAAGCACGACTCACATTCCTCAAACGATTCCCAATCGAATAAGCCCAAGTAGCCATCCTTATGTAACTTGGTTAAACGTGTTTCATTTACATGGCCTAAACGACAGTGCCATAGGAATGAGTTCTTAGAATTATTTGATTTTAATTTCTTAGTTTCTATATTGAGAATAGGGCATTGTAAATTCAAAACATAAATCCCATTGAACATTTCAGCAGAACCAAAGAACATTTTATTTTTAAAAATTAAAATTCCTTTATTTCCAATTTCAAATATATATCCATCATTTACAAGACATGAAATGGAAATAATATTCTTTGTTATGTTTGGAACATAGTAACAATTATTAAGCTCCATTACAAGTCCAGTGGGCAAAGACAAAGAACAAGATCCTATAGCTAAAGCAGCAACCTTTGCTCCATTTCCCATGCGCAAGATTACTTCATCTTTTTTTCAGCTTTCTACTGCTTCTTATCATCTGCATATTAATGTAAATATGAGATCCACAACCGGTATCCAATACTCAAGTGGAATAAGAAGTAACGGAAGAAAATATCTCAATCATAAATATACCTGAAGTAGAAGCATCTGTATGTTTCTTTCTTTCAGGCTAGCCAGATAAGCTTTGCAGTTTCGCTTCCAGTGCCCTTCCTTCCCACAGAAGTGACATTTCCCCTTGGCTACTTTGTTTTTCTTGATGCCCTTATTTAGTTTAGTCGCCTTAGCCTTTTGAACCTTATTCTTCTTTGGCCGCTTCTTACGAGCGCCAGAAGACTCCACGACCATAACCTGCCCTTTTTCTTTCTTAATATTGGGCTTGACATTCATTAGCATATTCGCGAGCTCAGGTAGAGATGTCTCTAGCTTGTTCATGTTGAAATGAAGAACAAACTGCGAATAGCTGGAGATAATGACTGCAGAACCAAGTCAACACGTAGTTCATGATATTGGGAGAAATAATCCCCGAGACATACATATTTTAATTTTGATAACAATTATCAATGCAAAAATTTAAAGATTACATATTAATCTATCTAACATGCATCAAGATCATATCTTTGCCTTATATTATAAGATCGTTTGATCTAAATAATGCATATAAATTAAATAATTAAGATCATATATTAATCTTCAAGATGAGAAGTCATAGTACTCGTCTTGAAGCCTGCCTTAAGATATAGGGATCAAATCACTCACCTTAAGAATAGTAGGTAAATCTTTTGTGCTCTGCAGCCGTTCAATCATCTGGCCTCTAGTATCATCCACATGAAGCCTCCGAATGATCGGATTCCCGGGAGTGCTAGCTCGCGGAAAAATAATTTTGCTGATCTTGAATCCTTCCACTTGAATCTTCTTCCAAGATCCATCAAACTTTTTCTGACACTAGAATTACACCAGGATTTTATTCTAACTCTTTAGAAATTCAATCCATAACATCTCGTTGTTGTAATCTGGTGATGGATGTCTTCCAATTTATAGGCTCAATTCTAACTCTTAGAATTCCGACGTTCGGTTAAAACCAAAGAGACGCAACCTTTGTTTAATTCCGACGTTCGGTGAAAATCAAAGAGACGCAACCTTTGTTAATTCCGACATTCGGTGAAACAAAAGAGATATGAATTCTAATCACTTAGAGTCCCCTCGGCCTTGGACCTCATGTCCTCTTAGCCTTGGACCTGAAGTCTCCTCGGCCTTGGACCTCATGTCCTCTCTGCCTCGGATCTGGAGTCCCCTCGGCCTCGGACCCGGGGTCCCCTTAGGCTTCGTCCCTTCGGCCTCAGGTTGCGGGTCCCTGAGGCCTTGGGCCTCAGGTCTCCTTGGCCTCGAACCTCAAGACCCCACTACCTCGAGCTGTTTGACATGACCACATAGCCACCAACGCCTACAGCGGCCACGTGGCCCACCAACCGCCTTAGTGGCACGTGGCCCACTAACCATCTGCATCTGCGCATGGCCACAGCCCGTAATGGCGCATGCCTGACACGACTAGGCCCACCTGCCATCTGGGGCACTGCGCTGGCAGCGGCTGGCGAGGCAAGATACCTCTGACATGCCCGTGTCAGTTACGACCTATCACTACCAGCCTGGCCACTTGTCCACTACTGGACAATGGCACCTTGAAATCAACTACCTTCTGGAAGCAGAAAAAGGGACCCTCGAATAGATATAAAAACCAACACTCACACCAAGGAAAGGGATTTGAACTCAAGCTCTCTAGCTATCTTTCTACTAGCTCTTTTCTTCACTGTTTCCAAGTCGCTTACTTGAGTGTCGCAGGTCCCCACCGGTGCAACCAGTCTCCGAGGACTTTCTTGCAGGAGCTTCTTCGAGGAGGAGGACCTTCGTTTCATGGCGTTGGAGGAACGTGACTTAACGGCAACAGATTGGCGCACCAGGTAGGGGGGATAGAGAAGAAAGCTTCGAACCAGTCGGCTATAGATTCTCCTCCCCGAGTATTCAAGAAGTTGGTGGTAACGCACGTGCAGGAGGTTTCCACCAGCCATGCTGCGGGGCATCGCCAGGAAGTTGACCCATTGGAGGCCGGTCCCCTGCTCCCCAGGCCGGCATCCCCGCATCGCCATCGCCACCACCGCCATAGCAGCAATATAATCGGATCGCCTCTCTCACCATGCAAGTCTAGTCGTTGGTGGCAGTGGTCCAGGTTCTGCAGCAGCAACTGGCTGCCATGCAGTGGCAGCCGGTGTAACATCCTGAAACCTTGTAATTTATGGCATTTTCATTTGAAATGAAAGTCAGAAAGTTTCAGTGAAATGTGGGTGTGTTGGCCTTTTGATAAATATAAAGAGAAGAAATTTTGGAGTAAATAAGTATATTTCTGAATGTTAATGAGATTGATTTAAGAAATTGAGAGACTTAAGTTTTAATGGGTTTAAATCACAAGAAAAATCAAGTTTAGTTTGAGTTTTATCCTAAAATGATGTTTTTAGTGGTTGGAGTCGACCCTAATTGGAGTGGAGTCGACTCTGGCACGGTTTTAAACTTTCGGCACGCTTTGGAGTCGACCCCTGCAGAGCTGGAGTCGACCCCTACTTTTCAGGAGTCGACACCTACTTTTTGGAGTCCGACACCCAATCTGTTGGAGCCGACTCCAAGACGGCAGGTTTTTCTGAGTTAAATCTTGAGAATTTCATATTTATTCCGTTTCAAGTCCGATTTGGATGCTGTTTGAACCGTTGGATTTCTAAAATCGAGTTCTTCAAGCTGGTAAAGTCTTTTCTTAGAAATGTTATATAAAAGTATCGATTTAAGTAAAAATATAATCTGGGCTATAAATCGATTAAAAAAATGCTATATCAGGGGCAAAATGGGAAAAGGCTCCGATGTCAATTGCTAATTGTGTTAAGGGCAACTTGGGAAAGAAAATCTAAGGGTAAATATCATGGTTATAAGTGAGCCACGTGTTTTTAAAAAGCGTGCGTTAAGAGTGTTTGAGGGCAAAAGGAAATTTGGCATGCCTTAACCCTTAAGTTTCCAATGACTTGGTCCCCAAGTCATTAGAGAAAAGGGAAAACGTGGGTTCAGCCAGAGAAAAGAAAGAAAGAAAGAAAGAGAGAAAGAAGAGGAGAAAGAGAGGAAGAGGAAGAAGAAGAAGAAGAAAGGAGGAAGAAGAGAAAGGGAAAGGGAAGCTTGGGGTTTGTGCTCGACTCCAGGTAAGCTATAGCTTCCTAGATCTTGTATGACTTTAGATTTTCTTAGATTATGTATTTTGAGGTAATAGTAGAAGTAATCTTGAGTAGAGAAAGGGTGGAAGAAAATAATGAGATATTAGAGGATAGATCATGTATGCATGCATGGTTCGTGGGAAAACCTCGTGTGAGGTAATCCTAATAGCTATCGTATCTGTATGTTGACGTAGGTCAAGAGGGTTATTCCAGGGAGCCGGAATACCAGAGTTGAGTACCAGTCGAGGAGTAACCTACTAAGGTGAGTGGGTTTCTCATCTAGCAATGAGAAGTTAATTTGAGCTAGTATAATGAGATTAATACCTAGTTGTGGTATGTTATGTTTAGCAGAGTATTATGTATGTTTTAAATATGAGAAATGAGAACCTAGTATATGATATTCTGATAAATGAGTTTTGAGCATGAGTTTTAAGCACATAAGCATGAGTTTCGATGAGGGAATTTTTAATGTATACATGGCATATTTGCATGATAAAGCTTTACAAATGATGTATGTATCATACTGAGCATCAGGCAGCTATGGGGCTGATCACCCTTTAGACTGTACTGTAGCATGAGCATTGCACACTACTATCGAGCCGGCACCTCCTTGCGAACAGATCGTACGATGAACCCCAGAATCAGGGGTGAGTGCACGCTTAACCAGGCCAGTGGGGCTGGTTGTGAGCAGCCCGTGGGGGCATGAATCATAGCTCAGTGGAGCTGATTACTATATATAGCCCGTGGGGGCAGAGAGAAAACCCGAGGTTCCAGGGTTAAGGAACAAAGCACTTTGCCGGGTGAACCGCACGGGTAAGGGGTGCTATTTGTGCGGGGATCCTGTTGCTAGTCACGCACCCGATGAGAGTACACCTATGGAAGGGCGACTGTAGGGTGGTACCTCAGAGGCATTACACACACAGCCCAGCATCATGAGATTTAAAAGCATATGTTGTGATATAAAAAGGGCCAGTGGGCCAAGTAGTTATCCCGAGAGGGAGAGTTTACTTGAGATGCCAGTGGGCAAGCAGATTCCGATGGAAGTCTGGGTTGTAGATAAAGAATGCATATTTCATATTGTAATGCATGGATTTTTATCTTAATGAGTTATCTTTCAGTGAAAAGTTATTGTAGAGTATTTCAGTACTGATATGTTATTTGAAGAATAAGCTACATTTTATTTTATCTGATATCATGTTAAAAATGTACTTTGAGTTGTACAAGCTAAATAGTATCAGCATACGATTGAAAATAAGAGGTTATGGTTCTCTATTTCTCCATAGTTAGATGGTTATCCAGTCACTGGGACTTAGGTCTCATCCCTCTATGATTTAAATGTTCTTTCAGATCAGTGAGTATTTCTGCCAGGATCACAAGATAAGCAGGACAGAACCCTTAGCTGGTGAAGCTTGCTTGGATGCAAGGTGTATAGATGCTAGCCTTGTATATTGAGATAGTGTGGATTGATATTTGTATATTGTATATGTGTATGTGTACAGTGAGATGTAATGATGTTTTAGACCTTTTTGGATATGAATATGAGACTTATGTTTTGGAGAAAATTATGAGCATGATGTGTGCACTTATGATTTTGATGTCGATTGTGAATGTGATCTTGTAAACTGCCTGAGGAATGTCATGAAAAATATTATCTGAGCAGGTTGATGCTTAGTGTTGATTGAGTGATTTGTGTATATAATTGAGATGAAAATGAAAAGTTTTTAACAGGATGTGTTTTCGTGTGTCTGCCACTTATGATAATTAGTTGGGGTTCTCTAGCTCTTTATGGAGCGCTACATAAAGACTAGTAAAACTCTATCCGATTACCACAAGTGTGCAGGTGTGCTGTCGGTGGCCCCAGAGAGGAGGGGGAGCTGACAAGTTTTGGTATCAGCCCTAGGTTATTAGGTCCTAGGGGAATAAGTATGAGTATGAGTCTAGGATGATTGAATGTTTATGATTATAGCTATTGAATGATGAAACTGATGTAATGAATAATGTCTTGTAGGACGATTACTACAAAGGCATCTAGAGAGACAGAGCAATCTTCAGGCAGGGATAGAAGCAAAGGTCAAAGTAGACTCAGAAGGTCAGTTAGAAGAAGTCAAATTGATAAATGGCTTCTAGTGATTCCACCGAGCCAGTATCTAAGGAGGCTAGAGTGAGGGCGTCTTCAGAGCAGATGCCAGAGTCTTCTTCACAGTCTATTACCCCTGTGCCAGTAGACCCATCTCGAGTACAGACTCAGGGCCTAGTATGTCAGAGTTGGTAGGCATGATTACTCAGGCTGTGGTAGCAGCTGTGGGTGCTAGTTCTAGCCTTCCATCTAAAATACGGAGGTTGTGAGGAATGTGGAAAGAGCCAGAAAGTTAGGGGCTCTAGAGTTCCAGGGAACTACTGATCCTATTCAGGCCGGGGCATGGCTGCAGAGGATCGAGAGAGTATTTGATGTGATGGGATGCTTGAGGAGCAGAGGCTGAGTATTGCCACCTTTTTACTAGAGGGTAGAGCCCAGAGTTGGTGGAGATCTATTCAGGGCAGGCAGCCCCAGGGAGTGGAGTTGACATGGGAAAATTTTAGAAGAGAATTTCATCAGCAATATTATTCTGAGATTTATAGGGATCAGAAGAGGAGGGATTTCCTTTGTCTGACTCAGGGGAGGATGTCCGTGGCAGATTATGAAGCCACTTTTGTGGTTATCTCAGTTTGCTAGGGCCTTGGTGGCTGATGAGAGGGAGAGATGTCGACTATTCCAGGATGGATTGAATCTCCCTATTAAAGCCAAGACCTGTATGCAGACCTATAATAGTTACTCTGAGTTGGTGCAGGGAGCACTCAAAGCCGAGGAGATTGAAAAAGAATATATGAGTAGGAGGCAGGATAGAATGAAAAGAAGTGCTCCTAGTTATTCTTCTGCTCCGGGAGGGACTCAGCCATTAAGAAACCCCAGAGGACTGGACAGTTTTATTTGGGTTTAGAGCCCCTGGTGATGTGGGCAGAGGATCAGTATCTGTGTCAGCATCTAGCCCAGTTCAAAGAAAGCCTTATGGGGGTGTGCCTCAGGTTGCCACCAGCAGGGTGTCTGGTGATGTAGGGGAGCAGGGTCGTCCTTCTGGTGGAGGGAGGAATATACCTCCATGTAATGTATGTGGAAAACTTCATTTGGGAGAATGTAGGAGGGCAATAAGGGATGTTATATTTGTGGTGATCTAGGTCACCTGAAGAGAGATTGCCCTAGGAGAGGGCAGCAGGCTGGTGGGCTTCCTCAGGGGCCAGTAATGCCAAGGGGACAGCCTAGTAGGAGGGGTGATGGTAGTGTGTGGCTTCAGCCAGTCAGGTGGGGCCTAATGTTAATCAGCCAGGAGGGTCATCCAGTATTCCGAGAGCCGAGGCCAGAGTGTTTGCCATGACCAGACAGGAGGCTCAGATTGATCCTGATGTGGTGACAGGTATGCTACCCATCGATAATCATGATGCTTATATTTTAATTGATTCTGGATCTACGCATTCATTTATCTCATGTGAGTTTGCTAAGCATCTAGTTAGAGATGTGGGCCAGTTGGGTAGTCAGTTGGTAGTATCTATGCCCGTAGGGAGGCCTTTTATAGCAGACCAAGTGTATAGAGGCTGTGATATTTCTGTGGAGGGTCAGAAATTAGCAGCAGATTTGATTCCTTTGAGGTTGAAAGAGTTTGATGCCATTTTGGGGATGGATTGGCTATCTGTGCATAAGCCAGAGTAGATTGCTTAAGGAAGGAGGTGATGTTACAAACTTCTGATGATAGAGAGTCTGTTTTGTTGGTGATAGGAGGGGGTTACCCTCAGGAGTGATTTCAGCTCTGTCAGCCAATAAATGCTAGCAAAGAGATGTGAAGCCTATTTAGCTTGTGCAGTAAGCCTAGAGGGCAATGGTTTAGAGCTGACGAATATCCCTGTGGTAAGGGATTTTTTCAGATGTATTTCCTGAGGAGCTGCCAGGGTTACCTCCTGACAGAGGATTTGATTTCAGTATAGATCTAGCCCCGATACCAGACCAATAGCCAGGGCACCTTATAGAATGGCTCCAGTTGAATTGAAAGAATTGAAAAGTCAGTTACAAGAATTATTGGATAAAGGGTTTATTAGACCCAGTATATCACCATGGGGTGCACCAGTGTTGTTTGTGAAGAAAAAGGATGGTACCTTGAGGTTGTGTATAGACTATAGACAGTTGAACAAGGTGACCATTAGAAACAATTATCCATTGCCAAGGATCGATGATTTGTTTGATCAGCTGCAGGGGGCAGCAGTGTTTTCAAAGATTGATCTGAGATCTGGGTATCATCAATTGAGAATAAAGAATGAGGATATATCTAAGACTGCTTTCAGGACCAGATATGGTCATTATGAGTTCTTGGTGATGCCATTTGGCTTGACAAATGCTCCAGCTGCTTTTATGGGTCTGATGAATCAAGTATTTCAAGAGTATCTAGATAAATTTGTGATAGTATTCATTGATGACATCTTGATTTATTCTAGAAGTAGTGAAGAGCATGAACAGCATCTGAGGACAGTTTTGCAGATATTAAGAGAAAAGCAATTATATGCAAAGTTTAGTAAAAGTGAATTTTGGCTGGATGAGGTAAAGTTCTTGGGACATGTAGTTTCAGCCAAAGGTATTATGGTAGATCCTCAAAAGATTGAAGCTATAGTGAATTGGGTATCACCTACCAATCAGACTGAGGTGAGGAGTTTCTTGGGGCTAGCAGGATATTATAGAAGATTTATAGAAAATTTCTCGATTTTGGCTTCTCCTATGACTAAGCTGCTTAGAAAGAATATCAAGTTTGATTGGTCTAATGAATGCCAGAAGAGTATGGATGAATTGAAAAAGAGATTAACCTCAGCCCCAATCCTAATACCCTGATAGTGCCAGTGATTATGTGATCTATAGTGATGCCTCATTGAAGGGTTTGGGGTGTTTTAATGCAGAATGGGAAAGTGGTGGCTTATATATCTAGACAGTTGAGATCCCATGAAAAGAATTACCCCACCATGATTTGGAGTTAGCTGCTGTTATATTTGCATTGAAGGTTGGAGGCACTACTTGTATGGAAGAAGATGCCAGATATTTACTGATCATAAGAGCTTGAAATATATTCTGACCCAGAAGGAATTGAATTTAAGGCAGAGAAGATGGATTGAATTGATTAAAGACTATGATTGCACTATTGAGTATCACCCAGGGAAAGCTAATGTTGTGGCTGATGCCTTGAGTCGAAAGTCTATGGCCACATTGGCTTCTATCAGAACCGTACAGCTACCCTTGATGATTGAGTTAAGGAGGTTAGATGCAGAGCTAGCTGTAGAAGAATCAGGAGCCTTGTTGGCTACTTTCAGAGTGAGACCCCAAATGCTAGAAGGAAATAAGAGAAGCTCAGTTGCTAGATCTACATTTGCTTAAAGCTAGAGATTTAATTCAGAGTGGGTCTCAGTCAGAGTTTTCTGTTAGAGGTGATGGAGTGTTATTATTCAAGGGCAGAGTTTGTGTGCCAGCTGTGGAATCAGTGAAAGATCATTTTAAGGGAAGCACATAGCTCAGCTTATTCAATGCATCCAGGTAGTACTAAGATGTATAGAACTATCAAACAGAATTACTGGTGGAATGGTATGAAAAAGGAGATAGCTGAGTATGTATCTAAGTGTTTGGTGTGTCAGCAGATTAAGGCTGAACATCAGTGTCCAGCTGGAAAGCTTCAGCCTCTGTTTGTGCCAGAGTGGAAATGGGAGCATATAACTATGGATTTCGTTGTAGGACTCCCAAAGACCAGAAGGGGCAATGATGCTATATGGGTGATAGTTGATAGATTGACTAAGTCTGCTCATTTTCTGCCTATTAAGATTGTCTTTACCTTGGATAGATTAGCAGAATTATATGTGCATGAAATTGTGAGTAGGCATGGTGTGCCAGTATCGATAGTATCAGATAGAGATCCAAGGTTCACATCTCAATTTTGGGCAGAATTACAGAAAGCTTTGGGGACTAAATTGAGGTTCAGTACAGCATTTCATCCCCAAACCGATGGTCAGTCAGAAAGAACCATCCAGACACTGGAGGATATGCTGAGAGCTTGTGTCATGGAATTTTCTGGTAGCTGGGATGATCATCTACCTTTAATAGAGTTTGCTTACAATAACAGCTACCATTCTAGCATTGATATGGCACCATATGAGGCCTTGTATGGGAGAAAATGTAGAACTCCAGTGTGTTGGGATGAGGAGGGAGAGAGAAGGCTGTTAGGCCCTGAGTTAGTGCAGCTTACAGCAGATCAAGTTAAAATTATAAGAGCTAAATTAAAGGCAGCCCAGGATAGACAGAAGAGCTATGCAGATAAAAAGCATAGAGAGGTAAAGTTTGAGGTTGGAGATAGAGTCTTTCTGAAGGTATCTCCTTGGCGAGGTATTATGAGATTTGGAAAGAAAGGCAAGTTGAGTCCCAGGTATATTGGACCCTATGAAATTCTGGAAAGAGTTGGGACACTAGCTTATAGATTGGCTTTACCTCCAGAGTTATCTCAGATTCATAATGTATTTCATGTATCAATGCTTAGGAGGTATGTGCCGGAGGTATGTGCCGGATTCCTCCCATGTGATTCAGTCTGAGACTATAGAGTTACAGGGAGATTTATCATTTGCAACAGAACCAGTGAAGATCTTGAGTAGGGAGATTAAGCAGCTCCGCAGTAAAAGAATTCCATTAGTTAAGGTGCAATGGTTAAATCATCAAAAAGAGGAGGCTACATGGGAGCGAGAGGATGAGATGAGATTGAAGTACCCCCATCTATTTGAAAATATATCTAGCTAAATTTCGGGGATGAAATTTCTTAAGAGGGGGAGAATTGTAACATCCTGAAAACCTTGTAATTTATGGCATTTTTCATTTGAAGTGAAAGTTAGAAAGTTTCAGTGAAATGGGTGGTTGGCCTTTTGATAAATGTAAAGAGAAGAAATTTTTGGAGTAAATGAGTATATTTCTGAATGTTAATGAGTTTGATTTAAGAAATTGAGAGACTTAAGTTTTAATGGGTTTAAATAACAAGAAAAATCAAGTTTAGTTTGAGTTTTATCCTAAAATTATTTTTAGTGGTTGGAGTCAACACTATTTGGAGTGGAGTCGACTCTGGCACGGTTTTAAACTTTCGGCATGCTTTGGAATCGACACCTGCAGAGAAAATATAAGGTTAACATTTCTGCTGCAGTGTTGGAGCCAACACCTACTTTTCTAGAGTCGACACCTACTTTTCTAGAGTCAACACCTACTTTTCTGGAGCCAACACCTATTTTTGCTGGAGCTGACTCCAAATCTATTGGAGCCGTGTTGACCCAATTGAGGATTTTGATGATTAACAAAACTATTTGAGTATAACATTTGATGTTACTAATGATTTTGATTAAGTCTTTCAGTTTATAAGTCTAATTAATGATCAAAATCAAGAAGGAAAATCAAGTTCTGGTTTGAATCTAATGTCAAGGTAAGACTGCAGACATTAGAGTCGACACATGGAATCGCAGAGCCGACTCCGAAAAATGGCACAGACTTAGAGTCGACTCCGGGACTGTGAGAGCCGACTCTATCAGAAACAACAGAACGTTGGATTTTCAGGCCACGACTTAGAGTCGACTCCCGGACTGTTAGAGTCGACTCCAGAAGAATTTTGTGTCGACCCCAGAAAAGTCAGAGACGACTCCAGATCGAGCGGATTAATTATTTCGAGTTAGAGCCAACTCCAAAAAAGCCAGAGCCGACTCCAGAATGTCAGACACGGCTCCAAAACTATCAGAACGACTCTAAACTTTAACTTTATCAATTTTAATCCCAATGGCTATTGTTATTTATGGATCTAATCCTTTTTCACTTGCTTCTAACGGATAGTTTTGCACTATTTGTGGATTAATCGAATCTATAAGAAGAGGGGTGATTGCATCCCAAATAAAGAGAGAAAAAGACAAGAAAGAGGCAAAAAGAAAAGAATAGAGAAAATCTTTGAGATCCATCAGAAAAGAAAAGAGGGAAAACCTGTAAGGAAAGATCATACTCATTCCCCAAGAGAAGTGAAAGAGATTCCAAGCCTTTGCTGTTCTACTTAGAAGAAATCTCAAAAGAAGGAAGAAGCCCTAGTTTTCCAATCTTCTGAACCTCAAGAGCACATTCAAAGGAAGATCCATTCAAAGGAAGAGAAGGAAGAAGCCACCAAGATCTTTGAATCATGCTTTGGTTCCTAATCTCTATTTATTGTTTCATTATTGTATATTGCTCATTGAAGGAGCAGTTTGCTTTTGTGAAATCAAAATACTGTTTGCTGGGTCAATTTGGTGATTGATTCAAGCTGAGGTTGTTAGCCTTGTGCAAGCGTTAGCTTGTGGTTTTAGGTTTTGTGCTGGTGAGCCTTGAAAATCAGCTGGGTTCGTTGTGCTCCCGGAAAAACAACAAGTTTGAGTTGTGAGCTTGCAAAACAACTCTGCTGTAATCAGTTTGATTATAGTGTGGACCCAAGAGGTACTTGGGAGTGGACGTAGGTGTAGGTACACCGAACCACTATAAAATCTATTGTGTTTGCCGTGATTGTCTCTTTATCTTCAACTCTTCATTTATAGTTGCTTAGTTTTAAATCTGTGAATCTAAGTTTTTATTTCCGCTGGGGGTTATCTATTCAAAAGAGTTTAATTTTTGAAAAACCCAATTCACCCCCCCTCTTGGGTTGCTATCTGGACCAACAATTGGTATCAGAGCTAGTGCTCATTTGATTTGATCTAACGATCAAGAGTCAAAGATCCACATGGCAACTCAAGTTGGTTCATCTTTTTCCGAAGGTCAATCTACTAATAGATCACCCTTATTTAATGGTTCTAACTATGGCTATTGGAAGGCTAGAATGAAAATATTCATTCAAGCACTTGACTATGATCTATGGAGTATTATAGTCAATGGACCACATACACCCACTGCTAGAGTTAATGGCATGGAGATTCCTAAACCGGAAATGGAATGGGATGAACATGATAGAAAATTGGCACAACTCAATGCCAAAGCAATGAATGTCTTATACTGCTCATTAGATGCAAATGAATTCAATCGCATATCTATTTGCATTTCTGCTAAGGAAATCTGGGATAGACTTGAAGTTACCCATGAGGGAACAAATCAAGTCAAGGAATCCAAGATTAACATGCAAGTTCATAAATATGAATTGTTTAAAATGGATGCATGTGAATCTATTGCTGATATGTTTACAAGATTTACTGACATAGTTAATGGTTTAAAAAGTCTTGGTAAATCTTATAATAATTCTGATCTTGTGAGAAAGGTCTTGCGTTCCTTTCCTAGGACTTGGGAAGCTAAGGTGACGGCAATACAAGAAGCAAAGGATCTAAGTACACTACCCCTAGAAGAACTGTTGGGATCCTTGATGACTCATGAGCTTCAAATCAAGCAACATGTTGATGAAGATGAGTCAAAGAAGAAAAAAATATGGCTCTTAAGATTTCTGAATATATGGAAGAGCCTCATGAATCCGAGGATGAAAGTGATGATGAGGACATGGCACTCATCACAAGAAATTTAAAAGATTCATGAAGAAGAAGAAGTTTGAAAAGAAAAAGCCCTTTGCAAGAAAGATGAGGACAAGGGCAAAGAAAGAAAGTTATTTTTTCTGAATGCAAGAAGCCGGGTCACTTTAAATCTGAATGCCCTCAACTAAAGAAAGGCACCAGGAGGATCAAAAAGAAGGCAATGATGGCCACATGAAGCGATTCGAAAAGTACAAGTTCCGAAGAAGAAGAAAAGAGTGAAATGGCCAATCTATGCTTCATGGCGGACAACGATGAGGTAAGTCCGAGTTTTTTTGATGACTTCACTTTTGATGAATTACATAGTGCTTTTTATGAATTAATGGATGATTTTGCAAACCTTAGTTCAAAGAACAAAGATTTGAAAACTCAAATGCAAAAACTATCATTAGAAAATGAAAAGCATGTTATTGATAAAGAACTTTTAATAAAAGAAAAAGAAAGTTTGAAAAATGAAGTTGATAGACTTAAGCCTATAGTTGATAAATTTACACTAAGCTCTATCAAACTTAATATGATTTTGGAAAATCAAAAGGCTATTTTTGATAAAGCTGGATTAGGATATAATCCACTTAAAAGCAAAATTATTGAAAAACATTTTTGTACATGCTGAAAAATCATTAAACATTACTTGTTTTAAATGTGGAGACAAAGGACATAAATCATATATGTGTAAATCTTCACATAGAAAGAAAAAGATGATTTGGGTTCCCAAAGGAATAATTTTTAATGCTTCTAACCATGAAGGACCCAAGAAGGCTTGGGTATCTAAAATTAAGACATAAATGTTTTGCAGGAGTGTCTTGCAGCCATCAGACTGAAAAGAAAATGGTACCTGGACAGTGGTTACTCAAGACACATGACGGGTGACAAAGATCAATTCATCACCCTTGAATCAAAAGAGGTGGAGTAGTTACTTTTGGTGATAATGGTCAAGGCCATATCATGGGCATTGGTAAGATTCAAATTACTTTGATTCTCATGGTGGTAATTCATCCAGAACTATCCATCTTACAAGTAATTTCCTCTGATTCTTATGGTTATATGCAAAAGTACCTGCAAGTGATCCCCATTGTATATTAAGGATACTTTGCAAACGAGAATCTTGCATCCTATAAGTCTCTTGATGTCTTTTTAAATGCCCTATTCTCCTAGTACTACTACAACTATAAAGTTTTACATATTTCTATATTTTACTTTGAAGACTCCATCAACCATAATTCTATCAAAATCATTCCAAACATCATTAGTCCTCTTACAAAAAGAGGTTTGACCTTCACTGACACTGGCTCTAAAGGGAACTTGGGGTTAGGGTTGGAGATTAGTTTTCTTACCCTCAGAAAAAGGGTGCATGCCAAATGACTTTCGTCATAAGATGCTATATCTAAAATTTTAAATTAATGAATGCAAAAAAAATAAAATTAACCACAAGAAGGAATTGAGAAGAAGACCAGAGGTAAAGGCGTGGAGCCAAAATTTGTGAGCTTCCTCTTGTGCTCTCGTGTTTCAACAAGAAGTGACCTCCTTTCTCTTGTACTTCTCAACAAGAACCTCCTCTTGTATAGCACTTGAACACTTGCTAGAGCACTTGCCACTTGCCACTTGCCAGAACACTTGCAAACTAAAAATTAAATTGCTAGAGCACTTGCTAGAAGAGAGAAATAGTAGTAGTAGAGGAGAGAAGAGTTGGTTTGGTATGATGAGAATGAGGGAGGAATGGGCTATTTATAGAAGTTCCAATTTTTTTTTAAAAAAAAACCCTTTAATATAGCTGTTATATAGCTGTTGGAAGGGTTAAATGGTCAAAACCCCTCCATATGGCCATTTATAGCTATTTTTAGCCATTGAAAATGGCTAAAAATGGCCATAACTGGGTCATGCCAGCCTGGCCCATGGCGGGCCATGCCTGGCATGGCCTGAGCCGGGCCATGGCCATGCTAGGCACGGCCTGGCCCAGCATGGCCCATGGCCCATTTTGCGCCATGGGTCATGCCAGGCCAGGAATTTTTTTTTTGGCCATGCCTGGCACAGCCCGTTTATTACTAGGCCATGCCAAGCACGGTCCATGCCAAGCATGGCCCAGTGCCCAAGTCTACTTTCAAGCACCTAACTTGAATTCTCTGAGTGCTCTCATTCAGCAAGCAATCACAGAGAATTCATATATATCTGACTTTCACAGGATATTTGGAAGTGGGCTATTCAAATTGATTATCATATATATATATATATATATATATATGTGTGTGTGTGTGTGTGTGTGTGTGTGTGTGTGTGTGTGTGTGTGTGTGTGTGCATGTATGTATGTATGTATTTAATCTTATCTCATACTTTCTATGAGGCAACGTACCTAACAGTATGTCTCATCTCTATTCACTATCCGAGCGCTAGAGGTGATTGCTTGTGTGAGTAAGTCAACCTTAAACCTATGTGACATCACTTTGTTGAGCTTATAACCAAACATATGATCTGTATATATATATCATGATAAAAAGATAAAGAATATAATATTCATTTGCATTTATCATAAAAATAGTATATTATATGTACTCAACAATGTTCAAAAAAATTATACAATCTATATTATACATAATCCAAGAGAATCTATATATGTCATAAAAACATCTCTTGGAATTGGCTTAGTGAAAGGATCCGCAACCATTCGATGCCTAGAGATATATTGTGCAATCACTTCTCTTTTACTAATGATGTCTTTAATGTAGTTGTATATGGTATCAATGTGTTTGGTTCTGTACTATGATATTTAGAGTCTTTAGTGAAAGCAATCGCTACTTGATTATCACAATAAATAGTGATTGGTGCAACACCATCACTTTGAACTTCCAAATTATCAAAAAATATTCTTAACCAAACAACTCTTTATAGCAACTGAACATGCAACAAATTCAGCTTCTATAGTTGACAGTGCTATGCATGTTTGCTTCTCACTACACCAAGATATAGCACCTTCATTAAGTAAAAAGGCATAACTAGATGTAGATTTTTGTTGAACAATGTTTCCTCCCCAATCAGCATATCTAAATATCCAATAAGATGCAAATTCGATCCTTGGTAACATAGGCAGTAATCCATAGTTCCTTTTAAATATCTCAAAATTCTTTTGACAACTTTTCAATGTTCTGTACCAAGATTCGATTAATACCGACTAACTAGACTAACAACAAAACATATATTCGGATGGGTGCACATCATAGCGTACATCAAACTCCCAACAACACTTAAATATGGTACAGTAGACATTTGCTTTTGTTCTTGTGGATTCTTAGGACACATATCTTGACTCAAAGCTTCGCCCTTTGATATAAGAGATCCACAGGTTTGCAACTACTCATATTGAAACGTTCTAGAATCATTTGGATATAATTCTCTTGTGATAGAGCCAAAAGTTTTTTTGAACAATCTCTTTTAAATTTTACTCTCAGGATGTAATTTGCTTCACCTATATATTTTATGTCAAAATTCATGGGCAACCATCTTTTAATGGTCATGACATACTCCTTGTCATTTTCAGCTATCAAAATATCATCAATATAAAGAGATAGAATTATAAATTTGTCATTCATCTTTCTAGCATAAACACAATGGTCCTCATCAATTATTTTAAATCATATGTTGAAATCACTTTATGAAATCAAAGGCACCACTGTCTAGATGATTGTTTCAAGCCATAAATTGACCTTTGAAGCTTGCAAACTTTGCGCTCTTGACCTTTAACCAGAAAACCTATAGGCTATTCCATATAGATTTTCTTATTTAACTCTCCATGTAGAAAAGCTTTCTTCACATCCATTTGATGCAATTCTAAATCTAGATGTGCTACTATAGCTAGAATTAAACGAATAGAGGTAAACCTAACAGTTAGTGAAAAAGTTTTCTCATTGTATATACCCTTTTGTTGGGTATAACCTTTCGCTACAGACAAGCCTTATGTCTATCAATAGAACCATATGCCTTACGCTTTATTTTGAGAACACATTTGTTCCCAATGGCTTTGCGGCCTAGCAGTAAATCAACTAAGTCTCAAACTTGGTTTATTCTCATAGATTCAATTTCCTTTTCCAATGCCACTTTCCACTTTCTTTAGTAGGACACTCAAGTGCCTCTTTGACAGTTGTAGGTTCATCATCATTTGGGAAGTAACTATATAAGTCTTGTTTTCAATTTAAAAATATTTTTGAGGAGTTTGGAAGAAGACTCCTTCGTAATTAAGGATCATTGCTTCCACTATCAAATTGGTTCTAATTCAGTCTCAACTCTAACTCAATTGAGATGTTGAAGCAAATCCTTTGTGTTCTTACTATCAAGAACAGGATTAAGTACAACTTCTTAAGTGTCAACCATCGAACAACTTGTATCAACCTTTTCCTGTTTAGCCATCTCATATAAATGAGAACATTTGTCCATATCATCCTTTTTAGGAAATTGATCTTCAAAAAGTGACATCTCGAAACTCAATTTCAGTTAACCTTCCATCAAAATCCTCACCAATAAACACATATCCTTTTTAGTTTTTAGAGTATCTTATAAAATACATTTTATTTCTCTAGATCCTAATTTACCATATTTGTGGGAAGTGTCAAGAATGTAAGCTGTAAATTCCCAGGGATGCAACTGACTCAAATTAGGTTTTCTACCTGTCCATAACTCATAAGGTATAAAGGACACTGAATTAGAAGGTACTCGATTAAATATGTATGCAGCAGTTAATAAAGCATCTCCCAAATATTGTATTGGGAGATTAGCTTGTGCCATCATAGACCTGACCATCTAGTAATGTCCCATTTCTTCGTTCAGCAAAATCATTTGTTGCAAAATTCTAGGAATGATCAATTGTCTCAGAATTTCTTTATCATTGACATAGTTTTTGAACTGTTTGGATAGATACCCTCTTTCTCGATGATCCTTAAAGCTTTCGCCTTCTTATCTAATTGATTTTCTATCTTATTAAATATCGTATAAAGTAATACAATGCTTTCGATTTATGGGAGATCAATAGACATGACCATATCGAGTATAATCATCTATGAAAGTAATGAAATATGAGGCTCCATGCCTTGCTCTAATACTCATTGGTCCATAAATATCAGAATGTACAAGTTGCAAAGGGTAATCAGCCCTTAGGCTGTTCCAAATGGTTTTTTATTCATTTTTTCTTTTAAGCAATATTCACAAGTAGGCATATTAAATTTCATATTTGATCCCACTAAACCATCATGAGCAAGTCTATTCATTCTATCTTGCCCAATATGCCCTAATCTAGTATGCCATAATTCATATCAGCATCATCATTGCTAGATTCAACAAATAAGGAAAAACAATACCATTGTTACCGTTACAAATTAGTGTTCAAAACCATTAAACCATCCATAAGAAATCAACAACCATAGTAAATTATATCATGAGAATATTTACATATTCTTCATGAAAATTCAAATTGTATCCTAATTTCAGAAGAGCAATGACAGAACTAAATTTCATCGAATTGCTGGAGCATAAAGGATGTCATGTAAATACAAGATCCGGCCTTCTTGCAAATCCAATTTTCATGTACCAATTCCTTTTACTTCTATCCTGCATTATTGTCCAAATAAATCTACTTCATTCTTCTAGGAATTTGACAAAATTTTACATACTCATTTATGTCTCTAGCTACATGGTCTAGGCTCTGAATCTACAGTCCATAAAGGATGCGCTTCGATGAGCAAAACAGTACTAGAAACAAAAATATTTGATAGAAGTATAATAAAAAAAAAGCAAATAAGATAATACCTTTTAGGCTTAGTGCATTCATGAGCAAAGTGATCCAGTTTGCTACAATTATAGCCTGTTATCTTAGTCTGTCTTTTACTACCGTTTTTCTCTGTAGCGCTTTGAAACTTATTCTTTTTCTTTGGTCCCTGACTAGCCTCTTTTTCCTTACCTTGCCTTTGTTTCATCCATTATATCTCTTGCGCTTAAAGAAAAAAACTTCTTAGAACTCGCTTTGCCACACCATGCTCATGCATTAGGCTTGGTGCCTTTAGGTGCTCATCTTCAAGTTTCAAATGACGCGCATATCAGCAAAATTCTTAATGCTTTCATTATGTGTCATAGTAACTTTATGTGTTTCCAACCATAGGAAGAGACCGAAAATTGCTATACTTACTGCTCATCCGTGAGGTCATGTCTACTAGATTTTAATTCCATGATCATATTTGACATGTCCCTTAAATGTTGTTTCATTGATTTGTTAAGAACTTCTTGTAAGTGTTGTTGAATTTGATAGTTAGCTACCTAAGTTTGGAGATAGTTTCTCCAAACTTCTCTCAAAGCAATCCATATGCCATTAGCAGGTCTGATACTGGCTGATATTCATAGACCAGATCACTGATCATGGAACTGGTCATGATTCCTCGTGTAGTGAAATCTTTTTTTT
>UESW01003894.1:1086606-1152374 GCA_900491605.1 Calamus simplicifolius
TTATCTAAAATCATATAATTCATTGTTATTATTGGATATAAAATTATCTTCTACAATGCAATAACCTCAAGGATGAGTAGATTAGTGGTGTTGTTTAAAATCACTCGAAATCATATGTGATTGCCCGTCTATATAATTCATTGTCATTATTGGTTTGAAACTTCATAATGTATGGACTACTTCATCAAATCTTGCATTGTAGAATCATTAAATGTATGGTTAATGCCATAGGAAATAAGTTTATAATAACATAGCCAAACAAGTTTTCATTGTTTTTAAGTCTCAAAAATAATTTTTAAAAACATCCACCAAACAAGTTTTCATTGTTTTAAAAGGAAAACATTTTTCTGAAACAGTAATCAAACAAGTTTTTATTATTTTTAAGTTCAAAAACAGTTTTTAAAAATATCAACCAAACTTATTTTCGAATACTAAAAATTAATAGATATAACTCAGATTTTTGGATACAATCCATATTTTTAAAAATAATATTCTGAATCATGAACCAAACAGTTCCTTAGTTTTTTGGTTTTTTCATTGGTTTTTAACTTTAAAAGAAGGTGACAAGAAATTGGGAGATTTATTGGTATGTATTTTTCTTTTCGAGAATTAGCAAAGGGGAGAATTTATGTACATGCATGCATTCAAATGGATTGAATTAAATGAAAGGGAAGGCATGTGGCATCCAAAGCACAGTGGAATAAGAGCGTCACATGATTAGAAGGAATGGAGTCAATTTATTTTTATATACTATTGCTTTAGAAAATTTGGGGGAAAAAATGCAAGAGTATCCTAGCAAATATTTCTGTTCACGTATTCCTATTATTAACGAGTAAAAAATTCGTCGAAATGCCCAATTTGGTGCATAATCGTATTGAATTTTCAACAAATGACAAGAATTATAGAGGTTTTTTGTAATGATGCATTAAGTATAATTAAAGGCAAAACATATATACAACTCCAAACCGACGCAGCTTTGTTAATTTGCAAACTATTTATCACAAAAGTACTGGGCTTATATTTTTATTTAAACATAAAAATGAAAGTAAGCATTCATTGCAGAACGATTGTCCTGCAACTAATAGAATAATGAGTTATATGCGCTGAGGAAAGAATTTATAAATTATATGCATGGCAGTTAAGGCAAATTGAGGTTAGTTTGAAGGCTTCCTTAGAGTACTCTAATGCTCCTGCTGAGTAGAGGGGTACTAAAAGCTGACGCTAAAATCTAAATATCGTAAGAGGATAGGAAAAAAAGAAAACAGAAGCAATCCACTATCTAATCTAAACGAGCATCCAAACCATCAAAAACAGGCATCGCATAAATAATGAAAATTTTGAGAATATTAACAGAATGTGTCAAGCAATAATCATGATCCAAAGGAGAGTATAGCAAGAACACCTTAGATTTAAACAAAAATAGCAAAAAAGGAGGAAAACAAATGCTATATATCCTTATGTAACATATTAATGATAGAAATGATTGTTCATGGTTTTTGGTCTAAATCTCCATTTGCTTGGATTCTTGGTGGTTCGATCTCAATAAGTTGATCTCTAGAACCATCATGAGTTTTTTTTGCTTGAACTTTAGTTCAAATCCAAATCAACCCAACCATAATTAGCTTCAAATATTGCAAGAGATTGGATTATGTTAATGCTGACCTTTTTTTAAAAAAAGTTTTGAATTTGAAAAAAAAAAATTAAATGCTTGCATGCAGCGAGCGAAATGCTCGTAGTGTGAAGGCTACATGATGTAAGGTTTAATCATGTGGCAAAAAACTGCTACCATCGAAAGATTGAACTGTTAAAGAAATCATCCAAACCTCAGGTTAATATGGTTGAAAGTGGTACCGAGCCTTCTTTGAGATAAGTGAATTCAAAACCCTTAGTTAATCTAAGTCAATTTTATTGTGATTAATGGCTTGAGTCAGGATGAAATGTTCATGCATGTTATGATCACTCTTGGTTCTCCACCTTTCATGAATCAAATAGAGGTGAAACACTTAAGAATGATTCTTTCATGCAAGTGCTTGGAAAAGGTCGAGTGGGCCTAAGGATTACCTCTAGAAAGACCCTGATTCTTCACAAAGTACTATTCATCTTTAGTATTAGAAGAAATTTGATCAGTGAATCTCTTCTTATATATAGAGAATATAAAATTATTCTAGAATCAAATAAAATTATAGTCACTCGTAATAATAAATTTGTTGGAAAAGGCTTTGTTTTTTTAATGTCTTTTTAAATTAAATATAGTTTCCAAATTATCTAATAAAAGTTCTCTTATTTTCAATGTTGAATCTTTAAATATTTGGCCTAGTAGACTTGGTCATGTGAACTTTGATCATATTCGTCATATGATAAATCTAAATCCGATCCCTAAAGTTCATATTGATAGAAAGATCGAGTGTGGGATTTGTATTCAAGCCAAAAACCCTAGAAAATCTTTTAAATCGGTAAATAGGATCTCAATCATCCATAATTTGATCCATATTAATGTATATGACTCTACCAAGTTACCTACTCATGGAGGAAATTGTTACATAGCAACGTTCATTGATGACTTCTTTCGGTATTGTCATACCTATTTGATTTATTTAAGGATGAAGTTTTAAATAAGTTTAAGATCTATAAGGCAGAAGCCAAAACCCAAACCTAGAAAAACCTTAGACTTAGGTCAGATTGAGGCAGTGAGTATACCTCAAATAAAATGACCTGTTTGCTAAGAACATGGAGTTATTCATGAAATTATACCACTATACTCTTCTCAATCCAACGTTTTAGCTGAATAAAAAAATCATACATTAATGGATATGATTAACTCAATGTTAATTAGTTCAAGTACACCTGAGAACTTGCAAGAGGAAGCCCTCTTAACTGCTTGCTATATCCTACATAGGATACCCTTCAAAGATAATCCTAAAACACCTTTTGAGCTTTAGGAAGATAGAATACACAAGCTATATTACCTTAAAGTATGAGGGTACCTAGCTAAGAAAGGTATACCTAAACCCAAAAGAAGAAAGATAGGATCTGAAACCATAAATGCTATCTTTATAGATTATTCCTTAGATAATAGTACCAACAGGTTCCATATAATAGGCTTTGAAATAAGTGACATCTCAAATAATATATACTCTTATCGAATTAAGAGATGCCACTTATTTAAAAAATATATTTCCATTTAAAAATTAATATTCAAATCAAGTCTTTAATAATCCTGTTTTAATTCCTAATTCTTTTGAATTTGGGTCCTTTAATGAGTCAAGAAAAAGAAAAATCATATTATACCCTTGGAGGATTTATTTATGTGAGAATTATCATATTAGGCCATGACTAAGGGTTTGAGCTAAACTTAAGAAATTTTCATAAAAAATCAACGTACTAAGTGCAAATGCCTTTAATATGCATCGACCGCT
This sequence comes from Calamus simplicifolius, assembly GCA_900491605.1. Taxonomy (NCBI): domain Eukaryota; kingdom Viridiplantae; phylum Streptophyta; class Magnoliopsida; order Arecales; family Arecaceae; genus Calamus; species Calamus simplicifolius. Next base: position 1,090,023 of record UESW01003894.1, read on the forward strand.
TAAACCCAATTGATTCATACTATATATGCAATTAGTAAAGTCTAAGTTAAGAACTTAATTCAAGGTCTAATCCACTATTGTTTCTTCAAATATATATAATTAATACTAAGTAGGATTCAAGTTTACAAGACACCTCACTTATTACGCAATATAAGATGACCTAAAATTTCTGTTATATTAATTTTGCTATTTTTTAAAAACAAACTTTTGTACGATTTTTTTAAAAAAAATTAAATTAAAAAAATAATTAAACACCTATGAGTGCACACGAGCATTTCATTCATGAGTGAAACGCTCGAGGCACCCGTGAACACTCATGTGAGCATGCAATAGTGCGAACACTACACGAGAGTTCATCCATGGGCAACGTTCACGAGCGAACGTGTTAAAGTCTATAAATAGGTCAAGGATTCACGATTGAATCACTTCCAATCTAAAAAATCTCATCTTTAAGATTATTTTATTTTTCTTATTATTTTGTTATTGTTGATTTTTCTTTCAACATCTGAAGGAGTCGTAGGGTTTGAATTGAGACTGATCGTTGTACCTTGGAAATAGATCGTCTATAACCATACGAAAAGACAAAAAAATTAGTTCTTATGACAGTGTCTTACATGCATCGTTTAACACAGTTTTTAAATCCTTTTAATTTAAGTTTTTGCGTTTAACTTTTTAGATTTGATATAAAATTAGATCTATGATATAAGAAGAAAAAAAAAAGGAACGAGCAACGGTAAAACATATAGAAGGAAGTGAGAAAACAGTTGCCAGCAGCGTTTAAAAGGGAACGGACGAACGAACCTCATGCCATTGTAGCTCATCTGCGGAGCACTTGCACGGTAGAGCAAAATATATAAGAGGCTATAGGGATGACAAGTTTTAGGACCAAAAGAGGAACGATTGGAGAGAAGCAACGCAGGTCCCACGGTCCTCTCTCTCTCTCTCTCTCTCTCTCTCGCTTAACGTGCGGAGCGCAGGGAAGTTTTTAAATAAGAAAAATAGCTGGTTATCGAAAAGGAAATTGCCCTTTTTTCTTCTTCTTTGAACGCCGGTTTGAACGCCGGGAAATCTTGGCCGGCCTCGCTGGCCCTTACCTGGCGGCGCGTGTGGCCTACTTGAAAAGTGCAGTTGACCATTATACCCTCGACCTTGGAGAGAGAAAGTAGGCGTGCAACTCGGGCTCATGAAACTCGAGTTTCTTTCAATCCTAACTTTAACCCTATTTGTAAAATGTCAACCCTAACCCTAACCCTAATCCTAACCCGATTTGTAAAACCTCAACCCTAACCCTATTTTTAAAAATCGGGTTCGGGTTGAGTTTCGGGTTGGAATTCGGGTTGATGAGAAGAAAAAAAAAGCTTTTTTCAAAGTAAATAAACACCGAATTATGGATCCCAAAGACAGGAAAATAAAATCCTTGCCGAACGTATAAGCTAGACTCGGGGCTTTAACATTGTATTAAAAAAAAGTCTTACCTGAAATAAAGAAGAAGAGGAGGTGCCGTAAACAAAAAAAGAGAAGAAGGTGAAAGCGAAACGAAATGTGTGGATGGTTCGCCTTATGTTTGTCCTTTTCCTGTCTGCGACCGACGGCCTTGCCTCCTCGCTCTCAAGTTGGCCATTCGTCCGATCCGATTGGCGCTTTAACGCTCTCAAAAATCTAGTGCCGATAAGCTACCCTCATTCGTAACCCTCGGGTTTAGGTTATCTCGGGTTCGGGTTGCGGTCAACCCTAACCCGGATCAATTGCAAATCGGACGGGTTAAATCCGGGTCTTTCAGGTTCGGGTTGGACAAATATGAGTTTAAACACTGCTATAAATCGGGTTCGATGGACAGGTTCAGGTTGAACCCGATCCAAGTTGCACCCCTAGAGAGAGAGAGAGAGAGAGAGAGAGAGAGGAAGCTTGAGTGACATTGTGCACTTTTATGCAATTTTCTTTCCCTTTAAAAAAAAGTGCAGGAGGATTCAATTTGAAGGAGGGGGGGAGTACAGGGTTCTTCAAGATCACTAAATTACTGGCAAAAACTATTCGCTAAAAAGACTACTATATTATTTTGATAAAATTTATTCATGATTATTTAAGTTGTAGAGATATCAAGAGGTAAAAATAATTTAAACTTATCACGTATTAAAATATTTAATAAGTGAAAGAATGGAATGCATGATATTTGAGAGTTTGAGTTTGCCGTTATATGATCGAAGCTTAGTCAATGTCTAGTAGGAGATAAATTTGAGCATAGAAGTGTGTAATAATACTTCTTAAAAAATTCTAATATATTCAAATAAACTAGGACTTGTTTCAGTTATCATAACCCTATAGCTAGCATGCAAAGATTTTTGTTAGTTTTTTGAATATTGATCTCCAAATACTAGAATGTAGGTGATTACAATGCGATTGAGCCTACCTTCTACATTAGATTTAAATTTAATCCAAATTGTTCAAGAGAAATTAACTCAAGTAATTATTCAGTAAAAAGAACCTTTTTGCGCTATCATGATGAGCATGACTCAAACTTAGATGTGGCATTATCATGGTATTTCGATTCAATATAGAGAGGCAGGCTGTGAAACCTTCAATGATAAACTGATCTCATAATATTCATAAATTTCAATCATAAAACTAATAAAAAGATTAAATGTGCAAGGAAATAGCCAGTGTTTTTTATAAATACATTTTTAGAAATAATGGCATGAGTACATAATCAATCCGTACGTTCGATGCATGCTTTATTCATCGAAAGCTGATAATAGAGAAACTAGTGCACAAAGACTTTTCCCAAACGTGAGTGAAGAGGCTGACAATAGAGAGGCGGTGGTTTGGCAATGACTGAGAAGATTTTGGGTTATTGTATGGTTTTGAGCTAGTTTGATGGATTTTGGGTTGGGCTTGGGTCTAAACTCAAGCAAGAATTTTGCAACAACTTTAGGGTCAGCTTGATCTGAATTTTTGCAATAATCTTCAAGCCTCTGCTGGCTCGAAAGCTAAAAAAAATTGGATTGGACTAAGGTAGCTAGGAGTGTGGCCCAGCCAGGGCCAACCCTACTACATTGGCAATTTTTGAGAAGATAAGGGTATTTTGGTACAATTGTTAAATAATCATTAATTAAAATTAGGTAAATGATTTTCACGTGATCACATCTGGTCAGGCAGACATGAAGCCGCCCTAGGATTAACTCCTTTAAAATAGCAAATCAAGTTAGATTACGTGGGTTCCACCATGCTTTACGTTTATTTATTTATTTGATTATGGAAACTAATAGATAATATTCTAATTTTGTCTTGGCATCCAACATTAATCGGTAAGGTACAAATTAATCCATGCCTTACACGACTACACTTATGGATGCCATGTATTCATTAGTGCTTGTAACTAGGGATGGAAATGAAATGGGATGGGTCTAAGATACCTCCAAACTTATACTCATCAAAAAAAAAATTATATCCATACTCTCCATTCTCATTATGGGTATGAAATTTTGTATCATACACGCAAGCATAGAAATTATATAATATTCATATTCATCCACTTCATTATCCGTACCTATCCTGTTATCCATATCCATATCCCTACTTATTTTTTAAAAAAAATTCTTGAATTAAATAAGTTTAATTAATTTCTATTTATAAGTTCGAACAAAATTTTTTTCTTTAAATTTTAACTCCAATCCAAATCGTCTAAGGGCAAGATAATTTTTAAATATTTTTTTCTTCTTCAATTATAGACTAGTCAAACAAATGGAATCCCATAATCTTAAGAATACTAGGATTTTCTTAATTCTGAAGATCCTTTTAAATCTAAAAGATTTTCTTGATTTAGTGAATCTAGTTTTTAGGAAAACTCTTGAATTCATTCATAAATATATTTTCTTAGTTATGGATATAGAGGAACTTTTTTACATAATTATGTTAGACATTCTTTAAATAATTAGGATTTCAATCCAATAAATACATAACAGTCCTTCTATTTTTTTATAAAAAAATATTATTATTTTTTCTCTATTTGGAGGCTTAATCCTCTTGAAGTGGTTATATGGTGACCTAATCCTATCGAAATGGTCATCCTACCCTAATTCTTCTATTTTTATTTAATGATACTTTGGGATTTCTATTATTTAGTATCAGAGCAAGTTAAAAGCATGGTAATTATCTTGCTTTCATCTTAAATTGCTTATCTTTATGCAAACTTCTTATTTTTATTTGTAAACCCTAGTTAAAAAAAAAATCTAGTTCCTATCTCTGAAGGAAAAAAAAAAACCTCCTCTAGCCTTGTTATTTGTTTTTTCTTCTGCAAAAAAAAAAAAAAAAAAATCTAGTTGAAAAAGAAAACCAAAGAAAAGGAAAGAAAAAAAGAAAAAAAAAAGAGAGAGAGAGAGAGAGAGAGAGAGAGAGAAGGGGGCATGTCGGAGTAAAGCTGAAACCCCTGCTTTCCCTTCTTCCTCTCAAGCTAGTGCCCAGTGCTATATCCGGAGCTGTCATTGCCACCTCCTACTACGGACTAATGATGTGGCTGATCATGCCACGTTAGGGTTAACGGACAAGGTAACTGACATAGATAGGAATTAGGTGGGCAAAGCCACTTAGCGGGGACCCCCAGGGCTCCCATCTGATCAAGATGGCCTCCAAAACCGATGCCAGAGTCGGCCTCCAGCCCCGACTCCAGAGTTGGCTTCCAAGATCGAAGCCAGCATCGGCCTCCAAGACCGACTCCAGAGTCGGCCTCCAGCCCCGACTCGACATCGGCCCCCAAGATCGACTCCAGAGTCGGCCTCCAACCTCGACTCCGACATCGGCCCCCAAGATCGACACCAAAGTTAGCCTTCAGCACCGGCTTCAGGATCGGCCTATAGTGGCCCCCACGTGACCCGCCTAGCACCTACGACTGCCATGCAGCCCACCTACCCCCTACAATTGCATGTGGCCTCCGAGGACACTGCCAATTACGGTGCATGCTCGACAAGACCAGACCTGCCTACCATCTGCGGTGCTGCGCCCGGATGAAAGGATGGTAGGCTACCCCTAACAGGCTCAGTGTAGTTGCGACCTATCCCTATTAGCCTCAATGCCTACCCTCTGTCGGGTGGTGATGCCTCGGAATCAACAACCTTCCAAAAGAGGGGATGAAGGACTTCTAAATAGGTATAAGAACCTTCGCTCATGAGGAGAAGGGGATATGAACTCCAAGATTTTTGGCTAAGTCTTTTAGTCCATTACTTATAATTGTTTCCTGAGTTACTCACTTGAGCATCGGAGGGTCCCTACCAAAACAACCAGTCCCTGGGGACTTCCTTGCATGATTCCTGCTTAGGAAGGAGGCATTTGAAGATTCCTAGATTCATTCTCACTGTCCTTTGGATCCTCACCCTTGCCCGACGTCGAAGAAAAGTGATTTGGCGATAACAGATTGGTGCACCAGGTAGAGGGCGAGAGGACAAGGAGATAGAAAGCTTCAAAACAAATAGTTGCAGACCTCTACCCCCTTTGAAAAATAAAGAAATGGTAGTGACGCATGCCCAGGAGATTTCCATCGGCCGCTCCGGAGGGCATCGTTAGGGGCCTGAGCAGCAAGAGGCCAGTCCTCCTGCTCTCCAGGCTAACCCCCTGCTCCACCTTCGCCACCACCTGAGGACAACTGAATCACTGCCCTTACCCTATAAGTCCAGTCACTTGTCATGGTGGTTCGTGAGCTGCAACAACAACCAACGGCCGCGCAGCAGCGCCCAAGGCCACCTTTCGGGCATGGGGCCGATCAGCCTAGTCAGCAATCAACTCATGGAAAATCCCCTCAAAGGAAAACTCACCGCCATTGCGCCTCGCCCAGGCATCACCGTCGGGAGACCTCTAAGAGGCCTTGGTCTCCTTTCCGCATTCTAATGATTCCCCTAAGCGGCGGCGTTGGAAGGAAAACGAGCGAGGATATCATCATCGGCACTGCCCCTCCCCATCCTTGGGGTCTTCAAGGGAGGGGTCCTTCGACGGTCAGATGCTAGCCGGGTCAAGCGATGGCTGGACGAGTACAACCAGTAGATGAAGGAGCTCAGCCGCAGGATCACTAATCAGCCGGAGGTGGACTATGACAGCCGACCCCCGCTATCTCACCGTATCCTGGAGGAGCCAATCTTGGGCCAGTTCCGTCTCTCCTAATTAGACCCCTATGATGGCACCACCAACCCGCTAGACCATTTGGAGAGCTACAAGGTCCTCATGCAAGTCCAGGAGATGACAGACTCCCTCCTTTGCATCGCCTTCCCAGCCACCCTTCGAAAGGTTGCGCACGATTGGTACTCCCGATTGCCGCTGTGCAGCATCAACTCCTTCCGACAGTTGGAGAGGGCTTTCTGGCACACTTTGATGCATGCCGAAAGATCCCTCAGGCAGCCGACAGCCTGTTTGCCGTCCAGCAGGAAGGTGGCCAGTCACTAAGGGACTTCGTGGCCCAGTTCAAGAAAGCCATGCTCGGAGTCTACAACCACTATGATTCCGTGGCCACCCTGGCTTTGAAGTGATGGCTCCACCCTTCTCGCTTCGCTTACTCCCTCGACAAGAAGCCCCCAGTTTCTACATCAAGTTGCTGGCCGTGCACAGAAGTACATGCATGTCGACAAAGCAAACTCTTCCTGGAGGGAGGCTAACGAGGACCCAGTAGGAGGCAAGCCCGTCCAAAGCCTAGTGGGGCTCATCCCAGGAGGCCTGAGCCTTCCCGCCGACTGGATAGCTGGCCCTGGACTCTTGCCTCCAAAGAAGAGCACTTCACTCCTCTGCTCACCCCAATATCCGACATCCTAATGGATATCGAAGGCGAGTCCTACCTCCGCGTTCCGTCCCCATGAGGCCAGAAGCCCCTCATGATAAGAGTCTTTACTATCGCTTCTATCGGGATCATGGCCACGACATGGAGGACTGCTAACAGCTAAAGAAGGCAATCAAAGAGCTCATATAGCAGGGCTACCTAGAAAAATTCATCTGGAAGGGGAGAACTCGGCTGCACCAGGCCCGTCGGCACCTTCGGTCACCCAGGTCAGTGTTGACAATGCCCCAATCGAGAAGACGGTGGCCATGATTTTTTGAGGGGTAGGTGGCACTTCCAAGAGGCCACGGGGGATGAGGGACTATAATCCCCTTCTATAAAGGGGACTTAGAGAGGGTAGACAATCCTAATGATGACAGCATTATCGTGTCTATGACGATCGTGAAACACCTCGTAAAGAGAATTCTTATAGACAGTGGAAGCTCAGTCGACATTCTCAGTTACAATGCTTTTGTTCGAATGAGCTTGTCCCTCGACTCCCTTTGGTTTGTGACTATGCCCCTGATGGGCTTTACTAGAGACTCCATGAGGGTGGAGGAAGAAATCACCCTACTGATCACGACTGGGATATTGCCATACCTAAGCATGATCTTCATGAATTTTCTGGTCGTCCGAGTCCCCCTAGCCTACAATGCTATCCTTAGGAGACCCGACCTGAACCTCTTGGATGCCATCATTTTCACCAAGAGACTATTGTAAGATTCCCCACCAATATGGGAGTCGAGGAGATGCGTGGGGAGCGAAGCCCGGTGCCACTTTGTTATCACATATCTTCCAGTCCCTAGAAGGTGATTGCTCCATCGGTGCCAAATTACTTGATCCCAGAGACTCAGAGAGGAGAGGGGAACCGGCCGAGCGCTTGCTGACCTTCCCGCTAGGGGAGGACCCGATGAAGACGGTCCGAGTCGGGGCACTCCTCCCCGAGGAGGCAAGAGACCGACTCTTCGCCTTCCTACGGGCCAACTCGGATGTTTTCGCTTGTTCAATGTCAGACATGCGGGCATACCGATTGAGGTAATCACTCACAAGCTCAACATCGACCCAAGGTGTCGGCCAGTCCGGTAGAAGAAGAGGAGCTTCGCCCCTAAGCAACAGAGGGCCGTCAACAAGGAGGTACATAAGCTAATAGCCACCAGCCACATCTGGAAGGCCCACTACCCTAACTGGCTGGCCTACATGGTTATGGTCCATAAGGCCAACGGAAGTTAGAGGATGTGCGTCAACTTCATCGACCTTAACAAAGTGCCCTAAGGACAGCTTCATGCTGCCCAAAATCGACCAGCTGGTGGATGCCATGTCAGGCCATGATACGCTTAGCTTCATGGATGCCTTCTCATGGTACAACCAATAAAGATAGATCCACGGACGAGGAGGCCACTTTCTTTATGACCGAGAAGGGTGTCTACTACTACAAGGTAATTCCCTTTAGACTGAAGAATGCAAGGGCTACGTATCAGAGGCTGATGAATAAAGTCTTCGAGGACCAAATCGAATAACATGGAGGTGTACGTGAACGACATGCTTACCAAAAGTGTCCATACTGACAACCATGTTACTGATCTGGCGAAGACCTTTGGCAACCTTCACCGCTATCAGATAAAGCTGAACCCACATAAGTATGCCTTCAAAGTCACGGCGGGCAAGTTCTTGGCTTCATGGTGACTTAGCAGGGAATCAAAGCTAATCCAGAGAAGATCAGCGCCATCATCGACATGAGGCCGTCGGCCAACAAGAAGGAGGTGCAATGGCTCACCGGGCGAGTGGCAGCCCTGAGCCGCTTCCTATCAAAGTCGGTAGAGAGATGTCTGCCTTTTTTCAAAGCCTTGCGCAAAGTCAACTGCTTCAAGTGGACGAAGGAGTGCCAGAGTGCCTTCGAAGGACTGAAAGAGTTCTTGTCAACTATGCCATTGCTGTCCAAGCCGAGGAAGGGAGAAGAACTCTTTCTCTACCTCGCGTATCCCTCAAGGCGATCAGCTCCATGTTCATTCGCATTGATGCCGACGGAATGCAGAGGCCTGTCTACTACACCAACAAAGTGCTTCACGATGTGGAGACCAGATATTCCAAAATCATAAAGATTATTTTTGCACCGATCATCTCCGCTCAACGTCTTAGGCCTACTTCCAAGCCCACCCAATTATGGTGCTCACGGACCAACCGCTCAGGGCGATCATGTTCCGTCCTGACTTCTCTGACCGACTAGCAAAGTGGACTATCAGGTTGGGGGAGTTCGACCTATCATTGCAGCAAAGGTCAGCCATGAAGTCTTAGGTCTTTGCGGATTTCCTGGTTGAGTGCACCCGGATCGGAGAGCGGCCAGAGGAGCCCCGCTTGGCATCGTCAAATGCTACGTCCAAGGTGGGGAGGGAAGACTGGATCCTCCATATGGACGGCACATCGAATTTGCAGGGGAGTAGAGCTGGCCTCATCCTCGCGAGCCCAAAGGGAATAGTGGTGGAGTACGCCCTTCGGTTCCTCTTTTCAACCACCAATAATCAAGCAGAATATAAAGTTTTGCTAGCAGAAATAAAGCTCGCCAAGGAGCTCGGAGTAAAGCACCTTAGAGCCTTCACCGACTCCCAACTCATCTCTGAGCAAATTACTGGAGAGTACGAGGCCCGGGACCGCATCATGTCCCGCTATCTAAGTAAGTTCCAATCATAGACTTCATTCTTTGCTCACTTTAGTGTCAGCTACATCCCCAGAGGCAAGAATGCCAGAGCTGACGCCTTGTCCCAACTGGCCGTTTCGGTCGACGGGGCTCTAGAGAGGACTTACGTGGAGCATTTAGAGGCCCTCAGCATCAATGCAGTGGAGGAAGCTCTACCGCTCAACCAAAAGTCCATCTGGATGAATACATATATCCGATACCTCACCGATGGTACTCTTCCTACTGACCCTACAGAGGCTAAGCTACTCAGATGGCGAGCTTCTAAGTTCCTAGTGCTCGATGGGCAACTATATCGGAGGTCTTTCTCCCACCTCCTCCTCAAGTGTGTTGGCCCTGCAAATATCGACTACATTCTCTACGAGATCCATGAAGGCATCTGTGAAAACCACCTGGGAAGTAGAGCGCTAGCATACAAGGCCCTACGCCAGGGGTACTACTGGCTTACCATGCAGGAAGATGCTATTGAGTTGGTTCGAAAGTGCGATAGCTGCCAGCGACACGCCGACATCCAACGATAGCCAATTCCTAGCTAAGCCCTCTATCGTCTTCATGGCCCTTTTCCTAGTGAGGGATGGACATCTTAGGACCATTCCCTTTTACCTTCGATCAACAAAGTTTTTACTCATCGCCATCAACCACTTTATCAAATGGGTAGAGGCTGAGACACTCGCTAAGATCACCGAGGGTAAGGTGAGATCTTTCTTTTGAAAATCCATCATCTATCGATTCGGGCTGCCCCACACCCTCATCACCGATAATGGCCAGCAGTTTGACAATGCCCCCTTTAGAGAATTCTGTGCCGAGCTGAACATATGCCAATGGTTTACTTCTGCCGGTCATCTGAAAATGAATGGAGCGGCTGAGGTTACAAACCAAACCATCCTCTAGGGGCTCAGAATGCATCTGGATGACTTCAAGGGAAGATGGGTGGAGAAGCTCCCGAATGTGTTGTGAGCGTACCACACGATGCCACGGACTTTCATTGGAGAAACTCCCTTCAGCCTCATATTTGGATCAAAAGCCATCATCTTTGTGGAGATCGGTGTCCCTAGCCCTCGGATAGAGTCATACAATGAGAAGGACAATCCGAGTCAGCTACAAGCCAACCTTGACTTTGTCAAGGAGGTGCTCGAACTGGCACAACTCAAAATGGCTACCTACCGCCAAAAGGCCGCAAGGTATTACAACGCTCAAGTTTGCCCTAGGGCATTCCTCCTCGAAGACCTGGTCCTCTGATGGGCCAAGGTCTCAAAACTCACGGAGGGGGGGGCAAGCTGTTAGCAAATTGGGAAGGGCCCTACCGGATCACCGAAGTCCTCCATCGCGGAACGTAGCGGATCGAAGGACTCAACGCAAAGCCACTCTCTCGCACTTGGAATGCAGACAACCTCCATCGGTACTACCAGTAATGTATACGACTAACTGACTATAAATTTGAGTACCTCATTCTTTCGGCTAATGAGGATGTGTTTGAGTATCTTATTCTCTCAGCACCGAAAACCGACTTCAGGTCAGCACCAAAGCCTGATGCCAGGTCGGCACCAAAGACTGGTGCAACATCACCACCAAAGACCGACTCCAGGTCGGCACCAAAGCCCAGCGCAACGTCAGCACCAAAAATCGGCGCAACATCGGCACCAAAGATCGGCACAACATCGGCACCAAAGCCCGACTCTAGGACGGCACCAAAACCCGACGCCAGGTCGACACCAAAGATCGGTGCAATGATGGCACCAAAGCCCGACTCCACATCGGCATCAAAGACCGACTTCAGGTAAGCATCAAAGCCCGATGCCAAGTCGGCATCAAAGACCGATGCAACGTCAGCACCAAAGCCCAACTCCAGGTCGGCACCAAAGCTCGGCGCCAAGTCAGCACCAAAGACCGGCGCAACATTGGCACCAAAGACCGACTCTAGGTTGGCATCAAACCCCAATGCCAGGTCAGCACCAAAGATCGGCACCAAATCCTGACTCCATATTGGCACCAAAGATTGACTTCAGATCGGCTTCAAAGCTCGACGCTAGGTCGGCACCAAAGACTGGCGCAACATCGGCACCAAAGACTGATCCCAGGTCAGTACCAAAGCCCGACTCCAAGTCGGCACCAAAGACCGACTCCAGGTTGGCACCAAAGCCCGACGCTAGGTTGGCACCAAAGACCGGCACAATGTCAGCACCAATGATCGGCACAACATCAGCACCAAAGCCCGACTCCACATCGGCACTAAAAATCGACTCCATGCCGGCACCAAAGCTCGATGCCAGGTCGGCACCAAAGACCAGAGCAACATCGACACCAAAGCCCAACTCCAGATTGGCATCAAAGACTAACTCTAAGTCGGCACCAAAGCTTGATGCCAGGTTGGCACCAAAGATCGACGCAACGTCAGCACCAAAGATCAGCGCAACGTTGGCACCAAAGCTCGACTCCAGATCGGCACCAAAAACGACCCCAGGTCGGCACCAAAGCCCAACGCTAGGTTGACACCGAAGATCGAAGGCCGCTGGCAAGAGTAACCTCAAGCCCAAGAACGATTAAGCAAAAGCAGCGAGAGCGAGAATGCTACTACTCGCCATCCACACGGCCCTCCCCTTTGGCTGGTTCTTCACTTTTGAGAATCCAAAAGTTGAGAAAGAGTCTAATAAAACCTTTCCTTGTTAGATTTCTATAGGTATTTATCTTCTCTTCAGGAACTATGGATCTTCAACGCCTGCAATCTTTCATGGGAATGACCAAGGAACAAGGTGGCCGTGTACAAAGACCGTCGACACCTAAGACTGATGCCTGAGTTGGTATGAAGGCGGACTTACCGCAAAGTCCACATATAAGAACGACCCCAAGTTTGGCTTCTAAGGCCGATGCCTGCACCGGCACTAAGCCTAGCCCCAGAGTCGGCCTTGGCACTAACTCAGGGATTGACTCCAGCTTCGGAACAGGCCACCCTTCCGAGCTTGCTCAACGTGGGCTGGCAAGTACTCTGACCTCGACGAAGATGAGGCAATCCCATCACAAATCCTCACAAGTGCATACTACGAAAGCTAAGTATCAAAAAGAAAAATTTAGAGACTTCAACATTTGAGAGAAAATTTGCTTTTCATTACTTATCAAAATGTCTACAAAATGCCGACTCGAGTTAGACTTCAATACAAAAGCAGGAAAAGAAAAGGGAAAAGAGGAGGTCTTTAAGCATTGGCTGGCGTTGACCCATCATCGACCGATATTTGCACCGTGGGTGGCACCTCTGGCTCCTCATCACCGTTAGGCTCGAGGTCATTGAGGCTGGGGATACCGAAGACCCTCACCGCCTTCTCCTTATACTCCCAGAAGCCTTGGAGATAGACATTGATCGAGGCCTCTGCCAGCTCATCAAGGAAGGCCTTAGAGCCTTGATAGCGCTCTACCGCCGCCTTCTCGGCCACTGCGGCCTTCTTCTCGACAGCTTGTGTCATCGCCTCGGCAGCTCACACTACCATCTCCATCTATGCCACCCTTTGGAGGGCCTCGCACTTGTCCACCACGGCGTCGGCTATCCTAGCATCGGCCATTCGGGTGATATCCTCAGCATCATTGGCCGACAACTTGGCTTCCTTCACCTTCAGATAGAGAGAGTGGAGGCAGAGATCTCGGGCTTCAATCATCGCCTTGGCAACGTCCAACCTCTCATCGGCAACCCGAGTGTGCTCGAGCTAAGTCGCCGCCTGACGCCTTGCCTCCTCAAGCTCCTCTGCCCGCTTGGCCCAAGCCGCCCCCAATGCACCCTCAGCCCTCTCGGCCTAGGCTCAAGCATTGGCAGCCTCTTGTTGAGCATGGCAGAGGGTCCTGTCACCTCGGAGAGCGACCTCCCTTGCGATGGACATGGAGTTTACCAACTGCACGAAGAGGATCTCTATCAACATACAAGGAAATAAGAAAATATCATGAAGAAGGAAAAATACTTACCCATAGTAGAGCCGTGGAGGCATCCCAAAAGAAGGCGGAGCCTCCCTAGCGATGGAGCTCCTCCTGGAACTCCGACAGGCAGACTTGGGCAAGCAGCCACTCCGCCATGCAGCCATGTTTCATCAACGATGATCGGGATGGGATTGCCCTAATTTCACCTCCCTCCACGAGCTCGGCTGATGTTGAAGTCATAGGCATCATGCCCAAGGCCGACAGCATCTCCTTTGCTGATGGCCATGCTACAGTCAAACATTCCTCGCCTGCCAACAGCTCACCCACCTGCTCCCCTACCGATGGGCCCCCGTCTAAGGCCGATTCGACAACCGAGCAAACCGGCTTCGCGACCGAGGTGGCCGGCTCTGCGGGCGGGGGGATCACCTCGACCCTCAACTCCTCCGGGGATGACTCAGCGGTGAGATCGATTGGTGGGGTGGCCCCTAACTTGCTTGGGGCTCGCTGGAGGGAGGGATCAGTGACTGAGGATGAGTCCTCTTCCCCGATCCCTCAGCATCACCAGCAGCCCTCTTCCTCTTGGCCACTACCTTCCTCACGGTGTTGTCGGCAGCCTCATGTCTGCATGTACCAGAGGTCAATCAGAAAAAAAAAAAAAATTTGAGAAAGTGAGAAGAAGAAAAGAAATGTTGATCCCAGATTGATTTTGATGATTACAAAACAGTTAGGCAACTCTAAGCTTGATACAAGGAAGTTCGGTCGCCTTGCAAGTAAGTATCTGCGTGCAAAATTTCATTGGTAAGAAAGTACTTCATTTAATTTGCTTTGAATATCTTTATTAGCTTGGGAGTTAACTGGTTAGCTAGCTTGTTATTCCATTTAGCTAACTGGCACGACTTTCAGCTAACTGGGAAACATTCACAGTGCTTGGGCCAAACGTCATTGTATTTTAGCTAGCTGGTTAGCTAGCTTGTTAGCTAGCTGGAGATCCTTCAGCTAACTAATCTTCACGTCTCAGAATGTTGGCCGAACACCCTCTTTTTCTAGCTAGCTGGTTAGCTAGCTTGTGGTGTCCTATTAGCTAACTAGAATTTATTTTTAGCTAACTCCAGTTACCTGGCCGAATTTTCTTAAATTCTAGTTAACTGCTGAGCTAGCTGCCAGATCTTCTAGCTAGCTGGCGGTTCCTTTAGCTAACTTCTTAGCTAACTATTTTATCCTGCAGCTAACTGGTTAGTTAACTATTTTTTACAGGAGAACGTGTGGCCGTGCGATTTGAAAATTTAGTTAGCTGAAGAGCTAACTCCCTCTCTCCACTGGCCGTTCATTTTCTCTGCTTAGCTAACTGAAAAGCTAGCTATCTTTTCGTTAGTTAGCTGGAGAGCTAACTAAGCTGGGCGGTTTCTGTACTGTTTTTGAAATTAGTTAGCTAGTGAGCTAACTGGCTATCATTTAGCTAACTGCTGAGCTAACTTCATGTCTCCTTTTGTTCCTACAGCCGAGAGCCTTAAAATTTTAGTTAGCTGGGGAGCTAACTGGGAATGCACAGCTCTTTCTTTTGACCTTTTTGCTTTTGCTGTTAGTTAGCTGGAGAGCTAACCAGCAACCATTTTAGTTAGCTAACGTGCTACCTCTGGATGATTTCTTTTGCTGTGGCCTCTCTTGTTAGCTAGCTGACTAGCTAGCTAAGGTTACATTCTTTATCTCTTCACCGAATGCATTAACATCTTCAGCTGCCTGGAGTTTTTTTTCAGTCAACTACCGCCTGAGTTCTTAAGCTGCTCTTTCCCTCTTTCTCTCTCTCTCTATTGCTATTTTAAGCTATATTTAACTTTTGAATTTTTGAATGTTTGCAGTGCTCTTCCTTCCTCAAATGGAGATCAGCATTCAATGCTTAAGGAAAACATTTATAACGGTTATATTTTCTTTCCGTTTTTATTTCCATTTGTTCCTAATGTATCTAACAGATCTTTTCTTGTTGGATGATTATAAAAAGGTGGGATTTGAAGCACACCATGATCATGACGATTCGAAAAAAGAGTTTTTAAAGAGAAAAAAAATCCAAGAAAAGAGCTCATATTGCATATTGTTGAGTGGTTGTTGCTGTGCATTCAATTTCATTCATTGCTCCAAAAAGTCGTCCGGATCTTTGAAGCTTTTCAAGCAATCAAGACTTCAGCTACTTCGATCTCGTCCATTCATTGCTGAGTTTATTGCTTCAAAAATTGTAAACTATACTCTGAATATTTGCTCATTGTGGGAGCTTCTCTTTATCATTCCTTGATCATTTTTGTAAAAGGGTTAGTGTTAACCCTGATTATTTTGGGCTTCCTTGTGCCTTGAAACAAGAGGACTAGCCTAGGTTTGGCTAGGGGATTTGGCTTCCTTGTGCCGTGAAACAAGAGGACTAGCATGGTGTGGCTAGGGGTTTTTGGCTATCTTGTGCCGTATAAACAAGAGGGCTAGCCTGGTTTGGCTAGAGGTTGTAATCATTGTGATACGATTAGTGAAATTCTCAAAGGTTTTGGGGAGTGGATGTAGGCGCTGAGTTTGGCACCGAACCACTATAAACTTCTGTGTATTTGTGGTTGTTTGATTCTCTACTGTTATCATTCTGTGCACTCCACTACACCGCTGCAAATCAAAATTAGGGTTTAAGCACATACTTGCATAGTAATCAATTTTTTTTAATAACCCAATTCACCCCCCTCTTGGGTTGCTACATCTGGGCAACAAGTGGTATCAGAGCAGCGTGCTCTTGATTCCTATAGCTTTGAAAAGCTTGGAGCTAAAGATCAGTAGTAATCCAAATGGGATCTATGTTGACCGAAGGATAATCAACTAATAGACCATCTTTGTTCAATGGAACAAACTACACATATTGGAAAGCACGAATGAAAATCTTCATTCAAGCACTAGATTATGATTTATGGGGAATCATAATTAATGGACCACACACACCCACTATTATGATTGAAAATATTAATATTGCAAAGCCTGAATCTGAATGGGATGAGCAAGACAAGAAATTAGCTCAATTAAATGCTAAGGCTATGAACATTCTTTATTGCTCTCTTGATGCAAATGAGTTTAATCGCATATCTACTTGTATGTCTGCTAAGAAATCTGGGATAGACTTGAAGTCACCCATGAGGGTACAAATCAAGTCAAGGAATCCAAAATAAATATGCTTGTTCATAAGTATGAATTATTTAAGATGGATCCTGCTGAAAATATTACTGATATGTTTACAAGATTTACTGACATTATTAATGGATTGAAAAGTCTTGGAAAATCTTATGCTAACAGTGATCTTGTTAGAAAAATCTTAAGATCTTTACCTAGGACATGGGAAGCAAAAGTCACTGCAATTCAAGAAGCAAAAGATCTCAACACTTTATCACTTGAAGAGTTGGTCGGTTCTTTGATGACTCATGAGCTTCAGCAACGACAACATATCGATGAAGATGAATCAAAGAAGAAAAGGACTATGGCTTTGAAGAGTGTAACTCAAGAAGATGAAAGTGAAGAAACCACTAGTGACAGTGAGAAAGATGATGAAATGGCACTTATTTCAAGAAATTTAAAAGGTTCATGAAGAGAAAGAAATTTAAAAAAAGAAAACTATTTATCAAAGGAGACCATAGCAAAGATAAAGAAAAGAGTGAACCTCCTACATGCTATGAGTGCAAGAAGCCTGGACACATCAGACCAGATTGTCCACTACTAAAGAAAGGATCTAAAAGAACAAAGAAAAAGGCAATGATGGCTACTTGGAGCGACAGTGAAGCAACAAGTTCAGAAGATGAAGAGAAAAAGTTGCAAATGTTTGCTTCATGGCTGATAATGATGAGGTAAGCCCTAACTTTTTAGATGACTTTACCTTTGATGAATTACAATGTGCATTTTATGAACTTATTGATGATTTTGCAAATTTAAGTTCAAAAAGCAAAGAATTGAAAAATGAAATCAAAAATCTTACTCTTGAAAAAGAAAGAATTTCAAAGGATAATGAATCATTGTTAAAGAAAACCAAGATTTGAAAAATGAAGTGGATAAATTAAAACCAATTGTTGATAGATTTAGTCTAAGTTCAGAAAAATTAGAAATGATTTTAAATAGTCAAAGAGCTGTTTACAATAGAGCTGGTCTTGGATACAATACTTTTGAAAGACAAAAATTTTTAAAAAATATTTATGAGCATGCTGATGATTCTACTAAAATTACATGTTTTAAATGTGGAAAAATTGGACACAAAGCTTATAATTGTCAAACACAAAAGATAAGAAAAATATGGGTTCCAAAAGGAACCATCTTGACTAACCCTAAAGGACCCAAGAAAGCTTGGGTACCTAAAAACAAAAATTGAAATTGTGTATGCAGGTGTGTCTTGCAACCCGAGCAATTAAAAGACAATGGTACTTGGATAGCGGGTGCTCAAGACACATGACCGGTGATGAATCGCAATTCATCACTTTGGAAGCAAAAGATGGAGGTGTTGTTACTTTCGGTGATAATGGCCAAGGAAAAATAATTGGCATTGGAAAAATAGGTATCACACCTCATGCTTATATTGATAATGTTTTGCTTGTGAAAGGACTGAAACACAATTTACTTAGCATTAGTCAACTATGTGACAAAGGATTTAATGTTACTTTTAAATCATCTCTATGCATTGTTAAAAATCCTGCAAATGAAAACATGAAATTTGTTGGTCATAGGCATGGTAATGTATACATTGTTAATTTAAATGATTTGCATGATCAAAATATTGATTGCCTAGTTGCTACTAATAATAAAACTGATAATAGTTGGTTATGGCATCGTAGGCTAGCTCATGCAAGCATGGATTTACTATCTAAATTAATTAAGAAGGATTTAGTACATGGTTTGCCAAAACTTGTTTTTGAAAAAGATAAGATTTGTAATGCTTGTCAATTTGGAAAACAAACCCGAGTTTCTTTTAAATCAAAGAATTTAGTTTCAACCACTAGACCTTTGGAGCTCTTGCATATGGATTTATTCGGTCCTACAAGAACAACTAGTCTAGGAGGAAAAAGATACGGTTTTGTTGTTATTGATGATTTCTCTCGCTTTACATGGGTTTTATTTCTATCTAGTAAAGACGAAGCATTTTCAGCATTTCAAAAATTATTCAAAAGAATTACAAACAAAAAGAATTCTTCTGTTTTATCGATATGAAGTGATCATGGAAAAGAATTTGAAAATAAATCTTTTGAAGAATTTTGTAATGAAAATGGAATTGAACATAATTTTTCTGCACCAAGAACACCACAACAAAATGGAGTAGTTGAAAGAAAGAATAGAACATTAGAGGAAATGGCGCGTACCATGTTGTGTGAAAGCAATCTTCCAAAATATTTTTGGGCAGAAGCTATTAACACTGCATGTTATGTTTTAAATCGTGCATTAATCAGACCTGTTTTGAAAAAGACTCCATATGAACTTTGGAAAGGAAGAAAACCTAATATAAGTTACTTTCATGTTTTTGGATGCCGATGTTTTGTATTAAATAATGGAAAATCAAACCTTGATAAATTTGATGCTAAGTCTGATGAAGGAATTTTTCTTGGATATTCTTTACATAGTAGAGCTTTTAGAATATTCAACAAAAAGACTTTAGTAGTTGAAGAATCAATTCATGTTATCTTTGATGAATCTAATGATCTTCCATCAAGGAAGGGAAAAGGTATAAATGATGCAGATGACATTGAAGATCAATTCAAGGACATCACACTGAAGGATAAGAACGACACAGATACACAAGAGGTAAATGGAGAAGGGAACGCTGACCTACCTGAAGCCTCACAAGGTAATGATGAATTAGAAAGAGGTTGGAGGTATGTTCTTAGTCACCCCAAAGATCTAATTATTGGTGATCCTTCTCAAGGAGTTAGAACTAGATCATCATTTAGAGATGCTTGTAATAATTTAGCATTTGTATCTAAAATTGAACCTAAATGTTATGATGATGCTAAAAATGATGTTGATTGGATTAATGCCATGCATGAGGAACTTAACCAATTTGAAAGAAATAATGTTTGGACTCTTATTGAAAGACCTCATGATCATCAAATTATTGGAACTAAATGGGTTTATAGAAACAAATTAGATGAACATGGTAATATAATTAGAAATAAGGCAAGATTGGTAGCTAAGGGTTATAATCAAGAAGAGGGAATTGATTTTGATGAAACTTATGCCCCTGTTGCTAGATTAGAAGCTATTAGATTACTTCTTGCTTATGCTTGTTATATGAATTTTAAATTGTATCAAATGGATGTTAAAAGCGCTTTCTTGAATGGATACATTGCTGAACAAGTTTTTTGTGGAACAACCACCCGGCTTTGAAAATCACTTGTTTCCAAATCACGTTTTCAAATTAAACAAGGCTTTATATGGTTTGAAACAAGCGCCCCGGGCATGGTATGAAAGATTAAGCAAATTCTTGATTAGTAATGATTTTATTCGAGGAACTATGGATACAACTTTATTTATTAAAAGACAAAATAAAGATATATTAATTATTCAAATCTATGTTGATGATATCATATTTGGTGCCACTAATGATTCTTTGTGCAAAGACTTTGCTAAGCTTATGCAGGGAGAGTTCGAGATGAGTATGATGGGTGAGCTGACCTACTTCCTCGGACTACAAATTAAACAAAGCAAAGATGGATCTTCATAAGCCAATCCAAATACACCAAAGAAATGATCAAGAAGTTTGGCATGGAGACATCCAAGAGTATCGGTACCCCTATGAGCTCATCATGTAGACTTGAATCTTATAATTCTGAAAAATCTGTTGATTTAAAATTATATAGAGGCATGATTGGATCATTATTATATTTAACTGCTAGTAGGCCAGATATTTTATTTAGTGTTTGCATGTGTGCAAGATATCAAGCCAATCCTAAAGAATCACACTTGCTTGCGGTTAAAAGAATATTTAAATATTTAAATGGAACAATAAATTTGGGTATATGGTATGATAAACAATCTAGCATTGATTTAATAGGATGACTTTGCTGGATGTAAATTAGATAGGAAATCAACCACTGGAACCTGCCAGTTTCTAGGTGTTAACTTAATTTCATGGTTTAGCAAAAAGCAAACTTCAGTAGCACTGTCTACGGCCGAGGCCGAATACATTGCAGCTGGAAGTTGCTGTGCTCAAATTTTATGGATTAAGCAACAGCTAGAAGATTATGGTATTAAACAAAAGGCTATACCTATAAAATGTGATAATACAAGTGCAATCAATTTAACTAAGAATCCTATTCAACATTCCAGAACCAAACATATTGAAATTAGACATCATTTCATTAGAGATCACGTAAATAATGGAAATGTTGTTATTGAATTTTTAAATACTGAAAATCAAATTGCTGATATTTTCACTAAGCCTCTTGATGAAACAAAATTTTATGAAATCAGAAGAGAATTGGGAATGTTTGATCCAACCATTTAATGAATCAATTAATGAATTGATATGATATCTAATTGATGTGACATCTTTTAATCAAATCAATTAAAGGAACATCATTAAATGCTTGAGTATGCTGCAATGCTTTAAGTCTTTTCATCTTTATGAATGCCAACTGTTATACTTCCTTAAATTCATCCACCAAGCCATTTGCAACCTTTTTATTTTATTCATGGCAGTTAACTGACCAGGCAACCAAACAGTCACCTGGCCAGCTAACCATCAAGCCATCTCCCTATATAAACTTTTTACCAAACCAATTCTTTCATTCCATGATCGTCTCCCTCAACCGAGCGTCTTCTCCTCTCTTCTTCTCTCATCCTCTCTTCATTCCATTAATCCTTTCTTTCCTCCATTCATTCAATCAATCCATCTTGAAGATAGTGGATGGCTCCCAAGAAGAAGGCAGTCGCTAGAGATGATGATTGTGCCGATCTTCGCCGGAAGTCTTCTACTTCTTCATCTCATATCAACTCCCTTCTTGCATCTAAATCCTTTGCTCATGGAAGGTTAGTTGATTTTAACTTCTTAGAACAGAAGGTTTTAAAATTGGAAAACTTTTAATTAATCAAGGTTGGGATAAGCTTCTTTCTACCAAGAGACCTATTTATCCTGAGCTTATAGGGAATTTTATGAAAATATCTCTTTTGGTAGTGGGACTATCTCTTCCTTTGTGAAAAAGACTAAAATCGACCTAGACTGCAAAACGTTAGGATGTGCTCTTAATATTCCATCTGATGGTTTCTTAGAAATCCTACCTAGTGAACGTGGATATAAAATAGGTTTAATCCTTAATATTGATGACAATGAAGCCAGTAATATTGAAACTCTAGATGCCAACATGCTATCTGTAGAAAATAGATTGTTTCACAGTATCATCGCCAAAATCCTAGCCCCTCGTGCTGGTTCGTTTAATGTAGTAAATGATAGGGACATATGCATAATGTATGACATCTTAATAGAAGACCCTGTTGATCTACCTCAACTAATGTTGACCGTAATGAAAGAATCCTTGTCTAGATCTAAGGCTGCATTGCCCTACGGAATGTTTCTCACTTATGTATTTGAGTTTTTCAATATTAAGCTTAAGGGAGAAACTGCAGTGGCATTACGTCACTCTGACATTTTTAATGCTCATTCACTGCACCGTATGGACTTTGCCAAACGGGATGGTATTTGGTTAAAGGTTAGGTCTAGAACTGGTCAGTCTAGTATGCCACCGCCAACTGTAATGCCACCGCCAACTGTAACTCAATCTGCTTGTTCTCCTCAGAACTTCTTCAATTTTGACTTCAACCATCCGAATCCTTACCTTGCTGCTATGTCTGATGATCAAAATCCTTTTCAATCTGATCCACCCATATGAATGCTCCTGGACCTTCTTATCGTAATGACAATCAAGGTCCTGCTCCTCTTCCTGTAGTTCGTATAAGTGATGATCAAATTCGCCTTATTATCAATGAATTGACCCTTGCCACTTCTAGTCGAAGCTCTGGAGACAGTGCTTCTTCTGTCAATGATCAGACTCTCGTTCCACATATTTCTTCTATTTTTAAAAACATATCTCAGTTTAAACTTATTCTTGAGCGACTTGTCCATGATGTGAACATTCTCAATGGAAGAGTTTTTCATCACAATGAATCTGTCATGGAGCGGATCCTAAAAGAGATTAATTTCCTAAAAGGTAAGCTTGAGAATTTTGAAACTAAGGCAGAGTGGGTAGAGCACCGAATGAGATCTACAGAGACCCAGACCCGGGATGCAGCAAACGCTGTTGACCATTGGACCGCATCCTTCTCAAGGCTGAGTCAACTCATGGAGACTTACATCACTCTTTCTGCCGCCTCTGCTCCTGATGCTTCTTTTTCTCATCCGCACCTCTGGACTCCACCGATACGGCCTTCCTCCGACAAGCCTGGATCTTCAAACAAGCCAAATGTTTTCTCAGTGCATATTTCTTCTTCTGATGACGACAAGTGATTATGTTTGACCTATGTTATAACCGTACTTAGTACTGTTTCTGTGATGCATGTTTATGACTATGTTTTATGACTTGAGACCATGGCGTGTAATGTTTGTATTACTGTATTACCATGGCGTGTAATGCTAACTCCCTCTCTCCACTGGCCGTTCGTTTTCTCTGCTTAGCTAACTGGAAAGCTAGCTATCTTTTCATTAGTTAGCTAGAGAGCTAACTAAGCTGGGCGGTTTCTATACTGTTTTTGAAATTAGTTAGCTAGTGAGCTAACTGGCAATCATTTAGCTAACTGCTGAGCTAACTCCATGTCTCCTTTTGTTCCTGCAGCCGAGAGCCTTAAAATTTTAGTTAGCTGGGGAGCTAACTAGGAATGCACGGCTCTTTCTTTTGACCTTTTGCTTTTGCTTAGTTAGCTGGAGAGCTAACCAGCAACCATTTTAGTTAGCTAACGTGCTGCCTCTGGACGATTTCTTTTGCTGTGGTCTCTCTTGTTAGCTAGCTGACTAGCTAGCTGAGGTTACATTCTTTATCTCTTCACCGAATGCATTAACGTCTTCAACTGCCGGAGTTATTTTTTTAGTCAACTGCCGCCTGAGTTCTTAAGCTGCTCTTTCCTCTTTCTCTCTCTCTCTCTATTGCTATTTTAAGCTACATTTAACTTTTGGATTTTGAATGTTTGCAGTGCTCTTCCTTCCTCAAATGGAGATCAGCATTCAATGCTTAAGGGAAACATTTATAACGGTTATATTTTCTTCCCGTTTGTTTTCCATTTGTTCCTAATGTATCTAACGGATCTTTTCTTGTTGGATGATTATAAAAAGGTGGGATTTGAAGCACACCATGACGATACGAAAAAAGAGTTTTAAAGAGAAAGAAAATCCAAGAAAAGAGCTCATATTGCATATTGTTGAGTGGTTGTTGTTGTGCATTCAAGTTCATTCATTGCTCCAAAAAGTCGTCCGGATCTTTGAAGCTTTTCAAGCAATCAAGACTTCAGCTACTTCGATCTCGTCCATTCATTGCTGAGTTTATTGCTTTAAAAATTGTAAAGTATACTCTGAATATTTGCTCATTATGGGAGCTTCTCTTTATCATTCCTTGATCATTTTGTAAAAGGGTTAGTGTTAACCCTGATTATTTTGGGCTTCCTTGTGCCTTGAAACAAGAGGACTAGCCTAGGTTTGGCTAGGGGATTTGGCTTCCTTGTGCAGTGAAACAAGAGGACTAGCCTGGTGTGGCTAGGGGTTTTTGGCTACCTTGTGCCGTATAAACAAGAGGGCTAGCCTGGTTTGGCTAGAGGTTGTAATCGTTGTGATACAATTAGTGGAATTCTCCAAGGTTTTGGGGAGTGGATGTAGGTGCTGAGTTTGGCACTGAACCACTATAAACTTCTATGTGTTTGTGGTTGTTTGATTCTCTACTGTTATCATTCTGTGCACTCCACTAGACCGCTGCAAATCAAAATTAGGGTTTAAGCACATACTTGCATAGTAATCAATTTTTTTTAATAACCCAATTCACCCTCCTCTTGGGTTGCTACATCTGGGCAACAAGAAAAAATCTATGATCGCTCACCACCACTTGAGAGGATGTCAGCAAGTCAGAGGTTCTCCTCCGACAGGAGCTTTCGGCGTAGGGGTGGAGGGGGGGCCTTGAAGGATAGCAACTACTCATGCGTCTCTCGATCCCTCAAGACTACCGTTAAGTTCTTGTTCGGTTCTAAGTGCGGGTCACCCCACTCTTGCCTCACTCCCTCGAGGTTCATAAAGAAGAATTGGGTCTTCCACCTTTTGATGGATGTGGAAAGTTTCAATCTGATAGTTCAGCTAGGCCTGGGTGTCAACAACCACCAACCAGAGCTGGCCTGATGGTGGAGAGTGTAAAAGCTATGGAATAGAGACACTCGAGCCTCTATGCCCTGGAGGCCGCACAGCACCATAAATGCACAGATAGTCCAAAAAGAGTTCGAAACCAACTATGCGGGCGCTAAGGCATACCTACAGAGAAGGTCAACGATGAAGAGGTGGAGAAGAAGCTGAAGACCTTCCCTAAGGAACTCCTCATACAAAGTGACTCCCGTGGAAGAGGGGGTCACCCTGTCGTTGGGTCCAGGGGCGGTTAGCCGAACATCCTCGGGTATCCTATGGGCTATCCTAAGCGACTCTAGATCAGAGAGGGTAATGCTGGAGGCGATCTCTTCTGGGATTTCCTTGCTAACCCTAGGTGGACGGGCGAAGGACGATGGTGGAGCTGCAACCGCCAAGCAACCCTTGGTCAGGACCCCATCAGTAGCCCGCAGCTGTCTTAAAGGAACCTGATCCTTGAAGGAAGATAAGGATGAAGAATCCATGAGAAAGAAAGCAAGGAAGGGTCGAGAGTACTGAGCTAGACAAAGAGGAAAGACAACAAGCATAGGGTAGGAGGAGAGCTCGGAGGAAGTTTGAGCTTGACAGAAGAAGAAAAGAACTCTTGGAGGCGTGAAAGACCAGGGTTAGGGCGGAACCTTCCTTTTATGCCCATTTTTCAAATCATCCTTCTTGATTTGGCCTGCCATGCGGACACTCACCACCGAGTGAGATGCCTCGATAACCACTGGGCGTGCCAAAGGTATGATCTATGGCCAATGATAGAACATTGATGACACCAGCCTCATGATGGCCATCGCCTTTTTGTAGAGTTCAAAGGGTTTCCTTAGTCTCAAAGAGGATCCCACCGAATCCAACTGTGAGGAATGACAGGACGATGGCATTGCAGTACCCCATATCTTCTGCATTGAAGAGGCGTCGCCCCTTGAGGACACATGCCCTTTTCCGTAATTAATAATGTATGGGGATTAGCCACCAAATGAATGTACGCCCCTTTCGATGGGCAAAAAATGTAACAGCACCATCTCAGGGGCGAGGGGGCATCTGATATGGCTGATCATGCATGTTAGGGCTAACGAACAAGATAACTGACAGAGATGAAGATTAGGTGTAACATCCTGAAAAACCTTGTAATTTATGGAATTTTTCATTTGAAGTGAAAGTCAGAAAGTTTCAGTGAAATGTGGGTGTGTTGGCCTTTTGATAAATGTAAAGAGAAGAAATTTTGGAGTAAATGAGTATATTTCTGAATGTTAATGAGTTTGATTTAAGAAATTGAGAGACTTAAGTTTTAATGGGTTTAAATCACAAGAAAAATCAAGTTTAGTTTGAGTTTTATCCTGAAATGATGTTTTTAGTGGTTGGAGTCGACACTATTTGGAGTGGAGTCGACTCTGGCACGGTTTTAAACTTTCGGCACGCTTTGGAGTCGTTGGAGTCGACACCTGCAGAGGTTAACATTTCTGCTGCAGTGGAGTCGACACCTACTTTTCTGGAGTCGACACCTACTTTTCTGCTGGAGCCGACTCCAAATCTGTTGGAGCCGACTCCAAGACAGGTTTTTCTGAGTTAAATCTTGAGAATTTCATATTTATTATGTTTCAAGTCCGATTTGGATGCCGTTTGAACCGTTGGATTTCTAAAATCGAGTTCTTCAAGCTGGTAAAGTCTTTTCTTAGAAATGTTACATAAAAGTATCGATTTAAGTAAAAAATGATAATCTGGGCTATAAATCGATTAAAAAAATGCTATGTCAGGGGCAAAATGGGAAAAGGCTCCGATGTCAATTGCTAATTGTGTTAAGGGCAACTTGGGAAAGAAAATCTAAGGGCAAAATATCATGGTTATAAGTGAGCCACGTGTTTTCCAAAAAGCGTGCGTTAAGAGTGTTTGAGGGCAAAAGGGAATTTGGCATGCCTTAACCCTTAAGTTTCCCATGACTTGGTCCCCAAGTCATTAGAAAAAGAAAAAAACGTGGGTTCAGCCAGAGAAAAGAAAGAAAGAAAGAAAGAAGAAAGAAGGAGAAAAGAGAGGAAGAAGAAGAAGAAGAAGAAAAGGAGGAAGAAAGAGAAGGGAAAGGGAAGCTTGGGGTTTGTGCTCGACTCCAGGTAAGCTATAGCTTCCCTAGATCTTGCATGACTTTAGATTTTCTTAGATTATTGTATTTTGAGGTAATAGTAGAAGTAATCTTGAGTAGAGAAAGGGTGGAAGAAAATAATGAGATATTAGAGGATAGATCATGTATGCATGCATGGTTCGTGGGAAAACCTCGTGTGGAGGTAATCCTAATAGCTATCGTATCTGTATGTTGACGTAGGTCAAGAGGGTTATTCCAGGGAGCCGAATACCAGAGTTGAGTACCAGTCGAGGAGTAACCTACTAAGGTGAGTGGTTTCTCATCTAGCAATGAGAAGTTAATTTGAGCTAGTATAATGAGATTAATACCTAGTTGTGGTATGTTATGTTTAGCAGAGTATTATGTATGTTTTAAATATGAGAAATGAGAACCTAGTATATGATATTCTGATAAATGAGTTTTGAGCATGAGTTTTAAGCATAAAGAAATAAGCATGAGTTTCGAGCATGAGTTTTGAGCATAAACACATAAGCATGAGTTTCGATGAGGGATTTTTAATGTATACATGGCATATTTGCATGATAAAGCTTTACAAATGATGTATGTATCATACTGAGCATCAGGCAGCTAGGGGGCTGATCACCCTTTAGACTGTACTGTAGCATGAGCATTGCACACTACTATCGAGCCGGCACCTCCTTGCGAACAGATCGTACGATGAACCCCAGAATCAGGGGTGAGTGCACGCTTAACCAGGCCAGTGGGGCTGGTTGTGAGCAGCCCGTGGGGGCATGAATCATAGCTCAGTGGAGCTGATTACTATATATAGCCCGTGGGGGCAGAGAGAAAACCCGAGGTTCCAGGGTTAAGGAACAAAGCACTTTGCCAGGTGAACCGCACGGGTAAGGGGTGCTATTTGTGCGGGGATCCTGTTGCTAGTCACGCACCCGATGAGAGTACACCTATAGAAGGGCGACTGTAGGGTGGTACCTCAGAGGCATTACACACACAGCCCAGCATCATGAGATTTAAAAGCATATGTTGTGATATAAAAAGGGCCAGTGGGCCAAATAGTTATCCCGAGAGGGAGAGTTTACTTGAGATGCCAGTGGGCAAGCAGATTCCGATGGGAGTCTGGGTTGTAGATAAAGAATGCATATCTTCATATTGTAATGCATGGATTTTTATCTTAATGAGTTATCTTTCAGTGAAAAGTTATTATAGAGTATTTCAGTACTGATATGTTATTTGAAGAATAAGCTACATTTTATTTTATCTGATATCATGTTAAAAATGTACTTTGAGTTGTACAAGCTAAATAGTATCAGCATACGATTGAAAATAAGAGGTTATGGTTCTCTATTTCTCCATAGTTAGATGGTTATCCAGTCACTGGGACTTAGGTCTCATCCCTCTATGATTTAAATGTTCTTTCAGATCAGTGAGTATTTCTGCCAGGATCACAAGATAAGCAGGACAGAACCCTTAGCTGGTGAAGCTTGCTTGGATGCAAGGGTGTATAATGCTAGCCTTGTATATTGAGAGTGTGGTTTGATATTTGTATTTTGTATATGTGTATGTGTACAGTGAGATGTAATGATGTTTTAGACCTTTTTGGATATGAATACGAGACTTATGTTTTGGAGAAAATTATGAGCATGATGTGTGCACTTAGGATTTTGATGTCGATTGTGAATGTGATCTTGTAAACTGCCTGAGGAATGTCATGAAAAATATTATCTGAGCAGGTTGATGCTTAGTGTTGATTGAGTGATTTGTGTATATAATTGAGATGAAAATGAAAAGTTTTTAACAGGATGTGTTTTCGTGTGTCTGCCACTTATGATAATTAGTTGGGGTTCTCTAGCTCTTTATGGAGCGCTACATAAAGACTAGTAAAACTCTATCCGATTACCACAAGTGTGCAGGTGTGCTGTCGGTGGCCCCAGAGAGGAGGGGGAGCTGACAAGTTTTGGTATCAGAGCCCTAGGTTATTAGGTCCTAGGGGAATAAGTATGAGTATGAGTCTAGGATGATTGAATGTTTATGATTATAGCTATTGAATGATGAAACTGATGTAATGAATAATGTCTTGTAGGACGATTACTACAAAGGCATCTAGAGAGACAGAGCAATCTTCAGGCAGGGATAGAAGCAAAGGTCAAAGTAGACTCAGAAGGTCAGTTAGAAGAAGTCAAATTGATAGAATGGCTTCTAGTGATTCCACCGAGCCAGTATCTAATGAGGCTAGAGTGAGGGCGTCTTCAGAGCAGATGCCAGAGTCTTCTTCACAGTCTATTACCCCTGTGCCAGTAGACCCATCTCGAGTACAGACTCAGGGGCCTAGTATGTCAGAGTTGGTAGGCATGATTACTCAGGCTGTGGTAGCAGCTGTGGGTGCTAGTTCTAGCCTTCCATCTAAAAATATGGAGGTTGTGAGGAATGTGGAAAGAGCCAGAAAGTTAGGGGCTCTGGAGTTCCAGGGAACTACTGATCCTATTCAGGCCGGGGCATGGCTGCAGAGGATCGAGAGAGTATTTGATGTGATGGGATGCTCTGAGGAGCAGAGGCTGAGTATTGCCACCTTTTTACTGGAGGGTAGAGCCCAGAGTTGGTGGAGATCTATTCAGGGCAGGCAGCCCCAGGGAGTGGAGTTGACATGGGAAAATTTTAGAAGAGAATTTCATCAGCAATATTATTCTGAGATTTATAGGGATCAGAAGAGGAGGGATTTCCTTTGTCTGACTCAGGGGAGGATGTCCGTGGCAGATTATGAAGCCACTTTTGTGGAGTTATCTCAGTTTGCTAGGGCCTTGGTGGCTGATGAGAGGGAGAGATGTCGACTATTCCAGGATGGATTGAATCTCCCTATTAAAGCCAAGACCTGTATGCAGACCTAATAGTTACTCTGAGTTGGTGCAGGGAGCACTCAAAGCCGAGGAGATTGAAAAAGAATATATGAGTAGGAGGCAGGATAGAATGAAAAGAAGTGCTCCTAGTTATTCTTCTGCTCCGGGAGGGACTCAGCCATTTAAGAAACCCCAGAGGACTGGACAGTTTTATTCTGGGTTTAGAGCCCCTGGTGATGTGGGCAGAAGATCAGTATCTGTGTCAGCATCTAGCCCAGTTCAAAGAAAGCCTTATGGGGGTGTGCCTCAGGTTGCCACCAGCAGGGTGTCTGGTGATGTAGGGGAGCAGGGTCGTCCTTCTGGTGGAGGGAGAAATATACCTCCATGTAATGTATGTGGAAAACTTCATTTGGGAGAATGTAAGAGGGGCAATAAGGGATGTTATATTTGTGGTGATCTAGGTCACCTGAAGAGAGATTGCCCTAGGAGAGGGCAGCAGGCTGGTGGGCTTCCTCAGGGGCCAGTAATGCCAAGGGGACAGCCTAGTAGGAGGGGTGATGGTAGTGTTGTGGCTTCAGCCAGTCAGGTGGGGCCTAATGTTAATCAGCCAGGAGGGTCATCCAGTATTCCGAGGGCCGAGGCCAGAGTGTTTGCCATGACCAGACAGGAGGCTCAGATTGATCCTGATGTGGTGACAGGTATGCTACCCATCGATAATCATGATGCTTATATTTTAATTGATTCTGGATCTACGCATTCATTTATCTCATGTGAGTTTGCTAAGCATCTAGTTAGAGATGTGGGCCAGTTGGGTAGTCAGTTGGTAGTATCTATGCCCGTAGGGAGGCCTTTTATAGCAGACCAAGTGTATAGAGGTTGTGATATTTCTGTGGAGGGTCAGAAATTAGCAGCAGATTTGATTCCTTTGAGGTTGAAAGAGTTTGATGCCATTTTGGGGATGGATTGGCTATCTGTGCATAGAGCCAGAGTAGATTGCTTAAGGAAGGAGGTGATGTTACAAACTTCTGATGATAGAGAGGTCTGTTTTGTTGGTGATAGGAGGGGGTTACCCTCAGGAGTGATTTCAGCTCTGTCAGCCAATAGAATGCTAGCAAAGAGATGTGAAGCCTATTTAGCTTGTGCAGTGAGCCTAGAGGGCAATGGTTTAGAGCTGACGAATATCCCTGTGGTAAGGGATTTTTCAGATGTATTCCTGAGGAGCTGCCAGGGTTACCTCCTGACAGAGGATTTGATTTCAGTATAGATCTAGCCCCAGATACCAGACCAATAGCCAGGGCACCTTATAGAATGGCTCCAGTTGAATTGAAAGAATTGAAAAGTCAGTTACAAGAATTATTGGATAAAGGGTTTATTAGACCCAGTATATCACCATGGGGTGCACCAGTGTTGTTTGTGAAGAAAAAGGATGGTACCTTGAGGTTGTGTATAGACTATAGACAGTTGAACAAGGTGACCATTAGAAACAATTATCCATTGCCAAGGATCGATGATTTGTTTGATCAGCTGCAGGGGGCAGCAGTGTTTTCAAAGATTGATCTGAGATCTGGGTATCATCAATTGAGAATAAAGAATGAGGATATATCTAAAACTGCTTTCAGGACCAGATATGGTCATTATGAGTTCTTGGTAATGCCATTTGGCTTGACAAATGCTCCAGCTGCTTTTATGGGTCTGATGAATCAAGTATTTCAAGAGTATCTAGATAAATTTGTGATAGTATTCATTGATGACATCTTGATTTATTCTAGAAGTAGTGAAGAGCATGAACAGCATCTGAGGACAGTTTTGCAGATATTAAGAGAAAAGCAATTATATGCAAAGTTTAGTAAAAGTGAATTTTGGCTGGATGAGGTAAAGTTCTTGGGACATGTAGTTTCAGCCAAAGGTATTATGGTAGATCCTCAAAAGATTGAAGCTATAGTAAATTGGGTATCACCTACCAATCAGACTGAGGTGAGGAGTTTCTTGGGGCTAGCAGGATATTATAGAAGATTTATAGAAAATTTCTCGATTTTGGCTTCTCCTATGACTAAGCTGCTTAGAAAGAATATCAAGTTTGATTGGTCTAATGAATGCCAGAAGAGTATGGATGAATTGAAAAAGAGATTAACCTCAGCCCCAATCCTAATACTACCTGATAGTGCCAGTGATTATGTGATCTATAGTGATGCCTCATTGAAGGGTTTGGGGTGTGTTTTAATGCAGAATGGGAAAGTAGTGGCTTATATATCTAGACAGTTGAGATCCCATGAAAAGAATTACCCCACCCATGATTTGGAGTTAGCTGCTGTTATATTTGCATTGAAGGTTTGGAGGCACTACTTGTATGGAAGAAGATGCCAGATATTTACTGATCATAAGAGCTTGAAATATATTCTGACCCAGAAGGAATTGAATTTAAGGCAGAGAAGATGGATTGAATTGATTAAAGACTATGATTGCACTATTGAGTATCACCCAGGGAAAGCTAATGTTGTGGCTGATGCCTTGAGTCGAAAGTCTATGGCCACATTGGCTTCTATCAGAACCGTACAGCTACCCTTGATGATTGAGTTAAGGAGGTTAGATGCAGAGCTAGCTGTAGAAGATCAGGAGCCTTGTTGGCTACTTTCAGAGTGAGACCCCAAATGCTAGAGAAATAAGAGAAGCTCAGTTGCTAGATCTACATTTGCTTAAAGCTAGAGATTTAATTCAGAGTGGGTCTCAGTCAGAGTTTTCTGTTAGAGGTGATGGAGTGTTATTATTCAAGGGCAGAGTTTGTGTGCCAGCTGTGGAATCAGTGAAAGATCAGATTTTAAGGGAAGCACATAGCTCAGCTTATTCAATGCATCCAGGTAGTACTAAGATGTATAGAACTATCAAACAGAATTACTGGTGGAATGGTATGAAAAAGGAGATAGCTGAGTATGTATCTAAGTGTTTGGTGTGTCAGCAGATTAAGGCTGAACATCAGTGTCCAGCTGGAAAGCTTCAGCCTGTTTGTGCCAGAGTGGAAATGGGAGCATATAACTATGGATTTCGTTGTAGGACTCCCAAAGACCAGAAGGGCAATGATGCTATATGGGTGATAGTTGATAGATTGACTAAGTCTGCTCATTTTCTGCCTATTAAGATTGTCTTTACCTTGGATAGATTAGCAGAATTATATGTGCATGAAATTGTGAGTAGGCATGGTGTGCCAGTATCGATAGTATCAGATAGAGATCCAAGGTTCACATCTCAATTTTGGGCAGAATTACAGAAAGCTTTGGGGACTAAATTGAGGTTCAGTACAGCATTTCATCCCCAAACCGATGGTCAGTCAGAAAGAACCATCCAGACACTGGAGGATATGCTGAGAGCTTGTGTCATGGAATTTTCTGGTAGCTGGGATGATCATCTACCTTTAATAGAGTTTGCTTACAATAACAGCTACCATTCTAGCATTGATATGGCACCATATGAGGCCTTGTATGGGAGAAAATGTAGAACTCCAGTGTGTTGGGATGAGGAGGGAGAGAGAAGGCTGTTAGGCCCTGAGTTAGTGCAGCTTACAGCAGATCAAGTTAAAATTATAAGAGCTAAATTAAAGGCAGCCCAGGATAGACAGAAGAGCTATGCAGATAAAAAGCATAGAGAGGTAAAGTTTGAGGTTGGAGATAGAGTCTTTCTGAAGGTATCTCCTTGGCGAGGTATTATGAGATTTGGAAAGAAAGGCAAGTTGAGTCCCAGGTATATTGGACCCTATGAAATTCTGGAAAGAGTTGGGACACTAGCTTATAGATTGGCTTTACCTCCAGAGTTATCTCAGATTCATAATGTATTTCATGTATCAATGCTTAGGAGGTATGTGCCGGATTCCTCTCATGTGATTCAGTCTGAGACTATAGAGTTACAGGGGGATTTATCATTTGCAACAGAACCAGTGAAGATCTTGAGTAGGGAGATTAAGCAGCTCCGCAGTAAAAGAATTCCATTAGTTAAGGTGCAATGGTTAAATCATCAAAAAGAGGAGGCTACATGGGAGCGAGAGGATGAGATGAGATTGAAGTACCCCCATCTATTTGAAAATATATCTAGCTAAATTTCGAGGACGAAATTTCTTAAGAGGGGGAGAATTGTAACATCCTGAAAACCTTGTAATTTATGGCATTTTCATTTGAAATGAAAGTCAGAAAGTTTCAGTGAAATGGGTGTGTTGGCCTTTTGATAAATGTAAAGAGAAGAAATTTTGGAGTAAATAAGTATATTTCTGAATGTTAATGAGTTTGATTTAAGAAATTGAGAGACTTAAGTTTTAATGGGTTTAAATCACAAGAAAAATCAAGTTTAGTTTGAGTTTTATCCTAAAATGATGTTTTTAGTGGTTGGAGTCGACACTATTGGAGTGGAGTCGACTCTGGCACGGTTTTAAACTTTCGGCACGCTTTGGAGTCGACCCCTGCAGAGCTGGAGTCGACCTCACACACCCTACTTTTCTGGAGTCGCTCTTTTCTGGAGCCGACACCTACGACTCCAATCTGTTCGAGCCGACTCCAAGACGGCAGGTTTTTCTGAGTTAAATCTTGAGAAATTCATATTTAATCCGTTTCAAGTCCGATTTGGATGCCGTTTGAACCGTTGGATTTCTAAAATCGAGTTCTTCAAGCTGGTAAAGTCTTTTCTTAGAAATGTTACATAAAAGTATCGATTTAAGTAAAAAATGATAATCTGGGCTATAAATCGATTAAAAAAATGCTATATCAGGGGCAAAATGGGAAAAGGCTCCGATGTCAATTGCTAATTGTGTTAAGGGCAACTTGGGAAAGAAAATCTAAGGGCAAAATATCATGGTTATAAGTGAGCCACGTGTTTTCCAAAAAGCGTGCGTTAAGAGTGTTTGAGGGCAAAAGGGGAATTTGGCATGCCTTAACCCTTAAGTTTCCCATGACTTGGTCCCCAAGTCATTAGAGAAAAAGGGAAACGTGGGTTCAGCCAGAGAAAAGAAAGAAAGAAAGAAAGAGAGAAAGAAGAGAAGAGAGAAAAGAAGAAGAAGAAGAAGAAGGAGGAAGAAAGAGAAAGGGAAAGGGAAGCTTGGGGTTTGTGCTCGACTCCAGGTAAGCTATAGCTTCCCTAGATCTTGTATGACTTTAGATTTTCTTAGATTATTGTATTTTGAGGTAATAGTAGAAGTAATCTTGAGTAGAGAAAGGGTGGAAGAAAATAATGAGATATTAGAGGATAGATCATGTATGCATGCATGGTTCGTGGGAAAACCTCGTGTGGAGGTAATCCTAATAGCTATCATCTGTATGTTGACGTAGGTCAAGAGGGTTATTCCAGGGAGCCGGAATACCAGAGTTGAGTACCAGTCGAGGAGTAACCTACTAAGGTGAGTGGTTTCTCATCTAGCAATGAGAAGTTAATTTGAGCTAGTATAATGAGATTAATACCTAGTTATGGTATGTTATGTTTAGCAGAGTATTATGTATGTTTTAAATATGAGAAATGAGAACCTAGTATATATATTCTGATAAATGAGTTTTGAGCATGAGTTTTAAGCATAAAGAAATAAGCATGAGTTTCGAGCATGAGTTTTGAGCATAAACACATAAGCATGAGTTTCGATGAGGGGATTTTTAATGTATACATGGCATATTTGCATGATAAAGCTTTACAAATGATGTATGTATCATACTGAGCATCAGGCAGCTAGGGGGCTGATCACCCTTTAGACTGTACTGTAGCATGAGCATTGCACACTACTATCGAGCCGGCACCTCCTTGCGAACAGATCGTACGATGAACCCCAGAATCAGGGGTGAGTGCACGCTTAACCAGGCCAGTGGGGCTGGTTGTGAGCAGCCCGTGGGGGCATGAATCATAGCTCAGTGGAGCTGATTACTATATATAGCCCGTGGGGGCAGAGAGAAAACCCGAGGTTCCAGGGTTAAGGAACAAAGCACTTTGCCAGGTGAACCGCACGGGTAAGGGGTGCTATTTGTGCGGGGATCCTGTTGCTAGTCACGCACCCGATGAGAGTACACCTACAGAAGGGCGACTGTAGGGTGGTACCTCAGAGGCATTACACACACAGCCCAGCATCATGAGATCTAAAAGCATATGTTGTGATATAAAAAGGGCCAATGGGCCAAATAGTTATCCCGAGAGGGAGAGCTTACTTGAGATGCCAGTGGGCAAGCAGATCCTGATGGGAGTCTGGGTTGTAGATAAAGAATGCATATCTTCATATTGTAATGCATGGATTTTTATCTTAATGAGTTATCTTTCAGTGAAAAGTTATTATAGAGTATTTCAGTACTGATATGTTATTTGAAGAATAAGCTACATTTTATTTTATCTGATATCATGTTAAAAATGTACTTTGAGTTGTACAAGCTAAATAGTATCAGCATACGATTGAAAATAAGAGGTTATGGTTCTCTATTTCTCCATAGTTAGATGGTTATCCAGTCACTGGGACTTAGGTCTCATCCCTCTATGATTTAAATGTTCTTTCAGATCAGTGAGTATTTCTGCCAGGATCACAAGATAAACAGGACAGAACCCTTAGCTGGTGAAGCTTGCTTGGATGCAAGGGTGTATAGATGCTAGCCTTGTATATTGAGAGAGTGTGGTTTGATATTTGTATTTGTATATGTGTATGTGTACAGTGAGATGTAATGATGTTTTAGACCTTTTTGGATATGAATACGAGACTTATGTTTTGGAGAAAATTATGAGCATGATGTGTGCACTTATGATTTTGATGTCGATTGTGAATGTGATCTTGTAAACTGCCTGAGGAATGTCATGAAAAATATTATCTGAGCAGGTTGATGCTTAGTGTTGATTGAGTGATTTGTGTATATAATTGAGATGAAAATGAAAAGTTTTTAACAGGATGTGTTTTCGTGTGTCTGCCACTTATGATAATTAGTTGGGGTTCTCTAGCTCTTTATGGAGCGCTACATAAAGACTAGTAAAACTCTATCCGATTACCATAAGTGTGCAGGTGTGCTATCGGTGGCCCCAGAGAGGAGGGGGAGCTGACATTAGGTGGGCAAAGACACTTAGCGGGGACCCCCAGGGCTTCCATCTGATCTAGATGGCCTCCAAGACTGACGCCAGAGTCAGCCTCCAGCCCCAACTCCAGAGTCGACCTTCAAGACCGACTCCAAAGTCGGCCTCCAAGACCGACTCCATAGTCGGCCTTCGGCCCCAACGCTAGAGTTGGCCTCCAAGATCGATTCCAGAGTTGGCCTCCGATCCCAACGCCAGAGTCGGCCTCCAAGATCGACTCCAAAGTCGGCCTTCGATCCCAACGCCAGAGTCGACCTCGAAAATCGACTCCATAGTCGGCCTTCATCCCCGACTCCAAAGTCGGCCTCCAAGATTGACGCCAGCGTTGGCCTCCAAGACCGATGCCCGAGTCGGCCTCCAAGACCAACTCCAAGTCGGCCTCTAGCGCCGACTCTGACGTCGGCCCCCAAGACTGATACCAAAGTTGGCCTCTAGCATCGGCTTCAGGATTGGCCTATAGTGGCCCCCACATGACCCGCATGGCATCTGCGGCTACCATGCGGCCCATCTATCCCCTGCAACCGCCCCCACGACCATTGCCAATTACAGCGCATGCCCGATAAGATCAGACCTGCTTACCGCTTGCAGTGCTGCACCAGATGAAGAATGGTAGGCTATATCTGATAGGCTCCGATATAGTTGCAACCTATCCCTATCGGCCTCACCGCCTACCCACTGCCGGGTGGTGACACCTTGAAATAAATAACCTTCCAAAAGAGGGGGTGAGGAACTTCTGAACAGGTATAAGAACCTTCGCTTATTAGGAAATCTGAACTCCAAGTTTTTTGGCTAAGTCTTTTAGTCCATTACTCATAACTATTTCCCAAGTTACTCACTTGAGCGTCGGAGGGTCCCACCGGAGCAACTGGTCCTTGGAAACTTTCTTGTAGGATTCATGCTCGGAAAGGAAGCGTTTGAAGATTCTCAAACCCATCCTTACCATCCTTTGGATCCTCACCCTTGCTCGACATCCGAGAAAAGTGATTTGGCAACAACAAGCACCATTCCAGCGAGCTGCGGCCCACTCCATCGACCCTGTACCATGAGAAGCTCCTCGCCATCGATTCTGTTGGCCTTCTCCCAAGACCACCAGCCAAGCTCCCTCCAGGCCTGACAGCCATGCCACTTGTTTCTCCCGTCAACTAACTGCCTTGAGCCCAACTGCTACCCAGGTCATTCGCTCAAAGAGCAGCCTTGTCAAACGGCCCCCTCTATCAGCCCCGCACATCCGCGAGGTCCCGATCACCAGAGAAGGACCAAGCCACATCCATAGCCTTAGAATACACTAGCCAGCCTAACCCCTGATTCGCTGCATGCTTGTTCTTTTGCAGCCGAAGTCTGCCGCTCATCACCACCTCCACCAATGCCCACTAGTTCCATCCACAGCTACCACCCGCCACCCAGATCGACCACCGGCCATCGGGGCGCCTTCTTTGACAACCATAGTCACTGCCAAGCTAGGCCGACCCTCTCCTTACCCAACGCGGCCGGCCATGCCTCCTTGACCATCTCCGACCGTAGCCCTCTGTCTCTCAGCCTGAACACCAAGCGGCTAACTGTAAGACTCCACCGATTGCCACCTCCTCGCCAATGTCCAATAGCAGAATATTGACTTTTTCTTATTGGAAGTATGATTCAACCTTCAAATTTTTTTGTGTGGAAGCTTCAGGTTGATGTTTTTCATCCAGTTTGATTGTTCAGCAAGGTCCAGGTTCTTGGATGATTTTAGAGCTCCTTTATTTGGTTGGAATGGATTGTGTTGTAATGTATTTAGGTTTAATTCACTAGGTAGTTATTTGTATTAGGCTTTTTGAATCAGTTCTTAAAACTATTTTTCAATTTTATTCTGAATTTCTGTAACTACCTAGGTGGATGTTCAGATGGTAGTATGTAGAAAAATGTGTATGAAGTGGTTTTATATGTGTGCATTATTGCAAGCTTTAAAAAAATTCTCATTGAATGAAA
This sequence comes from Calamus simplicifolius, assembly GCA_900491605.1. Taxonomy (NCBI): domain Eukaryota; kingdom Viridiplantae; phylum Streptophyta; class Magnoliopsida; order Arecales; family Arecaceae; genus Calamus; species Calamus simplicifolius. The sequence goes on from UESW01003894.1 coordinate 1,128,699, forward strand.
AATTTATTCATTCATTTCTCTCTCTAAAACTCCACCATGCCAGTACTATTTATTGAAGTTTCAGAATTTTTGAAACATTGTCTGAAACTTAATCTGGGATTTGTTCCTTATGTGTTTTCCTCCCAGAATCTTGTGTACAAGTTTGTTTAAACATATTATCCAACATCAGTGAATTAATCAATGCTCATCAGAGTGTTAGAGTTTTTTAAACAGTGCCTAAGAAATGTGTTCAGAAAATAGTTTTTTGTATTCTCTTCTTTCAGTTAAGTGTATTTATTTTTGTTTTGATCCTACACAGTGGTATCAAAGCCACATTTCAGAAGCAAGGAGAAGGGAGTCAAGAGTGTTATTATCATCATCAACTGGTGATTTGTTTGAAGATGGCAGTGAACACGGGTTCTGTAGCATTTCATCTCAAATGCTTCCAATTCTCAAATATGAGAACATGAACAGTGGTTGAATACTCGGGTAGAAGTAATCACTGAACAGGTATTTTAGATGAAAATGGATAAGAAAGAAAGCAGCAAAGGAGTGTCAAATGAAAGATCTTTCAGACCTGGAAGAGATTTTGGTAGAAGTGGTAATCCAAGAGGAAGATTCAGAGAAAGAGGCCGTGGTAAAAATTCTAGAAGAGGATTCAGTAGGCAGCAAGTTCAGAATTTTCAATAAAATTTTGGTAACAAATTTCAAACTCCCTTTAAGTGTCATAATCAAGATAATTATCTTGAAAAAAAAAAACTAAAAAGGATGAAGAAACAAGCAATGAAGCATTGTTCCTAACTTGCCTTTCATCCATTGATCACTATGAAGAAATTTGGTTTCTTGACAATGGTTGTAGCAACCATATGACTAAAAACAAGTCGTTATTTGTGAATCTAGATGTGTCCATAAATCTGAAGTGAAAATGGGGGATGACAGGCATGTGAAAGAGTCTGAAAAAGGGACTGTTACAGTAAAACTGAAATCTGAAAATAAATTAATACATGATGTTATGTTTGTTCCCGGTTTAGTTCAAAATTTAATCAGTTTGGGGCAGTTAGTAAACAGGTGTTGGCCCAGATGGCAACCCAAGAGGGGGGGGTGAATTGGGTTCTTAAAAATTTAAGATTTTTTTTAACTTTAGTTGATTAGTTAGCAAGATGTGCAAGTGAGAGGCTAACTAAAATCAATACACAAGCAAATAAAGAGAGATAGAGAAAGAGAAAATATGGCACGGCAAACACAAGATAATTTTATAGTGGTTCGGTGCAATCAACACCTACGTCCACTCCCAAGATTCACTTGGGTCCACACTATAATCTCTCTAGATTACAGCCGAGTTGTTTTCCAAGCTCACAACTCAAACTTGTTGTTTTCCCGGGTGCACAACGAACCCAGCTGGTTTTAACTCGGGCTTACCAGCACAAAACCCTACACGTTGTTTTTCACGGGCTCACAACTAACCCAACACAAGCACTCCGGCTTGTAACGAGGTATACCAACCTCCACTAATTCAATCCACTGATTGAATCAGCAAACAAAGAATAAAAGTGTTTGAATAATGAAATGCTCCCCTTGAGCAAATATACAAATGAAGTACAAAAATAAAGTTAGAAAAGCCTGATTGTATTGCAGATGGTAGTGGCTTTGGCTTTCTTCCTTCTTCTCTTTAACTCCTCTTGAAACGTTGAATCACGCCTCAGCAAGATTCTTGACCGTTGAAGTCTTTTGGAGTTGAGATGAAGCTTTTTCCTCTTTTGAAAATCCTCGATTTGACCTTTGAAATGCTTGTGGATTTTCTTTTGACTCTTGTGGATTGATGAGAAGGAGCAGACGAAACTTCCACTTGGATTTCACTCCTTTTGAATCTCTCCTTTGAGCTAGAAGATTTTTTCAATATGCTCTGTTTTTCCCTCTTTTGAAAGATATTCTTTCTCTCTTTGATTTTTTTTTTTCTTTGATTTGAAAAGAGCTCCTCTATTTATAGATTCTGCAAAAATATATCCGTTAGAAACAAGAAAAATAGCCGTTATTTGAAAATCTTACCGTTGGGCTGATGTGTCATCGTGAAAAATCGCGCCCAGATTCGTGGAGTCGGCTCGAGCTTTATGGGAGTCGGCTCGCACAGTCCATTCCAGAAACGCCTAATTTCAGGGGTCGACTCGCGATATGCGGGGAGTCGACTCGAGAAATGCTCAAAAATGAGCCTTTCTGCCGTCTGAGTCGAGTCGGCTCGCACAGTCTTGAGTCGGCTCGCGAAGTTCAGGGGTCGACTCTTGAAAACTCAAGTGTCGACTCAGACAACATTCTATTTGGGGAGTCGACTCGGAAACCCTTGAGTCGGCTCGGAGCGATACAAAATCAGAAAAATGTTCTGATGATTTTAAAATCGTCCCAAATAAATTTAAATATAAATGTGACTTTAATAGAATTGATTTGATCATCAAGACTTTTCCATTAAGTTATTGATTATCAAAAGAGTAGTATAAGAATTCTTTTTGAAATCTAAGTATAATCTCAAGTATAAAACTTCTTTGTTTTAATTGATTCAAGAACTCATTGAATATAAACATTGATAGTCATTGCTTTCATTTGAATAAGCTCAAGGTATTTGATACATAAACTCATTGTTTCCTTTAAAATACTCATGGCTTTTGGAAATCATCAAAATCAATAAAGTTGGGGCAATTATGTTTCAATAATTTCTCAACAATCTCCCCCTTTTTGATGATGACAAAAACATTGAGTGTATGCATTGTAAAATTGAAAAATTTCTGATACCCAAAATTAACTTTTGTGTTCATGGAAAGGCTCCCCCTCAATGAGGTAGCTCCCCCTATGAACCTCAATTCTATAATTCAAAAAAAAATTTAAATTCAAAAACTTAAGCAAATAACCTTTTTCTTATTTAATTCTCTCCCCCTTATTTAATTACAATTCATATAGTTTAAACAATCTTAAATATGATGATGCATATACGATTAAATCATATAAATCTCTCCCCCTTTTTTGTAATCAACAAAAAGGTTGAGATGCATCAGAGTATTAATTTGATTAAATTCATTCATTCAAATATCAAATTAATCATAAGCATTCAAAGATATTCAAGTGTACTCATAATTGAAACGAACATAACTTTTCTCATTACTTCAAAAGTACATCAAATTACATCAAAATGTAACGCAATCTTAAATTCATCAAAGTTCAAATACAGTCATATTAAAGCAAAACTTCTAGATACAATCTAGTAAGGAAGTCTAGAAATACAAACTATGATAAGATCATTTGACACGCTTGAAAACTATACTCTTTAAGTGTCCAATTACTTCCATGATATCATCCTTTTGTGATTTATTAAAGTCATTCATAATTACTTGTATTTGATCAACTGCAGCATCAATATCTCTTCTTAACTGATTGGTTCTATCAAGATATACATTGGATCCATCAGCTATTCCTTAAGTCTTTCAAATATATTCTTAAGCTCACATTGAGTGAATCCACATGAGTACCAACAGAAAATGAAATAAGTCAAGTCTTGATATGATGTCTTCCTTTAATTCTCTAAATCTTCTCTCAGTTGACCAATTTCATTTTTCCTTTGATTATCAAATTCTGCAAACAAGTTCTAAGTTGACATAATTGCTCATCTGAAAAACAGAAGAAGATGAAGCCTGAGGTGGAGAAGAATAATGCATGCTAGGTCCGGCCTCAGACGGTCCAGCAACAGAAGGTCCAACCTCGACCTCAGCTCCAATGTCTTCAACTCTGTCTTCCTCAACTCTAACATCTTCTTGACTTTTCTTTCCCAATTACCATTAACTTTCTTGAAACCCATGCGGTGAATAGTGGCCAATGAATAGTAGTCAGTATGTCTAAATTTTTCTGGCTCACTATCACTAATTTCAACTCCTTGGCTTCTGAATAACTGAGTCAAGATCATACCATAGGGAAGACAGGATTTCCTTTACTTCCACAATCAGCTATATACCATAGAATCATAATGGGTAAGTTGATTGGCTTGCCTGAAACTACAGCATCCATGACAAAATATCTCTCTCAGACACATAGTCAAAACGGCCTGTCTTAGGGAAAAGAATCCTGCTGCAGATATTGTGTAGCAATCTTAAGTCCAGTGGCAACTGATTAGCAAAGACTTCTTCAAATCCCTCAAAATTTCTATTCAATAGTCTTTTAAGGGCTGGTGACCTATCCTCTGGGTCAAAAGTGGAAGGTCCAGATAGGGTAATTCCAATAATCTAGAAAGAATGATTGCAGTGAATTCAAACCAACTCCTCTCACATTGCTGATAAACCATTGTCTCCTCTAGTCAAATTTTGTAAAACTCTTTAACTAAAGCTGGGTAAGTGGGACAGTCCAAGGAGCATATCTTTCTCAAATCCCATTTCAATTAACTGTCCCAACAAGCAATCCCTCATTCTCAAATAAATCAAAATCAAACTTTCTTCCAGTGGTAATGACTCTACTCGCAAGGTGATCTACCTGAGGAGTAGTGGCAGTAGGAGCAGGCGAATCTCCGAAGAGGAAGCAGACGAAGATTCCGGAGTCGGCTCGCGACGGGTCGACGCACGGTCTTCTTCCTTTTCATCCCGGCACGCTACTACTAGCACCACGGGTTTTGGGGGCCATTGATCTGGAATGATTGTTTAAGGATTTTGGAAGATTTTGGAAAGTTTGAAGGGTTTTGGAGGGTTTGAGAGTGATTTGGAATGATTAGAATCGATCGATGGGTCGGCTCGTGCCCTAATAAATGATTTGGGACCACGTCGAGTCGACTCGCGCAAAGCGTAGAGTCGGCTCGGTAAGTCACAGAGCACAGACACGATCTCGAGTCGACTCGCTCAGAGAGGGGTCGACTCCTGAGTTTCAGCAGAAACTCGAGTCGACTCCGATACTCTCGAGTCGGCTCCGAGACCATTTCAGAAAAAAAATTCAAAATGAAAGTGTCTGAAATGTCCGGATTTGATCTTTGAGTATGATTAAAAATCATGGATTTTGATGAATCAAATTGATATGAGTTCTAGATAATTCCTTAAGATTTTGAGAAATTGAAAGAACTCTAGATATATTTCCTTAAGGTTTCAAAATTTATTCAAAAGGATTACAAATTCCTAACTCTCCTCTAAGATAACAAAATCTTTCTTCACTTAAAGGTTTTGTAAAGATGTCAGCTAATTGTTCTTCAGTGTTTACATAATCTAAACAAATTTCATCATTAGCTACATGTTCCCTTATAAAATGATATCTAATTTCTATGTGTTTTGTCTTGAGTGTTGAATTGGATTTTTAGTTAATTGATTGCGCTAGTGTTATCACATCTTATGGGTGTTTTATTAAGTGTGATACCATAGTCTTCAAGTTGTCGCTTAATCCATAGGATTTGCGCACAGCAACTTCCAGCTGCTACATATTCAGCTTCAGTAGTTGATAATGCAACTGAATTTTGCTTTTTGCTAAACCATGTGATTAAGTTACTTCCTAAGAAATGGCATGCACCACTTGTGCTTTTTCTATCTAATTTACATCCAGCATAATCAGAATCTGAATATGCAATTAGGTTTAATGTGGAGTCTCTAGAATACCATAAACCTACATTTTTTGTTCCATTTAGATATCTTAAGTATTCTTTTAACAGCTATTAAATGTGATTCTTTAGGTTCAGATTGAAATCTAGCACATAAACATACTGAAAACATAATATCTGGTCTACTTGCTGTTAAATAAAGAAGGGATCCGATAATACCTCGATAATACTTTTGATCAACCTTTTTACCTTCTTCATCTTTGTCTAGCTTGCATGAAGGACTCATTGGAGTTCCGAGGGGTTTCATTGTTTCCATACCAAACTTTTTGAGTAGTTCTCTTGTGTATTTGGTTTGGTTGATAAAGATTCCCTCCTTGCATTGTTTGATCTGGAGTCCAAGGAAGAAGTTGAGTTCTCCCATCATGCTCATCTCGAATTCTCCCTGCATTAACTTTGCAAATTCTTGACAAAGAGAATCGTTAGTAGCACCAAAAATAATGTCATCTACGTATATTTGTACTACAAGTAAATCTTTACTTTTTCTTTTCAAAAACAAAGTTTTATCAACATTTCCTCTTGTAAAATCATTTTCTATTAAGAATTTACTTAACCTATCATACCAAGCTCTAGGTGCTTGTTTCAAACCATATAAAGCTTTGTGCAATTTAAAAACGTGATTTGAAAACTCGTGATCTTCAAAACCTGGTGGTTGTTCTACATAAACTTCTTTTAATAAATCCATTTAAAAATGCGCTTTTTACATCCATTTGAAATAAGTTAAAATTCATATGACATGCAAATGCAAGTAATAGCCTAATGGCTTCTAATCTAGCTACAGGTGCAAAGGTTTCATCAAAATCAATACCTTCCTCTTGATTATATCCTTTAGCAACCAATCTAGCTTTGTTTCTAATTACTATGCCATTTTCATCTAGTTTATTTCTAAAAACCCATTTTGATCCTATTACTGAATGATTTTTAGGTCTTTCAACTAAGGTCCAAACATTATTTCTTGTAAATTGATTTAGTTCTTCTTGCATTGCTAACATCCAATTATTATCTTTTTCAGCTTCTTCTATAGTTTTAGGTTCAATTTGTGATACAAATGCAAGATGATTACTAATATTTCTCATATATGATCTAGTTCTTATTCCTTGAGATGGATCGCCTATAATCAATTCCTTAGGATGACTATGTGCATATCTCCAGTCTCTTGGAAGATCTATATCATTATGATCAATATTGACATCATCGTCCTTATGTGAATCATCATCTTTAGCCTCTTGTTCATGATCAGAAGATACTTCAATATTAAGTTTTTCAAGATCTTTTTCAATTATGTTTGTATCTTCCTCATCATCAATCTTTTCAGATCCAGTTGCTAAAGATTCATCAAAAACTACATGAATGGATTCTTCAACTACTAAGGTTTTCTTGTTAAAGATTCTATATGCCTTACTAGTTGTTGAATAACCTAGAAAAATTCCTTCATCAGATTTAGCATCAAATTTTCCTAAGTTGTTTTTACCATTATTATGAATGAAACATTTACATCCAAATGCATGAAAGTATTTTATATTTGGTTTTCTTTCATTCCATAATTCATAAGGTGTTTTCTTTAATATTGGTCTTATTAAAGCTCTGTTTAAGATGTAACATGCTGTGTTAATTGCTTCCGCCCAAAAATACTTTGGTAAGTTGCTTTCGCATAGCATGGTACGGGCCATGTCTTCTAGAGTCCTATTTTTCTTTCAACTACACCATTTTGCTGTGGAGTCCTAGGGGCTGAAAAATTATGATTAATTCCATTTTCAGAACAAAAACTTTCAAATAAGTGATTTTCAAATTCTGTTCCATGATCACTTCTTAGAGATACTATAGTAGTGTTTTTCTCATTTGTGACTTTCTTGAAGAATTTCAGGAATATCGAGAAAGTCTCATCTTTGTGAGCTAAAAACATTACCCAAGTATATCTAGAATAATCATCTACAATCACTAGACCATATTTCTTTCCTCCTAGACTTGTGGTTCTAGTTGGTCCGAAAAGATCCATGTGAAGTAGCTCTAAAGCCCTAGAAGTTGAAACAACATTTTTAGATTTGAAAGAACTTCTAGTTTGTTTTCCAAATTGACATGCATCACATATTTTTTTTTCAAAATCTAGTTTAGGTAATCCTTTAACTAAATCCATTTTAATTAATTTTGAAATAAGGTGTGTGCTTGCATGACCTAATCTACGATGCCACAACCAACTAATTTCATTTATGTTAGCATTGTCAGCAATTAAGCAATGATCACTCAAAGATAATTTTTCTAGATCAACCAAGTAAACATTGCCATGTCTATAACCAGTAAATACAATGCTATCATCAATAGAATTAGTTACAGTGCATACAGAAGATTTAAATGAAACATTAAAGTTTTTATCACATAATTGACTTATACTTATTAGATTATGCTTCAAACCATCAACATAAAGTACATTATCAATAAATAGATGGAGTTATACGAACTTTACCAAGGCCCATGATTTGACCTTTACCGTTATCGCCAAACGTCACAACTCCACCTTCTTTTCTTCTAGGGTGATGAATTCATCTTTGTCACCCGTCATATGTCTTGAGCAGCCACTATCAAGGTACCACTTTTTCTTTGATCTTTTGGCTACAAGACATTCCTGCAACATAATTTAAACTTTATGTTTAGGTACCCAAGCTTTCTTGGGTCCTTCATGGTTAGCAGCAACAAAAATTGTTCCTTTCGGAACCCATATTTCTTAGCTTTAACATTTAACTTGTTGTTATTATTTAACGTTTTGCATTCAAATGATTTATGACCTTTTTCATTACATTTGAAACAAGTTATATTACTTTGGTTGGCTTTTATAAAAATATTCTTTAGAGATTTTTGTTTTCTTAATGTGTTATATCCTAAACCTGCTTTGTCAAAAACAGCTTTTTGACTATCTAAGATCATGTTAAGTTTAGTTGAACTTAAAGTGAATTTCTCAACAATGTCTTTATATTTTTTAACATCTTTCTTAAGAGAGTCATTTTCTTTAACTTGCTGTTCTTTATCTAAAGCTAAAGTTTCTAATTGATCTTTTAAATCTTTTGTTGAGTTTTTAGTTTCAGATTTAACAAATCTATTTCTTGATTAAGATTATCTCTTTCTTTGCTAAGTTCTTCTTTTTCATTAGTTAAGTTCTTAACTTCTAAAGCTAATTCATTTTTACTTTTAGCTAAGCTAATTGTCATTTTTCAAAAACTTATACTTCTTTTTCAAGGATTTAAAATCAATCATAAGTTCATTGAAAGCCTCAAACATTTCATCAAATGTAAAGTCATCATTTGAGTTTTCAGAACTTACCTCATTGTCGTTGTCGTCGTCGTTGGCCATGAAGCAGATATTAGCAACTTCTTTTTGTTCTTCTTCTTCGGAAGAAGACTCTTCACTATCAGTCCAAGTTGCCATGTATGCTTTCTTCTTTTTCTTATAGGCCTTTTTCAGCAAAGGACAATCATATCTAAAGTGCCCTGGCTTTTTGCACTCATAACATACTAAGGGCTCTTTTTCTTTTTCTTTCTCCTTGTCCTTTCTCTTATCCTTTTCTCCATCAATTCTTTCCAAATTTCTTTTATGGAAGGGCCTTTTTCTCATAAACTTTCTGAATTTTTGGCCAAGAGAGCAGTTTCCTCATCATCTTCATCATTACTTTCACTGCTGCTCTCTTCCATTTCTGCAGTCTTGAGGGCAATGTTTTCCTTCTTTTTTATCCTCCTCAACATGCTGCTTCATTGTTAACTCGTGGGTCATTAAGGATCCTAGAAGCTCCTCTAAAGGTAATGCATTGAGGTCCTTTGCTTCTTGGATAGCAGTGACTTTTGCTTCCCACGATCTTGGTAGTGACCTAAGAATTTTGCGCACAAGATCAGCATTAGAATAAATTCTACCAAGACTTTTTAAACCATTCACAATATCAGTGAATCTAGTGAACATGCATGTGATGGTTTCAGTTTGTTCCATTGTAAACAATTCATATTTGTGAACCAAAATATTTATTTTTGATTCCTTACTTGGTTTGTTCCTTCATGTGTTATTTCCAACCTATCCCAAATTTCTTTTGCGGAATTACAGTTGAGATTCGGTTGAATTCATTTGAGTCTAAGGAACAATATAAAATATTAATGGCTTTAGCATTTAATTGAGCCATTCTCCTATCATTATCATTCCAATCCCTTTCGGGCTTAGGAACAATAGTGCCATCAATAAGGTGTGTGGGTGTACTAGGTCCATTAGTTATTACTCCCCAAATTCATAATCAGAAGCTTGAATGAATATTCTCATTCTAGCTTTCCAATATGAATAGTTGGTTCCATTAAATAAAGGAGGTCGATTCGTAGAATGACCTTCAGCAAAACATGAACCACTTTGTGTTGCCATAGGATCTTTAGCCCTTGATCGTGAGATCAAATTCTAAATGAGCACTAGCTCTGATACCAATTGTTGGCCCAGATGGCAACCCAAGAGGGGGGGGTGAATTGGGTTCTTAAAAATTTAAGACTTTTTTTAACTTTAGTTGATTAGTTAGCAAGATGTGCAAGTGAGAGGTTAACTAAAATCAATACACAAGCAAATAGAGAGAGATAGAGAAGAGAAAATATGGCACGGCAAACACAAGATAATTTTATAGTGGTTCGGTGCAATCAACACCTACGTCCACTCCCAAGATTCACTTGGGTCCACACTATAATCTCTCTAGATTACAGCCGAGTTGTTTTTCAAGCTCACAACTCAAACTTGTTGTTTTTCCGGGTGAACAACGAACCCAGCTGGTTTTAACTCGGGCTTACCAGCACAAAACCCTACACGTTGTTTTTCACGGGCTCACAACTAACCCAACACAAGCACTCCGGCTTGTAACGAGGTATACCAACCTCCACTAATTCAATCCACTGATTGAATCAGCAAACAATAGAATAAAAGTGTTTGAACAATGAAATGCTCCCTTGAGCAAATATACAAATGAAGTACAAAAATAAAGAGTTAGAAAAGCCTGATTGTATTGCAGATGGTAGTGGCTTTGGCTTTCTTCCTTCTTCTCTTTAACTCCTCTTGAAACGTTGAATCACGCCTCAGCAAGATTCTTGACCGTTGAAGTCTTTTGGAGTTGAGATGAAGCTTTTTCTCTTTTGAAAATCCTCCGATTTGACCTTTGAAATGCTTGTGGATTTTCTTTTGACTCTTGTGGATTGATGAGAAGGAGCAGACGAAACTTCCACTTGGATTTCACTCCTTTTGAATCTCTCCTTTGAGCTAGAAGATTTTTCAATATGCTCTATTTTTCCCTCTTTTTGAAAGATATTCTTTCTCTCTTTTTGATTTTTTTCAGGATTGTTTTGATTTGAAAAAGCTCCTCTATTTATAGATTCTGCAAAAATATATCCGTTAGAAACAAGAAAAATAGTCGTTATTTAAAAATCTTACCGTTGGGCTGATGTGTCATCGTGAAAAATCGCGTCCAGATATCATGGAGTCGGCTCGAGCTTTATGGGAGTCGGCTCGCACAGTCCATTCCAGAAACGCCTAATTTCAGGGGTCGACTCGCGATATGCGGGGAGTCGACTCGAGAAATGCTCAAAAATGAGCCTTTCTGCCGTCTGAGTCGAGTCGGCTCGCACAGTCTTGAGTCGGCTCGCAAAAGTTCAGGGGTCGACTCTTGAAAACTCAAGTGTCGACTCAGGACAACATTGAAAAACAGCTATTTGGGGAGTCGACTCGGAAACCCTTGAGTCGACTCGAGAGCGATACAAAATTCAGAAAAAATGTTCTGATAGATTTTAAAACTCGTCCCAAATAAATTTAAATATAAATGTGACTTTAATAGAATTGATTTGATCATCAAGACTTTTTCCATTAAGTTATTGATTATCAAAAGAGTAGTATAAGAATTTTTTTGAAATCTCAAGTATAATCTCAAGTACTTCTTTTTGTTTTAATTGATTCAAGAACTCATTGAATATAAACATTGATAGTACATTGCTTTCATTTAGAATAAGCTCAAGGTATTTGATACATAAACTCATTGTTTCCTTTAAAATACTCATGGCTTTTGGAAATCATCAAAATCAATAAAGTTGGGGGCAATTATGTTTCAATAATTTCTCAACACAAGGGATTTTATGCTGTGTTTGATCATGACAAATGCATGATTTATAAGAAAAAAAATCAGGAACTAGTTGCTACCAACAACCGAACAAAGAACAATATGTATCCCTTGTTCTTTTCAGATCTAGGAACTAAAGTTTTGAATGTTGAATCCATTAATGACACTACCTTGTGGCATAAGAGGTTTGGTCATTTAAACATCAAGAGTTTGCAATATTTGGAAAAGAATAAATTGGTTTATGGTTTACCTGATAATCTGAATTCTGATTAGGAGCTGTGTGAAGATTGTGTTTTTGGGAAGCAACATAGAGTCCCATTTGGAAAAAACAAAGCGTGGGCAGCTGAAACTCCATTGCAATTGGTTCATTCAGATATATGTGGACCAATGAGTGTTCCATCACTTCACAAAAGTTTATATTTCTAATCTTTGTGGATGATGCAACCCGGATGACCTGAGTGTGTTTTTTGAAAGAAAATCTGAAACCTTTGAAGTGTTTGTCCAATTCAAGGCTTTGTTGAGAAGCAATCGGGCTTCTCATTGAAGGTGTTAAGGACTAATAGAGGTGGGGAGTTTACCTCTAATCAGTTTAGTTTGTTTTGTAAAAACCATGAAATTTATAAGCAGTTGACAGAGGCCTACACTCCACAGTAAAATGGAGTTGCAAAAAGGAAAAACCATGTAATTGTTGAAAGGGCCAGATGTTTGTTGAAGGCAAGAGGCCTTCTTAAGTTTTTTGGGCAGAAGCAGTAGCAACTGCCATTTATTTGTTGAACATTTCTTTCACCAAGTCAGTTGATGGTAAAACACCATATGAGGCTTGGTTTGGTTTCGAACCAAATGTTTCACATCTAAATAGTTTTGGATGTGTAGCCTATGCTCATGTACTAGTAGAAAAGAGGAAAAAGCTTGATGACAAGAGCAAGAAATATGTTTTCATTAGATATTCAAATGAAACAAAAGGGTATAGGCTGTATGATCCTGTGACAAGGAAATTAGAAGTCAGCAGGGATGTTATCTTTGATGAAAAAAGTGCCTGGGATTGATCTAAAAAAATAGTGATCAAACCATTGAAATTGCAAGAAGGAGTGCAAGAAGGAGTGGTGAATGCTCCTCCAATCAATGGTGCTAGAAGTTCAAAAAGGAAGAATGTATCAAAATCAAGTATTAATGGTGTGCAAACTGAAGTCTCATCCAGAAAATTCAGAAGTCTAACTGATATCTATGAAAGCTGTCAATTAGTATGTTTTATAGTTGAACCAGTGAGTTTTGAGGAAGCTTCAAAGCAGGAAGAGTGAAAGAGAGCAATGAAAGATGAGTTGCATATAATTGAAAAGAACCAGACATGGGAGCTGGTTGATCTGCTGACTAGAAAGAAAGAACTTGGGCTGAAATGGGTGTTTAAAACCAAGTATAATGCTGATGGTTCCTTGCAAAAACACAAGGCAAGGTTAGTGGTTAAAGGATATGCTCAAATTCCATGTGTAGATTACTTTGAAACTTTCTCACCTATGATAAGAATTGAAACCATTAAAATAGTCCTAGCTATAGCTACACAAAATCAGTGGGAAGTCTTTCAGCTTGATGTTAAGTTGGCATTTTTGAATGGTGAATTAGAAGAGGAGGTTTATGTTGAGCAGTCAAAAGGCTTTGAGGTTTGTGGTTAGGAAGAGAAGGTTTATAGACTGAGGAAAGCCTTGTATGGTTTGAAATAGGCTCCAAGAGCCTGGTACGGCAGAATTAACAAGTATTTTATGGAAAGTGGTTTTGAAGGCAGTAAGAGTGAACCTACACTCTACAAAAAATGTCAAGGTAAGGCTGAAATCATCATAGTTTGTGTGTATGTGGATGATTTGATTTTCACTGAGAATTCAGAGTCTTTGATGAAGGTTTTTAAATGAGAGATGATGGCTGAATTTGAAATGATAGACCTAGGAAGGATGAAATATTTTCTTGGTATGGATGTTATGCAAAGTTCATCTGAAATTTTTTCTATCTCAAGAGAAGTATGCCAAGGATTTGCTGAAGAAGTTTCAGATGCAAACTTGCAATTTAGTTGTGACTCTAATGAATTCAAGTGAAAAATTGCAAAAGGATAATGGTTCAGGAAGGCTGATGAAAAAAGGTTTAGAAGTTTGATTAGAGGATTAATTTATCTCACCTATAAGATCGAACATCATGTTTGCAGTGAGTTATGCTTCCAGATTCATGCACAATCCCTCTAATCATCATTTTGGAGTTGCAAAGAGGATCTTAAAGTATGTGGCAGGAACAGAAAATCTGGGAATTTTGTATGCCAAGGTGAATTATTTCAGTTTGATGGATTTTTGTGATAGTAGTTAGGCCGATTGTGTTGATGATAGAAAAGGCACAATCGGTTATTGATTCCCCTTGGATCAGGATTGATTTCATGGTGCTCAAAGAAGCAATCAACGATTGCTTTATCAAGTACAGAAGCTGAATACATAACTTCTACAACAGCTAGTTGTCAAGGTATTTGGCTGAGAAAAATAATGAAAGATCTGGAAGAAAGGCTAGAGAATGCTATGATTCTATTTTGTGACAATAACTCAGCTATATCCTTAGCCAATAATCCCATATTTCATGGGCGTTCAAAGCCTATAGAGATCGAGTATCATTTTATTCGGGAGCCGATTGAACGAAAAGAATCAGAATGGTTTACTGCAAAACAGATGAGCAGGTGGCAGATATTTTCACAAAGGCTTTGCCAGAAAAATTATTCAGGAAGCTAAGATCATTGTTGGGTTTAAGCAGTTTGAATCAAGGGGCGGGGTATGTTGGAAGTATGATTCAACCTTCAAAATTGTTGTGTGCAGGCTTCAGGTTGATGTTTTTCATCCAGTTTGATTTTTCAGCCAGGTCTAGGTTCTTGAATGATTTTAGAGCTCCTTTATTTGGTTTGAATGGGTTGTGTTGTAATGTATTTGGGTTTAATTCATTAGGTAGTTATTTGTATTCGGCTTTTTTGAATTAGTTCTTAAAATTATTTTTCAATTTTAGTTTGAATTTCTGTAACTGCCTGGGTGGATGTTCAGATATTAGTAGTATGTAGAAAAATGTGTCTGAAGTGGTTTTGTATGTGTGCATCATTGTAAGCTTTAAAAAAAATTCTCATTGAATGAAAAAATTATTCATTCATTTCTTCTCTGAAACTCCACCATGCTAATACTGTTTATTGAAGTTTCAGAATTTCTAAAACATTGTCTAAAACTTGATCTGGGATTTATTCCTATGTGTTTTTCTCCCAGAATCTTGTGTACAAGTTTGTTTGAACCTGTTATCCAACATCAGTAAATTAAATCATTGCTCATCAGAGTGTTAGAGTTTTTTAAATAGTTCTTGAGAATTGTGTTCAGGAAACATTTTTTGGTGTTCTCTTCTTCTTATTGAGTGTATTTCTTTTGTTTTGATCCTACACACTTCTCTCTCCACAGCCACCACCGCAGATCTCCTCCACCTTTGCTGCATCACCGCCAACTCACCGCCACACCAACTGCCCGCCGCACAGCTCGCTCATCCTTCACTGTCATCATCTCCGGCGACCCCGACATCCTCCTTCCCTGAATCCAGTTAAACTAGCTCACCGCCTTTCTATTGAAGCAAGGAATAAGTGATGCCTGGAATAATGCAGGAATAAATCCGGAATAACTTGGGGATAAGTTTGGAATAGTTATTCTATTCTTTTTTAAAGAAAAATCAAAAAAAGAAGAAAGAGAGAGAGAGAGAGAGAGAGAGAAAGTAAAAAAGAGAAAAAAAAAAAGAGAGAAAGAGTTTAAAAAAGTTTTAAAAAAAGTGTGAAAAAAAAAGTAGAAGAGAGATAGTTAAAGAAAAACAAACATGAAGCAAAAACAAAATAAAAAAGAAAAGAAAAGAAAAGAATATGTTATTTAGTAGCAAAGATGTCTCGAGGATTTTTTTTTGTCCCTAAAGCCTTTAAAGTTACACACCTATGCTTAACTCTCACATGTAAAATCTAAGAATTACATATCTAAAAGCGTACACCATGTCTACAGCAAATTTTGAGCCTTAACTGGTAGCAAGGTTGATGAAACAAATAGATCAGCGGTTGGATCAGATGAAAGAATCTCTTTTTTAATTTATCTTGAAGAAATCCGGTAGATAGTCATTTGAAGATGGAACGAGATCTATTGCTAATCAGAAAATTCAATCTAAGGTTCACAGTTATCATGATTATGTTCCTCCTTATATGAATGATGAATTTTCAAAATAGGAAGGCGGGAACCCAACTAGATGGATTTCTCAAGGTGAAATAATAAGTATCAGAAATGTTTTAAGGTACTCTCCAATTGAGCCCATAATTAAATAGAAAGGCAACTAATTAGGATATTCATTGAAGGACATTATGATGATATAAGACATGGCAACTAATGGGACATTCATTGAAGTACTCTGTGCTGATATAAGACGCAAGGTTAAGGTGTACAGTCCATGTATAGTGATTGCTGCTGATATGACTGATCCCAGAGTCGTCAGAAGGTAACGGGTCCACTGTCATTCCCCCACCCCCGGGACCCCCTCGGGGTCGGGGGGTGAGGCCATCGTTCCTTAACCCCGGGGCCCCCGCCGGCCTCGGGGTTCACTGTCATTTCCCCACCCCCGGGACCCCCTCGGGGTCGGGGGGTGGGGCCATCATTTCTTAACCCCGGGGCCCCCACCGGCCTCGGGGTTCACTGTCATTTCCCCACCCCCGGGACCCCCTCGAGGTCGGGGGGTGGGGCCATCATTTCTTAACCCCGGGGCCCCCACCGGCCTCGCGGTTCAGTCATTTCCCCACCCCGAGACCCCCTCGGGGTCGGGGGGTGGGGCCATCATTTCTTAACCCCGGGGCCCCCACCGGCCTCGGGGTTCACTGTCATTTCCCCACCCCCGGGACCCCCTCGGGGTCGGGGGGTGGGGCCATCATTTCTTAACCCCGGGGCCCCCACCGGCCTCGGGGTTCACTGTCATTTCCCCACCCCCGGGACCTCCTCGGGGTCGGGGGGTGGGGCCATCATTTCTTAACCCCGGGTCCCCCACCGGCCTCGGGGTTCACTGTCATTTCCCCACCCCTGAGACCCCCTCGGGGTCGGGGGGTGGGGCCATCATTTCTTAACCCCGGGACCCCCACCGGCCTCGGGGTTTACTGTCATTTCCCCACCCCGGGACACCCTCGGGGTCGGGGGTGGGGCCATCATTTCTTAACCCCGGGCCCCCACCGGCCTCGGAGTTCACTGTCATTTCCCCACCCCCGGGACCCCCTCGGGGTCGGGGGGGGGCCATCATTTCTTAACCCCGGGGCCCCCACCGGCCTCGGGGTTCACTGTCATTTCCCCACCCCCGGGACCCCCTCGGGGTCGGGGGGTGTGGCCATCATTTCTTAACCCCGGGGCCCCCACCGGCCTCGGGGTTCAGTCATTTCCCCACCCCCGGGACCCCCTCGGGGTCGGGGGTGGGGCCATCATTTCTTAACCCCGGGGCCCCCACCGGCCTCGAGGTTCACTGTCATTTCCCCACCCCCGGGACCCCTCGGGGTCGGGGGGTGGGGCCATCATTTCTTAACCCCGGGGCCCCACCAGCCTCTGGGTCCACTATCATCTCCCCGTTCCCGAGACCCCTCGGGGTCAGGGGGCGGGACCGCTACCATAGAATTCCTCGAGATGTTCTAGCACTTCGCTCCCTTGAGACCCTCCCCGGTCTCAGGGGGGAAGCTGTCGGCGATAGGCATGCAACTTAGCCGTCGAGGGGGACGACGGCCACAGGCCGCATGGTACTTCCACGTGATTCTCAGTACATCCGTGATTGCACCCCATTACGGAGGGCCGTGCCTCATAAACGGCGTATGGGGCATTGCATGTCCCTGTACATGGCCATACCTTACTGCGGCGTACGGCACGCTACTGCTTGCAACTGTGCTTGGTCCCATCAGCTGGCGGCGCGCATCGCATGCCTTCGCGGCCGCTGGACACGTAAAATATCATATCCACAAAGGGTACGGGGATGTCTCCGGCACGTACGGCTATAGTACGAGGGCAATCTCCTCAGATTGTAGGATAAGGTATTCAGGCCAATATAAGGACGGGAGCTAGCGCGGTAAGTGGGATCTGAACTCTGGTTTTTCTGAGCTTTCTTCCTCCCAGCAAAAACCCTAACCGCCTCAGCTCCTCTTCGCTGGAGCGGTTCCTTGTCTGAACCCAAGCCACTAACTTGATCGTCGGAGGGTCCCCACCGGTGCCACCGGTCCCCGGGGACTTTTCTTGCAGGATTTCTAGGAGCGAGACGTCTGTTTTCCCCGACGTTCGAAGAAGGTGACTTGGCGTCATTAGATTGGCGCGCCAGGAAGGGGGGTGCAAGAAAGACATCGAACCAGCTGCCTTCTTCTTTCTCCTGCCTTCAAGACTTTGAAGTCATGGTGACTACTCGAACGAAGGGAGTTTCAACCGATCGCGTTGGGGGGCAGCACTGCGGGGCTGGTCCACCCGCGGAAGCCCCCCGGCTCTCACATCCATCTATCCAGAGCCTCCGAATCTCCAGGGGGCAGGGCCTTCTGCTCCGTCAAAGGACGCCCCCGCGCCTGCTTCGCAGCGGCTCCAGGAGGATCGACTCGCAGCCTTGGCCACGCAGGTCCAGTCGTTGACTGCGATGGTTCAAGGTCTGCAGCACCAGCAGGCGGCCTTGCAGCAGCCGGAGCCGAACCCATCCGTCCCAGGGGTGGTGCAGCCTAGCCAGCACTCCACCCGCCGGAGGTCGCCCGTTCCTGCAGATCATCACCGCCGATCCCCGGCCAAGCCACATCCCCGCGAAGCATCCAAAAGGCCCTGGTCTCCCTCTCGCCACGCCAGCGTCTCTCCTAAGCGGCGGCACGGAAAGGAGGCGGAGCGCACGCGCCGGCATCGCTGCCCCCGCTCTTCTTCTGAGTCTTCGAGGGAGGGCTCCTTTTATGGCCGGATGCCTCGTCGAGCTGAGCGTCGACTCGAGGAGTGCAACCAGAAGCTGGAGGAGCTCAGCCGTCGGATCACTCACCTGCCGGAGACTGATTATGATAGTCGGCCTCCTCTGTCTCGCCGCATCATGGAAGAGCCTATCTCCACCAGGTTTCGCCTTCCTCAACTGGACCCTTACGACGGGACCACGGACCCCCTAGACCATTTGGAGAGCTATAAGGTACTCATGCAAGTTCAGGGGGCCACTGACTCGCTCATGTGTGTTGCTTTCCCGGCTACCCTGAAAAAAGCTGCCCGGGCTTGGTATTCACGTCTGCCGCCACGAAGCATCGACTCCTTCCGCCAGTTGGAGAGGGCTTTTCTGGCCCACTTTGACGCCTGCCAAAAGATTCCAAGGGTGGCAGACAGCCTGTTTGCCGTGCAGCAGAAGAACGGCGAACCCCTACGGGACTACGTTGCCCGGTTCAAGGAGGCCGCCTTGGAAATCTACAACCTGGAGGACTCGGTGGCAACCTTGGCTTTGAAGCGGGGGCTTCGCCCTTCCCGCTTCGCATATTCTCTTGACAAGAAGCCACCGGGCTCCTACTCCGAACTTTTGATCCGCGCCCAAAAGTACATCCGGGCGGACGAAGCTGACTTTTCCCGGCGTGAAGCCGGCGGGAGTATACCCCGGAAGCCAACCCAGCCAGAACCTGCGAAAGCCCGCCCCAGGAGGCCCGAGCCTCCTCGCCGACCAGACAACCGTCCTCGACCTCCTGCACCGAGAGACGGGCCTTACACCCCGCTGCTTGCTCCAATATCCCAGATCCTGCTCGAGATCGAAGGGGAGCCTTATCTACAACGCCCTCCTCCTATCAACCCGAAGATCCCCAGGAACAAAAACCTCTACTGCCGCTACCACCGGGACCATGGCCACAACACCGACGACTGCCGGCAGCTGAAGAAGGCCATTGAAGACCTTATTCAACAAGGCCATCTGAGGAAGTTTGTTCAAAGGAATAACCCGGGAGCTCCTGGCCCCTCAGCACCCGCGCCACCGGTGATCGACAACGCCCCGACGGAGAAGACAGTGGCAATGATTTCCTGGGGGGCAGGAGGCCCGGCAAAGAAGCCAAGGGAGAGGAAGGGGTAGATGCTGTAATTCCTTTTTCAAAAGGGACTTGGAGGGAGTTGTAAATAAAGATGATGATAGCGTCGTCGTATCCATGACGATTGCTAAGCACCCTGTAAAAAGAATCTTAGTCGATAGTGGAAGCTCTGTAGATGTTTGAATTACGACGCCTTTGTCCGCATGAACCTGTCGCATGATTTACTTCGACCTGTCGCCACACCTTTGATGGGGTTCACAGGAGATTCCGTGAGGGTCGAGGGGAAATTACTCTCCCCGTGACGGCCGGGACGGCTCCGTGCCAAAGCACTGTCCTTATAAAATTTCTGGTGGTACGAGTGCCCCTGGCGTACATCGCAATTCTTGGGTGGCCCGGGCTCAACCTCTTGGACGCCGTCATATCGACCAAGAGGCTCCTTGTGAGATTCCCGACCGGCAGAGGGGTCGGCGAGATGCGAGGAGAGCAGGGCCTACCGGCACTTTGCTATCATTTGGCCCCCAGTCCCCAGGAGGCGGCACCTGCACAGCCATCTGCACCGACACCCGAGGCCCTTGACCCACGAGACCTGGAGAGGAGGGGGGAACCGGCCGAGCAGCTACTCACCTTCCCCCTCGGGGAGGACCCTGTGCGGACGGTCCGTGTTGGGGCCTTGCTTCCGGACGAGGCTCGGGACCGGCTCCTTGCGTTTCTGCGGGCCAACGTCGACGTCTTCGCATGGTCTGCGTCCGACATGCCCGGGATCCCGGAGGAGGTGATTACACATCAGCTCAACATTCGACCGGAGTGCCGGCCCGTCAGACAGAAGAAAAGGAGTTTTGCCCCGGACCGGCAGAAGGCTGTAGACGAGGAGGTGCGGAAGCTGCTGGCGGCGGCCACATTCGCGAGGTGCGATACCCCGACTGGTTGGCAAACGTCGTGATGGTTCGCAAGGCCAGCGGAAGCTGAGAATGTGCGTGGACTTCACCGACCTCAATAAGGCGTGCCCCAAGGACAGCTTTCCGCTCCCCCGAATCGACCAGCTGGTGGACGCCACCTCCGACATGGGACGCTCAGCTTCATGGATGCGTTCTCGGGGTATAATCAAATCAGAATGAGCCCGGCGGATGAAGAAGCAACCTCCTTCGTCACGGAGAAGGGGATCTACTGCTACAGGGTGATGCCCTTTGGACTGAAAAATGCCGGGGCTACTTATCAAAGATTAATGAATAAGATTTTTGAAGACCAGCTGGGGCGCAACATGGAGGTATATGTGGATGACATGCTGACCAAGAGCACCAATGTAGAAGACCATGTAACCGACCTCGAGGAAACTTTCAACAATCTGCGCCGATACCGGATGAAGCTCAACCCCCACAAATGCGCCTTCGGAGTAGCAGCTGGCAAGTTCCTGGGTTTCATGGTGACCCAGCGCGGGATCGAAGCCAACCCCGACAAGATCAGAGCCATCCTGGAGATGCGGCCTCCGGTCAGCAAGAAGGAGGTGCAACGCCTGACGGGGAGGGTGGCGGCCTTGAGTCGTTTCATGTCAAGGTCGGCGGAGAGGTGCCTGCCCTTCTTCAAGGCGCTGCGCAAGATTAATGGCTTCGAGTGGACGAAAGAGTGTCAGGGCTCCTTTGAAGAATTGAAGCAGTTTCTCTCCACTCCTCCGCTACTGTCCAAGCCTGTAGGTGGGGAGGAGCTCTTTTTATATCTGGCTGCTTCCCCCGAGGCCGTTAGCTCCGTGCTTGTGCGCATGGGTACCGACGGAGTCCAGAGGCCAATCTATTATACCAGCAAAGTGCTCCATGATGCCGAGATCAGGTATTCAAAAACCGAGAAGATTATTTTTGCCTTGGTGGTCTCCGCTCAACGCCTTCGGCCCTACTTTCAAGCCCATCCCATCGTGGTGCTCACGGACCAGCCCCTGCGAGCCATCCTGTCTCGCCCCGACACCTCCGGCCGACTGGCTAAATGGGCCATCAAGCTAAGCGAGTTCGACCTGTCCATCCGGCCCAGATCAGCCATGAAGTCCCAAGTGTTGGCAGATTTCCTAGTCGAGTGCTCCTGGACCGAGAAGGACGTGGAGGAGACGCGACTGGAGGAGCCTATGGACTCTCCCCCATCGGGAGAGGCGGAGGACTGGATCCTGCATGTAGATGGAGCGGCAAACTCTCAAGGGAGTGGAGCCGGACTCATTCTTGCGAGCCCGGAGGGGGACGTGATGGAGTATGCCCTCAGATTCCAGTTCCCAGCGACCAATAATCAGGCGGAATACGAAGCCTTACTGGCGGGGATGAGATTAGCTAAGGAGCTAGGCGCGGGCGCTTGAGGCCTTCACGGACTCTCAACTCATTTCTGGACAAATCACCAGAGTACGAGGCTAGGGACCCGACCATGTCCCGCTACTTGAGCAAGGTGCAATCCCAGGCGTCTCATTTTTCTTACTTCCGTGTCAGCTATATCCCCAGGGCAGAGAATGCCAGGGCTGACTCGCTGTCCCGCTTGGCCACTTCGGTCGACGGGACGTTAGGGAGAACATACGTGGAGCATCTACAAGTCCCAAGCATTGAGGCCGCGGATGAAGCATTGCCAGTGGAGCCGGAGCCCTCCTGGATGGATGCCTACATCCGATACTTGACCGACGGTACTCTCCCAGGGGACCCGGCGGAGGCCAAGCAGCTCAGGCGAAGGGCCCCGAGATTCTTGATGATGGACGGGAAGCTTTATCGGAGATCATTCTCATATCCGGTCCTTAGATGTGTGGGGCCAGCAGAATCAGATTATATCCTTAGGGAGATCCACGAGGGTGTATGCGGGAGTCACCTGGGGGGCAGAGCCCTAGCATACAAGGCCCTACGCCAAGGGTATTTCTGGTTGACAATGAAGGAGGATGCGGCCGAGCTTGTCAAGAAGTGCGATAGCTGCCAACGTCATGCCAATATTCAGCGACAGCCAACGTCTCACCTAACTCCTCTGGTGGCACCCTGGCCCTTCGCCCAGTGGGGTATGGATATCTTAGGTCCATTTCCCCGGCCTCCGGGCAGCGGAAGTTCTCCTGGTGGCGGTGGATCACTTCACCAAGTGGGTTGAAGCTGAGGCTCTGGCCAAGATTACCGAGAGTAAAGTGAGATCTTTCTTCTGGAAGTCAATCATATGTCGGTTTGGGCTGCCACGCACTCTAGTCACTGATAATGGCCGGCAGTTTGACAATGCACCTTTCCGGGAGTTCTGCTCCGAGCTGGGCATCTGTCAGAGGTTCACCTCCGTCGGGCATCCTCAAACCAACGGGGCAGCTGAAGTGACTAACCGGATCATCCTCCAGGGACTGAAGACTCGACTGGATGGCTGCAAGGGACGATGGGTAGAAGAGCTCCCAACGTGCTATGGGCTATCATACAACGCCACGAACCCCCCACGGCGAAACGCCATTCAGCTTAGTCTTTGGCTCTGAGGCTGTTATTCCTGTGGAGATCGGTGCGCCCAGCCCCGGGTGGAAGCCTACAGTGAAGGAAGTAACCCTGACCAACTGCGAGCCAACCTCGACCTGGTGGAGGAGTGCGAGATCGGCGCGGCTTCGAATGGCAGCCTACCGGCAACGGGCCGCAAAATACTACAACGCTCGCGTGCGCCCCCGGACGTTCCTACCAGGAGACCTAATCCTTCGACGGGCTGAAGTCTCAAAGCCAACTGAGGGAGGCAAGCTAGCCCCTAACTGGGAGGGACCTTACCGGATCACCGAGACGCTGCGCCATGGAGCTTACAAAATTGAAGAACTCGACGGGACACCACTCCCTAGGACGTGGAATGCGGATAACCTCCGCCGGTATTATCAGTAATGTATTCCTTCTTTCATGATTAAGCATCATCCCTGTATTTGTTGGGGTTTCCACCCCCTATTTAATACTAACAAGATTCAATTTTAGCTATCTGAATCCC